>CAWUFW010004402.1:1200000-1553508 GCA_963921515.1 Calotriton arnoldi | reverse complement strand
AACGGGGCGAGACTTCCACCTTGCTACGACCGCGGACTGAATTTGGTGAAGATTACCGGCCGTCGGAACGCATGTGGACCTGAACGGTTTGCTTTCCGGGACTCCCTGCTGTCCATTCTCAGGTGAATTCAACGTGTCGCGCTCGACGCTTCAGAAATGCCGAGTGCGACCGCCATTTTGACTCCACTGCTTCACGCATGAGGAAACGTTCCGGTGATAATGTTATGGCGCGCTTTACATTTAAGCCATTTCCTTGCTTGGGCATTTGAAGCACCCCCTACAATGTGGTCCCATTACTTGAGGTGATATTAGAAGACCACTGTTTGCGCATGTCTTTTCCTTACATCGCCATCCACTATCTGGGCACCGGAGACATCTTTATAATGAGGTTTCAGTTCTTGTGGAGACGCCTCATGACCATTATTTCCTTATGACTCTGTTTATATTGCGGTATACTGTTATTCATCATCCTTTTCCAACAGATTATATTTCAGTTGGCAACCTGCTATAGAAACCGGATTAACTAAAACCTCTGGGCTCGGTGTTGTTGCTCCTTGCGGCACACTTTAGCTGGACAATATTTCACACTTTTGTTGCCTTGCTTGAGAGAAAAGATGGTTTGGATGGAAACTTGAGGCATAACATGCGCACCTGCAGTGTTATCAAATCCCTTGCAAGCTCTCTATATGTTGACAAATAAAAATTCATAATTGGTGATCCCTTCAGTGCAAACGTCAAACAGTATTAGGCATTTTACCAACAAGAAGTTCTTCAAACAGATATGCTTTAATTTACCGACGCTCACTAACAGAGGAGTTCCTGCTTTAGGCTTTTGTGTTTCGGAAGCAATTGTGACAGCTTTTTTACAGATACTGCCTCATTTCCTGTCTTCCTTCCAACGCTTACGTTGCTGGAGCTGTCCTTTAACACTATTTACGCATCAATACCTTTCTACAAGAGTGTGATTTTGTCTTTACTGGCATATTGTAACATTGAGCCTTAACGTTTTATATTTGTATCCCTCTGATGGGAAGATTGAACAAACTAAGCTCTTACACGCCACGTACCACACATACGTTTATTAAAAACTCTAGAATCTTTTCTGAATTCTCCAAGATGGAAGACTCGTTGGCTTCTGCTCCCAAGACTTCTTCTTCTCTCAGTGCAAGTACTGCCACAGCTGGCAAAGCTACTACTAAAAGGCTGAAAAAGGACCCGCCTTCTCCTTCAAAAGCTCCCTCTCCTGTATCTCTGGAAGTATTACTGGAGGAGATAAGGGCTCTTCGCCCCTTTATGGAGGATACTTCCACCAAGTTGCAGTTCTCAACAGAGAATTGGTCCCAGATGAATGAACGACTAACTACGGTGGAGCAGAGTGTCTCTTTCTTTACTCAAACGCAGGAGAGGGTTGATATTCTTCAGTCTCAAGTTACAGTACTGCAGCGACAGGTCGAAGATTTGGAAAATAGAAATAGAAGAAATAATCTTCGCATCTAAGGTCTACTGGAAGGCTCAGAGGGGTCGGACCCCTTATCTTTCTTCAAATCTTTTCTTCCTAAGTTGTTACACTTACCTGAAGGAACTGTACTCACTATCCAACGTGCTCACAGGCTTGGCCATCAACGCATGGATACTTCCTCTTCTCGAAGACCAAGAGGGGTCATCATGTATTTCCTCGAGTTCACAGATTTTCAGCAGCTAAATCCATCCAACGTGTCTCTTGGTCTGGATCTACATTATTCTTCGCTCAAGATTATGCTAAGTCCACAGCTGACAAGCGTAGGGAGTTCCTGAACATGAGACCTGCTTTAAGAGATATGGGTGCTAGATATGGCCTTTTTCATCCTTGCCTCTTTAAGGTTACTTACAACAACAAAACAACGACCTTTGAAGACCCTGTCAAATTGCAAAGTTTCATCAATTTTACTAAAACTGACTCTATGGACATGTCTGGTGCTTCATCCTCCCGCATTGTTTAAACTGGTCCTTTCCTACAATGCAATGGTTTTTCTTCCTGGTTTTAATGTTATTAGGTTTTAATGGCTAATACTCCAATTTACATTATCTGTATGCTGTTTTGTCGACATATTTTTTGTTTGGCCTGTTTCTTTACTACAATGAATATCTATTCTACAATATTCGTTTGCTGTTCTGTAGTCATATTTTGTTTGTTTTGTTTTCTTGTTTTGATTAATCTTTTTGTCTTTGTTCTCTTCCCCCCTTCTTTACAGGTTCCTTGAGGTTCGCATTTGTTCTGTTCTCTCACCCAATATGACTTCCAGTGGTTTGTTCTCGTCCCCCGTATTCGTTGGGCCTTGATGCGCCATTCGTCATTCGTGGCTTCACCTCCCCCCACTCCTTTGTGATGTCTGTTAAATTAGGTATGTTCTACCTTTTTCACTGTTGTTCTTTTTTTCCCCTTCTTCTTTTCTCGTTTTCTATCTCTGTATTATTTCTTTTTCTCTCCTTCTCCTTTTCCTTCTTTCAGTTCAATGATATGTTCACATATATGTTTCTATTTGGCTCCGTTTTCCTTTTCTATTGTTCTTCATATTCTTACTCTTTCTATTGTCTTTCCTATTTTCATGACCTTTTTTCCTCTTCTTTTTTATATTTTTCTTCCTTATTTTTCTTGTTGTATTTCACTTTTTTATCTAAATCTTTCCCTACCAATTTTTCTTGGCTCCTTTTTCCTCGCTATCCTTTTTATCCATTGTCCTCAATTTTTCTTCATCAATACATTTTATGCTCTTATAGTTGGAATGTTATAAATTTTACCTCATGTGCTTTGAAGGTCTCTTTGGGCCTTCTGTTTCTTGTTATTTTATTATTGCTGTTATGCCTCTGAAAATCATTTCTTGGAATGTCAGAGGTCTGAACTCTCCCATAAAACGACAACGTGTATTAACGCATCTATCCAAGTTAGGAGCTGATATTGTTTGTTAGCAGGAATCTCATTTAAATGCTACAGAATCTTTAAAGTTGTTGAAGGGATGGGTTGGGAATGTCTTTTTTCTCCAGGTGATGGTAAACGTAATGGAGTCATTACCCTTTGTCACAAATCGTTGAACATTAGTTTGCTTTCTCAGCAGTTTGATGAGGAGGGTAGATGGCTATTTACTAAGCTACAAGTGTGAGGTGTTCCGCTATCTTTGTTTAATGTGTATGCGCCCACTAATGGAGATCCTCAGTTTTGGTCTTCTTTATCTCAGCAAATTTCCTCTTGTATTGATGACAACTTTATCCTCGCTGGTGATTGCAACCAAGTGATGGATCCCTTCACAGATCGAAGTTCACTGGTTTCTTTCAAACCTCATAAAGCACACAAATTATTCATTCAAACCATTCAGCAATATAAACTCATTGATGCTTGGAGAATTTGTAACCCCACCACTAGGGAATTTACGTTTTTTTCCCCAGCCCATCAAACTCAATCCAGATTAGATTATTTTTTTGTTTCACATAACGTATCCCAAACTTTAAGAAGTGCTGACATTGGCTCTATTCTGATATCGGATCACGCCCCTATTTCCGTTCAATTGGATTTAGTTTTTAAATCTAACTTACCTAGAAGATGGAGATTTAATAACTCACTTCTTCTTGATAAAAATTTCCACTCCTCTTTTATTTCTTTTTTTAATGAATATTTTTCTCTTAATCAAACAGACAACCTCCATTTTACCGTTGTCTGGGATGCATTCAAGGCAGCGGCTAGAGACTTCATTATTGGTTTTGTTTCCAAGAAACGTCGATGTGCCCGTAAGGTTACCAGTGATCTTTTGGCTGAGATAAAGAGGCTAGAACACTCCTATTACTCCTCAAAATCCAAGAATTGTCTCTCACAACTTATTAAGGTAAAATTGCAATTTAATAAGGAAACAACTGACAGTGCCTCGTTATACTTGCTGAAGTCAAGTGCAAAGTTCTATGGTGGTCAGAATAAGGTTGGCAAACTCTTGGTGAATTACTTAAAAGTTAAACATAGCAAGTTTGATATTGATGCCATTTTTGATGAACACAACATACTACGAACCAAAGACTCAGAAATATTAAACGAATTTCTTCTTTTCTACAAATCACTATACTCTCCTGAGCTTTCACCCTCCGACTCTGACATTACACATTTTCTCTCAGGTATTCACAAATCCTTCAACACCCAAATAGATTTTTCCCCCTTAGAAGCTGACCTTTCACAGCATGAACTCCTTTCTGCTTTACAATCACTTAAGAAGGACACAGCACCAGGACCTGATGGGTTTACAGTTGAATTTTTCTCTCACTTTGCTCCTATTCTCCTTCCTAAACTACTCAACCTCTTAAATCTTTTTACACAGTCCGGAGAATCCTCAGGTTCCTTTTTAGAAGCTCTTATATGTTTAATACCCAAAGAGGGGAAAGATCTGAAATATTGTAGAAACTATAGACCCATCTCTCTCGTTAATATTGATTATAACATTTTCTCCAAAGCCCTGGCTATTCGCCTTGAATCATTCCTCCCCCAATTACTAGGCGCTAAACAGTCTGGTTTTGTCAAGGGCCGTCTCCTCTCTGATAATACACGATTATTCTTCGATATTTTATCAAAAGCCCCACACTTACCCCACTCTTTAGCTGCAATCGCATTGGATGCAGAGAAAGCATTTGATCGTGTTAACTGGTCGTACCTCTTTCGTACCCTGAAGTGGTTTGGTTTTGGCTCCAAAATAATTTCTTTAATTTCTATCCTATATTCTAATCCAAGAGCAGCCATTTTGGTGAATGGTACTTCATCTCTCTACTTTGAGTTGAAGAGAGGGGTACGTCAGGGTTGCCCATTATCTCCGTTCCTTTTCAATCTAGCCCTGGAACCTTTTTTGTCCAGGATCCGTCAAAATGTGGATATAAAGGGTTTTGAAACCAAAGACACTCAATTTAAATTAGCAGCTTATGCTGATGACATCTTATTATTTCTGTCTGATCCTCAATCTTCTGTCCCTGCTTTCTTACAAGAAGTGGATCTTTTTGCCTCTGTTTCTGGCTATAAACTCAATCGCGATAAATGCGAAATACTGCCTCTCACTAAATATACATTCAAAGATGATTTTAGTTCTTCTAACTTTGCTTGGAACCCACACCACATTAAATATTTAGGTCTCTACTTTACTCCCTTAATTTCAACAACGTTAACTCTCTGTATGGAGAAATGCTTACAAAATATTTCCTCTTTAACCACCAAATGGCACCCGCTATATCTCTCTTGGTGTGGTCGTTTAGATGCAATCAAGATGATGCTGGCTCCTCTAGTTTTATTCACCATTTCCAATATCCCTGTCCCCATTCCTTTAAAATTCTTTACAAAAATTAACTCTATCTTATCTTCTTTTCTGTGGAGCAAAAAGCCTCCTCGCATGTCCCTGTTGCGTTTAACTAAAACTAAAGCAGAGGCTGATGTTAATTATCCTGACTTTCCCACTTATCATAGATCTTTCCTACTTCGTCAAGCCTCGAGATGGCTGTCTGACTCTTCACTGGAATGTCCTGTGTGGGTAGTACTTGAACATTCCTTTCTCTCTCCTTTCTCTTTTAAGGAATTTCTTTCCTTCACCCGTAGACCACCATCTTTATCTAATCCTATTCTTAAATACACTTGCAAACTCTTGGGTTTCTCTCCATCCCCATCTCCGACCGATCGAGATTCCTTTCTTAATTCTTCTTTATGGCATAACACATCTATTTTAATTGGCGGGAAACCTATCTCCTGAAATCCTGGAGGAATAGGGGTTTGATTTGGACACATCAATTGTTCTTTCAAAATAATACCTTATCTTTTTCTGAGGCTAGTCGTCTTTTTCATTTACCCCCTTCCTTCCGGTTTAAATATAACTTAATCTCTCAGGCCCTCTTGACTGCATACTCTCAATTTCAAATACACCCCACTACTCCCGTGGTCAATAATTTATTGCCCTTTCTTCTTTCATTTCCTAAAACTTCCAATATTTATACCCATATACGATCCTCGCCGCTTCCTAGATCAAAGACCAAGGTTGAGCTGTCCTGGGAGGAAGATCTCGGAGTTGATTGGCCTTCTTCTTTGTGGAACAAAATATGGTCGAAAATTAGGAAAACTTCGAGAGCGGCAAATGTTACGCAAACGTTATTTTTCGTCTATAACAGGCTTTTGATACATCCGGTCACATTACATAAATGGCACGTTACAGTACCAGACACTTGTTGGTCCTGCTCCTCCCCACTAGCTGATTTAAAACACTTGCCTTTCACTTGTCCTCACCTACTTAACTTCTGGACTTCTGTTTGGGGTCAAATCAATTCTATCTTTAATTCTGATTTCCCTTTCTCTATTACACATCTATTTTTAGGTAGTTTATCTCCTATTTGGGAAAATCATACCTCCACCACCAAGAGCGTAGACATATTGTTGGCAATCGCCTTTCAGCAGATCCCTAAAAATTGGAAAGATTTTACAAATTTATCTTTCCAGGCTTGGTGGTATGCAGTATGTTATCACCATAGATTGGATACAGCTTGTGTTCATCCCATTCACCTTGCCATGAAGCGCTCTATTGTATGGTCACCTATTACATCATTCATTGATTGTAGTGCTAAACGCTCTTTTTCTTTAACTCCTGCTCAACAGGAAGTTGCTCAGCCTCCATGACATTCCTTATCTTAGATATTAATATTATATAATATGTTCTAATATTGCGGCTAATGTTACGTTGTTATGTGATTGTTATATGCATTGTAATGCTTTATGGTTACGTTCTTGTTTTTAAAGCATTTCTAATTCCAACCTTGATATGATTATATGTTACTTTTAACTTTTATGGTTCCCCTTTTTTTTCTTTTCTTTCCCTTGACCTCCCCCATATTGTGCTGTATTTTATCACTTGTTTTCCTAATAAAATTACTTTTTGAACTGAAAAACATGTTACACAATAAACCAACATCCATATAATACTCCACAGCCAGTCTGGTTAAAAGGGATTCAGTTCAATAGGTTTGTGCGAAAGCGCATACTTTTTGTGCAATTTCATGAAAACCATGCAAATTGTAAGAAATTTAAATTTCACAAAGGCCTATTGTGGATTCTACCAAGATGACATACTATCAATTAGCTCTGACACATATACAGAAAACCAGCATATTGACCGCACCCACACTATGGATGATCAGTTTTACTACTGAATGTCGACTCCAACAATATTGTGCTAAAAGAATATCGAGGGACGAAATATCAAAAAATAAGTGCATATAAGACACTATAGATTTGCTATTGCTAAATCCACATCTACGTACCTTGAAGATACCGCATAGGTACATCTATATGTGGAGTTAGGTTTAGAAAATCTAGACTTGCCTGCCATTATTTGTTTCACTATGCTGGCCTCGATATTGTGTCCCATCGATATTGTGGTTTTGAGATTCAGGGGGAACACCTAGATGATCTTACTGTACAATCAGAAAACAGACTCTGGTCTGTGGCAAAATCCTGGACACCATGGAGTTAGGTATTTGAAATCTGACAGCACCACTACGCCATACTAATGGCAATACAGCTTTATTGAAGAGTGTAAAATAACATATAATATCTCTGTTAGGCGACCTCAATAGGTATTTTGTGTGTTTTAGTAAAGATTCAGGGAAAATAAGTTTATCTTACAATATGCTATATTTTGAAGAATGACGTGGTTGGGAATGGACCAATTTTAAAACAGAGATGTTGTACAGGAGGCACTACTTAATACTGGGGAAATACAGTGAATAAAACCAGGGGTAAAGTAACATACAAGCCTTATACATGGGCGCTTGAGAGTTCTTAGCCAAAAGAAAGAAAATGTCACTAAAGGAGGCAGTACTTGTATTAGGGAGAGACTTTGAGCCTGACCCCGGATGGTGGAGGCTGCTAATACAGACACTTGGGGCCCGATTCACAAAGGTAAAGTTTGACCAAAGGTCTAAGTTTAGACCAAAAGTCTAACCTTACTAATTTTTGGTAATTACAAAGGTAAGTTACGAGTAGTATCTTTACGACTGCAGAATTTCCACACAGGGGCAGAGTTTCCACACTCAGGGTGGAATCTCCACACTCAGGGCGGAATCTCCGCACTCATGGTGTTCGAGATTCCGCCCGAGTGTGGAAACTCTGCAGTCGTGAAGACACTACTTGTAACTTACCTTTGTGAATACCAAAAAGTAATAAAGATAGACTTTTGGTCTAAACTTAGACCTTCGGTCTAACTTTAACTTTGTGAATCAGGCCCTCGGTGAGTAGGGTGGGAGAGTGTGAGTGGATGACTGCTGAGCCCAACACAGTGGGAAAGGAGCTGCTGAACAGGTGCTAAGGGTCTGCTGACCTAGACACTAGAGTGTGTGACTAAAGAAGAACTTGGAAAAGGCCAGTGATGTTTGCTAAGCCTTGAACTAGTGTGAGGTGTGCTAAGCAGCCTAGCACAGTGACCAAGTCTTGACTTAAGTCACTACTGTAAGGGAGTGTCCATATTTAAAGCTGTTTCAAATTATGTACTTACTCAATGATAAAAAATGTAATTCTTTCAAAATGAGCAAGATGTTAAACCTTTCAGAAAGAGGGACTGGTTTTAAGCAGGACGAGCTGAGAAGCGGGACATACCAATAGGTAAATGAGGCTCTCACAGAAACAAAATGGGGAGAAAAGCTGAAAAAAGATCTCAGTGCTTTTGAAACAGTCTTTGTGACCTGAACCTGAGGTAAAGGAGTGATATTGCGGCTATACAACCTTGTGTATGCTTAAAGGAAACAGGATCCACTTTATTCTAGGCCAAGATGTTAAGAGGGTTTGGGAAGAGAGATCACAGAGAAACCGAGGAGGCATCAACGCTGCCATATGTGTTGCTTTCCAGTTGGCTTAACCTGTAATCGAGCTGGCAGTGGAATAGTTCCTTAAACCACTTTATTTGTATGGACGTGTGTGTAGTATCCTCATGCAATGTTTATATGTTCCCTTTCACCCTGCTCTATGCTGCTCAGCCAGTGTGAGTGTTCCGTGTAGAATGCTAGTGTGAGTGGAATGCCTGGGTGCTTGTGTGGATGGTTGAATGACAGTTGAAGATGGGCTGAGCAGCAGAGAGGCTGCTCCTGGTGGGGCTTGTTGTACCTTCCTATAACCTCTACCTATGGACATAATAAACTACACCAACTACAACTCGGCTACGTCTACTTTGTATGCTGTACACGTGGGGCCAGCACACTACATATTTATGGCGACGAGGATCAGTCAAGCGCACATCTTTGCCCCACCAGTGTCCACCACACCGGACAGCCCAGTCAAGGCATGCTGTGAATTGATCTTATCATCTACAACATTTTAAAAAAAAAACGAAAAGAAAGTCTGCTTACATCTTGCTGGACATTTTAATCAAAAGAAACGTCTAAAAGTGCCATATCTAACGTCTACAGTGCATCAGGAAGAAAGGTAACATGTTGCTGTCTAAGTTTCTGCCTCCAGTGCGGAGTGGAGTCATTCTGTTCTGTGGAGAGTTTTATTTTTAAAAGTAATTCATCCATGTCAGCGTTCAAGCTAAGAAGATGCGTGGGTTTGGATGGTCTTCCTAATCCTGGTAACTCCGTGTCAGCGCAGGATTTGTGGAGCTCTCCACGTTGAACTATGGCAATTTTTTTGTTGTAAAATAATCAAATCAGCGCGTGTGGCATGAGAGGAGAGGAGCTGCCATTCTGACTTTGGGTGCTCAGAGGCGATCCCTACACACAGGTGTTAAGCGCTAATGCAAAGACAAATTTGGACGTTTGTTAAGCGCTAATGCAAAGACAAATTTGGACGTTTAAAATGATAAGCCTGTGTTGAAGCCGGATGAGTGTGGAGGTCGCGTGGTGAAGGAGTGTTTATCCACCTCTTATCTCCGTGTGTGGGGGGTAAGTGCTTTTCACTAAATTTGATTTGGGCTCTTTTGACAGCTTAAAAAACAGTTAGCCATTTGAAAATGAAGGCGCGCTCTGTTCCATGTCCGCGCGCAGCTTCCAGCCCGCGTGGAGGCTTACCTTCATTCCTGGTCGTCACCATGGAGTTCCTCCTGGTTCTGCTGCCTCAGCGCTGCACGCACAGACGTACCAGGAGCCACCCGGTAGGACGTCTGCTTACGTGCCGCCATCTTGTGGTTGGCGGGCGATTGGCCCTCCGTGTTTGCTTCCGAATTTGGCAACCATGCTCCTTGTCTGCCAATCACGCTGCCAGGGCCTCTTCAATAAAGTTTGAAACAACGTTCAACGTCTCCACGCACAGAGGTGTGCGTCTTTGCTCACGATTTTCTGATGTCAAGCAGGATTCATGGTGGTCCTGTACGGCGTGGCAGGCTTCTAGTTCACATCTTCATGGAAACTTGAAGGTACATTTTTTCTTTCTGTGTGAAGTATCTTGTATTGGGTGCCCTCATGGTGTCTTTGGATTACGCAGAACTCTGGGGTTTGAACATTACGTCGTAGCTTCTTCTGGACATCCTCTGAGTGGAATCCTCCGTTTCATTTATGTCAGAGTTGTTTTCACATTACCGTTTTTTTTGCTACACAGTTTCCAGTACTTTTTGCCAACCGCGTCCATTCTGCTACGAGTGGTTTTAATAAAGTTAATTTTTGTTTTGAGATCGATAGAACAATGGCTGAGAGGTGTGTTGGTGCCTTGGTCTCTCACCATGTACTGTATTTCAGGGATGTTTTTAACTGTGTCATAGCTTTCTTTGGAAGTGCTCTTGGGAACATTGGAATGCTTGTCCCAATAGATCGCGGTGACAGGCACACCTTTGGTTTTAAAAAAAAAAAAGAATACAAGTTTGTTGAGCTTGTCTAAAAGTTTTAATGCAAATCTGTCTTCATTTACAGGGAAAAGAGACTTGAATTTTGAGTGACTTGTGATTGCTATATGCCTACATTGTTGAAGACTAGAGCTAGGGTTTTTGGCGTAGTCAGGAAGTGTGGCGCTCAGACTAGTATGCGTGGTGTAAATGTGAACTAGAGTAGGTACGGTGCTGCCAGGTCGGGGGATTTACCCAATAACCCCCCGGAGGTGTGTGAGTCACAGGACCCACACTGGGAAAATAAGCACAGTCCCGGGCACACGTAGTAAGGGTATAACGATAGTGTGACCGTATTGTTCGAATAACAGTTGTAGGGGTCGACACCTATTAGAGTTGAAAAGTTATTTAATGAAAAACAACTGAATTAACAATAAACAACCAGCCGACACGTGTTTCGTCACTCAGAGTAATCCGGTGACTCTTCAGGGCTGTGTAGCAAGAGTGAGGATAGAAAAAGCGGAACCCGTAAGACCGGTGATAATTCCAACCCGGCTCGGGGGTGTACGCAAAGAACTGATAAAAGGAGGAGACGGTGCTCCACGTAGAGACCGGGCACGGGGTGCGTGCCACGGGATTAGTCGTGAAGCCTGTGGGCGGTGAGGGCATTGATGCCAAGGAGAAGTAATCAGCGGAATGTAGCAGGCGGGAGTACTGGGACGAAGGTAGAAGTATCAGAACAATCCAAGTAATCACAAGCTGCTTCCGGTTTCGTCGGAGCTACCCTACAGGCTTATCCGCCTCCTGGCACGCTTCATACTCATGGAGCGCCGTCATTCTCCTCCTGGCTCCATTACTTCCGCCGCCACCTGGCTTTAGAACCCTGTCCTCCCGCAGTTTCTGGACCTGATTACTTGGATTGTTCTGATATCCCGTACGCACCCCGTGCCCGGTCTCTACGTGGAGCACCGTCTCCTCCTTTTATCAGTTCTTTGCGTACACCCCCGAGCCGGGTTGGAATTATCACCGGTCTTACGGGTTCCGCTTTTTCTATCCTCACTCTTGCTACACAGCCCTGAAGAGTCACCGGATTACTCTGAGTGACGAAACACGTGTCGGCTGGTTGTTTATTGTTAATGCAGTTGTTTTTCATTAAATAACTTTTCAACTCTAATAGGTGTCGACCCCTACAACTGTTATTCGAACAATACGGTCACACTATCGTTATACCCTTACTACGTGTGCCCGGGACTGTGCTTATATGCCTACATTGTTGTTTGAAATTTCACATGTACGTGTTATGTTGGCATTAGATCTCTGATGTTTTTCTTTATGACATTGTTATCCCTGCCCAAGGGTTAGGGGTGGGTTTCAGTCCCATGTCCCTGTACTTCAGACATTGTTATTCCTACTTAAGGGATAGGGGTGGTCCTAGTCCCATTTCTCCTTTTCACGTATGTTTGGTTTACAAATGTACAATCCCGACCAAGGCGTTGGGAGTGGGTTTTAGTCCCATGTCTCAGGTTCACGCATTTTAATATGTTTTATCCCTGTCTTTGGGATGGGAGTGGGTTCGAGTCCCATTTCTCTTCTTTACGGATTGTTACTTTTGGCATGGTATGGGTGTTAGTCCCATTTCCTAGTTTTTGGTCTCTGTACCTTGTGTGCATGTGCCACACAGTACTGTCCTTGGGTATTAGTCCCATGTGACATTAGTAGTTATGCTCCATGTTTTTGGGCTTATGTCATTCCTTACAAGGGGTTTGATGTACATCCTTTCGTCTGGATGTCTGTGTTTGGGTGTCAGTCCCAGTTACACCTTTGAACGTCTTGTGTTGTTTGTGGTGTATAAGTCGCCCTGCGCTTCCCTCAGTGCATTTGCGTCGCTTCTGTTGTGTCGACGTATTGTGTGCGTTTGTCACACTGTGCTGCTTTCTGCTGCACAAAGTTCTTGGGTGCCAGTCCCATGCAACGTTACATGTACATTTGGGTGTCAGTCCCATGCAACGTCATTTGTTACATTTTGGGTGTCAGTCCCACGTGCTGCTTTCTGCTGCACAAAGTTCTTGGGTGTAAGTCCCATGCAACGTCATTTGTTACATTTTGGGTGTCAGTCCCATGCTATTTTTGTTTTTCACTTTACTCGTTACATCTCTTGCTCACTTGTGTGTGTGTGAGCTCTTATTATGCTATATACTTTATTTGTTTACTATTAAAGGAAGAGGATGGGTATAGTGCATGTGCATTTCTATTCTTCCATTCTTCTTTCTTTCTTTGTACTTCCGTTTTCCCTCTCGTGATGTGTCACTCCTTACATCCCTGGGTTAATGGTTGGTTAAACTTCATATGTACATTATTGTGTATAGTTGTTTTCATTTTTAATTTGGTTCTTTTTATTGTTCAGTATAAAAGGGATAGGATATGTAGTATCCTCATGCAATGTTTATATGTTCCCTTTCACCCTGCTCTATGCTGCTCAGCCAGTGTGAGTGTTCCGTGTAGAATGCTAGTGTGAGTGGAATGCCTGGGTGCTTGTGTGGATGGTTGAATGACAGTTGAAGATGGGCTGAGCAGCAGAGAGGCTGCTCCTGGTGGGGCTTGTTGTACCTTCCTATAACCTCTACCTATGGACATAATAAACTACACCAACTACAACTCGGCTACGTCTACTTTGTATGCTGTACACGTGGGGCCAGCACACTACAGTGTGCTTTATTAATTTTTAAATGTGCAGAATGCCTGAATAAGATTGGGTTTCAGGGCACTTGTTGTACTTGGCCTTCTCTGCAGGGTCACCCCCAAATGCTTTGCCTTCACCCCTCCTGCATAGCTGAATACATTTTTGCTGGCCTTAGGAATCTGCACACTTTTTAACCAGTGCAAAGTGCCTGTGCTCTCTACTTTAAACATGGTAAAATTGGCTAACACCCAATTGGTATATTTTTTTACTTATACGTCTCTAGTAAAGTAGTACTACATGTAACCAGGGCTGTAAATTAAATGCTACTAGTGGGTCTGCAGCGCTTATTGTGCCACCCACTTGAGTAGCCATTTTAAATATGTCTTAGGTCTGCTATTGTGGTCTGTTTGCAGTTTTTTTTTTTTTGTGTTTGAAAAGCTTTATTGAACAATCAAAGAAAAAGGGCATAAATACCAGCAATACAGACGCAAATGTTGAAGCAGAATTATAACAGAAGATTTGGCTAGTACAATAAAAAGAATAAAAGCTACTTTTTTAAGGTTTTATATGGAAAGGGGGAAGGGAAGGAGGGAAGGGAAGGAAAAAGGGGGAGAGGGGAAAGGAGAGAACATACTAACCTTTTAACATCAAAGAAGCTTGCATATTACATTGTATAACACAACAGAATGTAAGCGGACCATTGAACAATTAATACCATATATCAAGTCATTATGTATGATAAAGAAAGAGAACAGAGAGAGAATATTCAAGGGGGTTTAAAATTTTCAGAATTGAGAGAGGAATTACGTTTTAAAACAATCTGATCTAAATAAGTAGTAAGGGGTAACCAAAAAGATCTCTATTAAGTGTTGGTTTACAGGAGGAGGCGAAGGCAACATCAAGTCTATGAAAGTGGCAAAGGCTATTCCACCAATGTTGTGTAGAGAGATTCAAAAAAGTTTTCCAATTGAGAGTAATGTGTTGAAAGGCTAAGGCAAGCATGAGATCAAACAGACCATGATTATGTGAGGGTATAGGTAAAGAGTCAGAGAGACTACCAGCGAACAATAGGGGTATAGAGTAAGAGGAAGAAACCTTAAAGATACGAGAGATATAGGACCAAACAGTCCCCAAAAACTGGAAACCGAAGGACAGAGGAAAAGAAGATGCATAAGGTTAGCGTCAGAGGAACCACAAGTCCAACAGTTAGAGTCAGAATCAGAAGAAAAGCGAGCAATGGAAACAGGAGTATGGTAAAGTCTATGATAGAGAAAAAACATAGATTGAGTGAGAGAGGCAGAGCGAGAAATTTTTAAAGACCTGGACCAAAGTTTATCCCAGAAGATGATAGTCCATTCGCATCCCAGATCAGACTCCCATGAAAGTTCCAATTTAGATTTAACTCGATCCGGATTGGGGGCTAAGAAATATTTATATATAAGAGAAGCTTTAGGTAAAGAAAGGAGAAGTTTAAGAAGAGAGTTTTGGGGTTCAGTAAGAGATGAAAGGGGAAGAGAGTAGTACACATCAAGAATAATTGCCATGAGAGTGGTAAATTTCTGTAAAAAGGAACGAGGACAGTGGAACAAGGCTTGAAATTGGGGAAAAGAACATGGCGAGAGACCGTTAAAAAAGTGTTTAACCCAAATGATGCCTTTTGATCTCCAAGATTTCCAGAAAATGGGTCTGTTATTAAGGAGAATAAGCGAATTATGCCAAATGGGGGAATCCAAGAAGGCATCACGAGAAAGGGGATTAGGTGAAATTAAAGGCTTCAGAAGGGAACAAGTGTGTCTAAACAGGGGGATGGATATATGAGGAGTTTTGACAGAAAAAGCCATAACCTCCTTGAAAGAAAAGGGTAATACTAAAGTTTGCTCAATGGAGAGCCAAAGGGGAGTAAAGGGAGAATGATCGGATAAGAGCCATTTCGAGGCTTGACGAAGAGAAAAGGATTTATGATAAAGACGAAAGTCAGGGAAGTTCACACCGCCATTAGACTTTGTCCTACGAAGAAAAGATAGGGCAATTCTAGCTTTCTTATTCTTCCAAAGAAATTTAGAAAGGCAGGAATCAATGCGCTTCATGTATATGGCAGGAATGTTAACGGGAAGCATAGAAAGTGTATAAATTAAAATAGGGGCAATCATCATTTTAATCGAGTCTAATCGACCCCACCAAGAAAGAAAAAGGGGATTCCAAGAAGAAAGTAATTTATCAATACGAGAAAGAACAGTAGTCATGTTTAATTTAATCGAGGAAGCAATTGAATTGGAAAACCATATGCCTAAATATTTAATTTTTGAAGCATTCCAGGCAAACCCAGTTGAAGAAAAGAAGTGGGGAAGACAACATTTTGTGAGGGGAAGAATTTCTGTTTTGTCTGAATTGATTTTATAACCAGAAACCTGTGAAAAGGAGTCAAACTCATGTAATAAAGGGGGAATAGAGGTTTCAGGTGTAGAAATAAATAAAAGAATATCATCCGCATATGCGGAAAGTTTTAGTTGGTGATCACCATAAGGAAAACCAGAAATGGAATCATTCTTACGAATAGAAGACAGAAAGGGTTCAAGAGCTAGGACGAAAAGAAGAGGGGATAAGGGGCAACCTTGACGAACTCCTCGTTGAAGAGGAAAATAAGATGAGATACAACCATTGACTAATACTGAGGCTTTGGGGGCAGAATATAGTAAAGAAATAAGTGAAATCAACTTGGGGCCAAAACCATGCCATCGTAACGAGGCAAATAAAAAAGACCAATCTACTCTATCAAAAGCCTTCTCTGCATCAACTGATATGGCCGCTAGAGAAGTGGAAAGGGAGGGGATTTTATTTAGGACATTAAGGAAAAGCCTAGAGTTATCAGAGGTATGTCTTCCCTTGACAAAACCACACTGTTCTTTCCCAATAAGGTGAGGCATGAGAGGGTCTAAACGTAAAGCAAGCAATTTAGCAAACAATTTATAATCGACATTAACCAAAGATATCGGGCGATAATTCTTACAATATTTAGGATCACGACCTTCTTTATGTATTAAACAAATTGTAGCCTCCTGAAAGGTACCTTCCGTCCCACCAGCTAAAAGGAATGAATGAAAGAGTGTTAAGAGTTTCGGTAATAATAGATCTGAAAAGTGCAAATAAAATTCAACAGAAAAGCCATCTGGGCCTGGGGTTTTCCCTTTAGCAAGAGAGTTTAAAGCATTGGATAGTTCATTAAGGGATAAGTCTGATTCAAGCTCGAAAAAACTGAGATGGGATGAATAAGGAGGAGGAATGTTATCAAGGTACTCCTGAACGCTAGAAGAAGAAGGAGGAGATTCTGGGGTATAAAGATCTTGATAAAAGAGTTTGAATTCATTAAGTATTTCTTGATCTTTATGTAAGAGAGAGCCATTGGAGGTATAAATAGCATCTATGAGGGTACGGTCTTTGCGTGTTTTAAGATAATTTGCCAAAAGCTTCCCTGCCTTATTACGACCACCATAGTAACGAGCGCTACTGCGCAGAAGCATGGAGTAGGCGTTATCAGTAGTGGTTTTATTAAAAGCAAGTTTAGCACGAATCAGTTCCGGCAAAACCGATTCCTTCGAAGAAGTATAAAATTTGTGTTCTAAAAGCTTAATATGCGCCAGAGTGTCTTTTCGTTGCTGAAGAAAGCGTTTCTTTTTTTTTGAGACAAAATCAATGATAAAGCCCCTTGCAGTAGCTTTAAAAGAATCCCATATGATATGTAGGGAGGAGTTGGGGGTACAATTAAATTCAAAGAATTCAGTTGCAAAAGAGCGAAAAGAGGAAGAGAAGAGAGGGTCTAAGAGGAGAGAATTGTTAAAACGCCAACGAGAGGATCTGGAATGCGGAGGGAGCAAATCAAGATCTGTTACAATAGGAGCATGATCAGAGATAACAATAGGTTCAATAGAGGAAGAAATTAGATTTTGAGATAAGGGTTGAGAAAGAAAGATATAATCCAAGCGGGAAAGAGAAGCGTGGGGAGGAGAGAAAAAAGAAAAGTCCAAAGAATCAGGGTGAGAAAGTCTCCAGGAATCAATGAGATGTGCTTGGGAAATAGTGTCGAGAAAATGTTTATGGGTCTTATGAGGAACAAAACGAACTTGAGATTGACGATCGAGGAATGGGTCTATAACTTGGTTACAGTCGCCTCCTAATATGAAGAGATCATCTTGGAATTGGATACATTTTTGTGTGATAAGAGGCCAGAAGGAGCAATCAGGATGTGTAGGACCATAGACATTAAAAACAGTTAAGGAAACATTATTAATTAACAACTTAACCAGTAGCCATCTACCATCTGTATCAGTTTCTTGGGATATGACTTTACAGTTCAACTTCTTATGACACAAAATTATCACGCCATTTTTTTTATTATTAGAAGGAGAGACTAAAACTGTGCCTACCCAGCCTCTTTTTAATTTTAGCGCCTCAGCTTCAGTGAGGTGGGTCTCTTGCAAGAGTGCTAGGTCAGGGTTATAAGAGGCGAGGTGGGAAAGGATTCTCTGTCTCTTAATTGGGTTAATAAAACCTTTCACATTCCAGGAAATAACTCTGAATGCAAAAACATTAAAGACTGATACAGAACCAAATATGCATTAAGAGGAGAATGAAAGAAGAGACAAATATAGAAAAGGGAGGGAAAATTAGGGAAGAAAAAAGGGAAGATAGAAGGTAGAGAAAAAACACAAGGAGAGACAGTACATATCCATGAAGGACGACTGAAAAAACATACCTGAGGGGAAAGGAAACAAGATAAGACTGGGGCAATGGCGACGAACGGAAGACGAAACGCCCGAACCAAGGGGCCCGGACCACACCAGAACAAATAAGAGTGCAGACGGATTAGACAACTGTATTACGACAAACGGAACCTGTATGCAGATAAAAGGAGATTGAAAGGGCAAGAAGCTAATGAAGAATTAGAAATATAAACATACTTGAATCATACATTAATAAATGACAACAGTGAATGTACCAGAAACACAAACACGAACATGAACACGTCAACCCGTAGAACAAGTAGAGAAGGATAAAAGAGAAACAAATATAAACTTAATCATAGATGACTCATATATTAATAGTATGGTGACGATGAGAGTCTTGGTAATATGGGAGTGACGTGTCAACCCGTAGGAGCACCAGCAGTATCCATGTTGGCCGAGGTATGAGAGTGGATAAATTTCTTGAGTTCTGCAGGATCCTCAAAGGACAGAGTCCGATTTTGATAAGTCACTTTAAAGATGCAAGGGTGAAAGAGGCCATAGCGAGCACCCATTGAGCGAAGAGGAGGACGAAGATTAAGAAACTCCCTTCGCCTGGTTGCAGTAGCATTGGAGACGTCTTGAGAGAGGAAGACTCTCTGACCCAACCAAGAAATTTGTCGTTTGACTTTGGCTGCAGAAAGAACAGAAAGCAGGTCAGTAAATTTCAGGAAAAGAATAATAACTCCTCGGGGTCTGACCGAGGGTGAAGAGAGTGAAGGACGTGGACCCAGTCTATGAGCTCTCTGGATATTCAGCGTAGTTGATGTAGGCATTTCCAGTAGTTTCGGTAGAAAGGAAGAGAAAAAGGCAACAGGATCCTCTCCTTCCAAAGCCTCCGGCAAACCATAGATGCGTAGATTATTCCTCCTATTACGGTTTTCCAAATCCTCAGTGTGTTGTTGAAGTTTGCGAACTTCCTTTTCCAAAGAGGAGAGTCTTTGAGAGTCACCTTGAACCGTCGAGAGTTGTTGTTCCATTACAGAGACTCTGTTCTCCATTGAGGACCACTTTTCTTCCAGGAATTGCATTTTGCTGTTCGTTTCCTCCACAAACGGGCGCAAAGCACGAATTTCCTCCAATAACAATTCCAAAGAGATAGTAGGAGATGGCTTATCAGGAGATGGAGGGTCCTGTTTCAGTCGTTTAGGAGTGGAAGTGGGCGGAGAAGATTTATGTGGCGTCGATTGTGATGCTTGGGAGCGAGCAGAAGGTACCCCAGCCATGGCTGTAGTGGGGGAAGGAGCAGCAGGCGCAGAGGATAAAGAATGCTTAGGCGTCGCTGTGGAGGAGGCCTTAGAGACAAAAACAAACTGTGGTTTGCGTAGCCTGCCCATATGCAAGTGACAATCCAGTAAAACAGACTTTTCCGTTGGCTAAAAAATGTCACAAAGGAGAATAGTGTTCCAAAGCAAACCTGGGCGACGGCACCAAATACCTGACCATATGGAGTAGAAAGCCAACGATGAGAAAGCGTCACATAACACAAGTCATTAGCATCCAGTTAGGTAAATAACGTTGGGAGACATGCCAGTGAGAGAGGGGTTGACATCAGGAATAAGAAAACGTCCAATAACCAAGGCAACCTGGGTAATTCTATTAGAAGCTGTAACAGATTATAAATCCAAATATTGGTCAGCAGAGTAGAATGATTGGGAAATACTCTGAGGGAAATATGTCAATGAAAGTCATAGAAAAACGAATCCCATAAAGAAGAGAGACAGCTTACTGAAACACCAAATGCCTTGAGTAGAGAAACATGCTGCAGGTTGCTAGCGCCTCCATCGCACATTCACTGCGTCGAAGAAGAGAAGCTCACTTCCGCTCCACGCAGGATCGGCAGAAGACGAAATCGCGGCATTCAAAATGGCGGCCGTGTGAGGAGAAACTGCGGATGACGAAAAGGACCAGAAGTGCAACCCGCATATTATCCTGAAGCCCCTCACCCGACTCACGGCATGTTCCGATTCATGAATTGATGCCGTCCGCTTAAGCAGAGTGCGAAAAAACGCACTCGCGGCTCATGTCGTGTTCCGGTGCGGCGGAGCTCCAAGCTCAGGCGGCCATCTTGCGCGGCGCCGAAACCACGCCCCCGTCTGTTTGCAGTTTTAAACTGCCAATTGGACTTAGCAAAATAAACCCCTTGCCAGACCTAACACTCCCTTTATATTACACACAAGTCACTCCTAAGGTAGACCCTAAACAGCACATAGGGCAGGGTGCATTGCAGTTAAAAAGTTGGACATGTACTTTTAATTTTTGCATGACCTGGTAGTGAAAAACTCCTAAATCAATTTATCACAACTGTGAGGCCTTCCTCTCCCATAGGACAACATTGGATTACCTTATTACATTTTTTTTTTATAAATCTTTTTATAGCATAAACAAAAACAAAAACAACACGGACAAAAAATAAGAAAGTACAGAGCAGTGCAATCTTCACCATTTTCAACAATCTCAATGCAGTATTACAACAATTGTCATAGGGAATCACCGGGACTATAATGCGGTCACATATTTCATGCAGTACGTCGTATGCAGGACATTAATCAACTTCGTGGTCTGCTGACAATGGGGGAGCGTCATTGAAAGGAGTACAAATCATCCCTCTGCTCACGTTCCATGGCCCCCAGATTCTAGTCCATTTTTGTGGGCATCCTCTGCCTTCATAAATCACTCTTTCTGCCTGCATGCACCAATCCCTATAAGATTCCCAGTCCCTGAACCTTGGCTTCGCCACTCCTTTCCACGTTCTGGCTAAGTTGCGTTTTGCAACCATACAACCCAGGGAGACCCACACTCTCTCCGTTCTGGACAAGTCGGTAGCCTCCCAAATGTTAAGAAGACAAAGGGGGGCTGAAACTTCGATAGGTTTATGGCAAGTTAAAGACAGCGCTGATGTAACCCTTCCCCAGTACGTCTGAAGGACTGGGCACTCCAACCACTGGTGGAGGTAGGTGCCGGTGTGGCCACACCTTCTGGGACAAGTGGAGGAGCCCAGTACACCCATCTTGACAAGCACTGAGCTAGTGTAGTAGGCCCTGTGTAATAATTTAAGTTGGATGAGTTTAAAACGGGATCGAATCGACACCTTGCGGGGAGAGGCCAGAGCCTCCTGCCAGTCGTCGTCGCTAATGTCCCCGATATCATTCACCCATTTGGCACAAATTTTCTCCAGTGTATCTGGTGTGTTATTGAGTATTTTGCAGTATGTCAGTGAGATGGCTTTTTCCTGGAGGTAATCGTCTAGCAGTCTATCCTCTAACGGTGAAGAGACCGGCAGGTCAGTAACTTTGGGTATCGCTTTTTGTAGTGCACTTCGGGCCTGTAAGTATCGAAAAGTTTCTCCGCTATGCAGTTGGTAATCCCGTTGAATGTCACTGAACGGGATCACCTTGCCTCCCACCCACATATCGCCAACCCTCGAGAGACCTATCAAGTCCCATTTATCGAATCCTGGCTCTTTCGACAACACTCCAAGCTGGTATGCATCAAGCAATGGGATGACTTGTGTGATTTTGGCTTTCCACCCCAGGGCGGCCGTTGCCGTATGCCATATAGCAATTGTGGTGGAAGTTGGAGTGTATGTTGGTGCATGTTTCTTCCCTCCATAGAGAGCCCTGGGCTAGTTACCGGGAAGCATGTTGTGTCTATCCATCCTGTATGCAGGATCCGTACCGGGACGGTGCACCCAATGGTTAAGAACCACTAGCTGCGAGGCCCAATAATAGCTTTTAATCGCAGGCAGGGCAATACCTCCGTCGTACCAACTTTTTGTGAGTTTAGCCAAAGCTATTCGAGGTGTACCATTGTTCCAGAACAAGGCGCATACTTCTGATTCAATGGCATTAAAATATTGTGTTGGGACCAAATAAGGTGTGTTTTGTAGGGCATAAAGAAAGCGGGGAAGCGCCAACATCTTATAGAGAGCGGCCCTGCCTAGCAAAGTGTCTTCCAGTGCTGCACGTCAGCATGAAAGCGGCGCAGAGGAGGAGCGAGATTGCAGTCGTAGAATACTGTGGGATTAACAGTAATGTATATACCTATGTACAAGACACCTTCGGTAACTATTTTGGCCTCGCAGCCCGTAGGTAGGGCTGGGCATTCCCCACTCAGAACGTAAACCAGGGATTTATCCCAATTAATAGTATAGCCCGAGTACTTTTGAAATAGGGCAAATATGTGCAGGACACAGTGGATGGCGAAACGAGGCCTGGCTAAATAAAGCAAAATATTGTCGGCAGAGAGGGAGATTTTATCCATCCAGCCTGCCGTCCAATTGAGGCCCCTAATGAGGGGGTCCCCCCTGATCCAGATCGCCAGGGGCTCCAGGGCCAAGGCAAAAAGTAAGGGGGAAAGGGGACATCCCTGCCTCGTTCCTTTCTGCAATTCAAACGTTGCTGATCGCCCCCCATTCACTGTGATGCGGGTCAACGGTTCCTAGTAAAGAAGTCACACCCAGGATAAAAACCTAGGACCAAATCCATACCTTTCGAGTGCAGCAAATAGAAAGGGCCATTCGATCATGTCGAATGCCATCTTGGCGTCTAATGACATGATCACCGCCTCTTCTTGAATTGTGGATGCCCTACCCAGGACTCCATAAAGGCGTCGAAGGTTCAGGGCGGTATTTCTATTTGGCATAAAGCCGGATTGGTCCGAATGGATCAGTTTATGAAGGAGAGGTGAGAGACGCCGGGCCAGGATTTTGGCTAGTATTTTCACTTCTGGGTCTAGGAGGGAGATAGGCCTGTACGAGCTACACTGCTCGGGAGGTTTGCCCTTTTTATGAATGACGACAATATTGGCTAATCTTTGCGTTTCAGGCAGGACACCCCTGTTCACACTCTCCTCGTACATCCGTATGAGATATGGAGCAATCGTTGAGGCATTGGATTTGTAAGGTTCAATTGGGAGGCCACTGTGGCCCATGGCCTTCCCGGATTGCAAGGCACCAATCGCCTTGGACACCTCCTCGTTTGACAAGTCAGAGTCCAGGTCCTTTACATCCTGGGGCTCTAGAACAGGCAGTCCCAGAGTGGCTAGTAGTTCTGTTGAATCTGTATGGGTGGAGGCCTGAGTGGAGGTATAGACCCGCACAAAGTGGTCTGCGAATGCTCCCGCAATCCCAGCCCTGTCCTGCCGTTTCGTACTGTCTTGGCTGGTAATCTTAGCCACCCATCTGTTGGCTATTTCCCGTTTGTCCAGCCAGGCTAACAGTTTGCTAGCCTTATCTCCAATATCATAAACCCGGTGCTGAGTGGCCCAATAGTGGGCCTTAGCTGCATCTTCTGCGATGTTCCAATATTCGGTTTGCTTCATGAGCAGTTTGTGTGTGGTGTCTGGAGAGTCCGATGTCGCGAGACTACGTTCAAGAAGGGCAATCTCCCGTTCTATCTCCTCCACCCGCTTTCGATGTTCTTTCTTATGTCCCGCTACTGCCGCCCCCCCACTACCCCGCACCACCGTTTTGTAAGCTTCCCATAGCAGCACGTCTGAATCAACCGAACCGTCATTCTCTGTGAAATAATTGTTGGTAGTCTCTGTTAGTTTATCTCTTATAGCCGGCACCCTGAAGTACCAAGGGTTAAGAACCATTTTGTGGCGTGTGGGGGGAGGGGCACCTCCATAGGACGCTAATAGCGGGGAATGATCCGAGATGCCCCTGGGAAGGAAGGAGATCTCTCCAAACTTGGGGAGCTGGGTGGCTTTGGAGAATATATAGTCTATGCGGGACATACTACCGTGAACCCGGAGAGGAATGTGTATTGTCTGGCCACGGGGTTACATATCCTCCAGACGTCTATCAGGCCCAAAGCCCCAAGAAAATCCGACAGCAGTTTCCCGGATGTCTCCCCCGTATGGGTGGTCGCCGGTCTAGGTCTCCATCAAGGGCTGCATTACAATCAACTCCCAACAGTAAGTCACCCCCAGGTAGATTTAATATATGTGAACCTAGATCGGTCAGTGTCGTGGAGGGAAGCCTGGGAGGCACAAATAGGGAAGTCACATTGAGGGACCTACCATCCCACAGGCCCGAGGCTGTGACAAATCTTTCCAGGGGGTCACGTGTAACCACCTGGATTTGGAAGGGGAAGGCGCTGCGGATGAGAATAACGACCCCTCTGGACCCTCTAGCATAGCCCGAATGGGCCACTAGTTTATAACCCCACCTATTGAGTGCACAGTATGTGAGTTTCCTGTAATAGTACCACATCCGGGGCTTGTCTTTTCAGATATTGCAACACAATCCCCCGTTTAACTTGATCCCCTAAGCCAGTGGTTCCCAAACTTTATCTACCCGGGGCTCCCTTGACCTATTTGCCGTTGGCTGCGGCTCCCCATTATGTTACTTTTTTTTGGCAAGTGGGGGGGGGGGATGTTCGCCCAGCCGCGGGAGTACTTCCATTTTTCTCCTTGAAACAAATGCTTACAATTTATTAAAATAACCAAGGCAGCATCCTAACCTCAATGTCTTCCACAAAGAGATTATATGTGGTCTATTAGCTATCTCCAGCGGCTAGCCAGAACTTTCAAAAGTTCTTATCAATTCCTTCCAAACTCGTAGGCTCAGTAAATATTGCATTTATTTATTGATATAAACAGACATTCAGATGTTGCCAAGTATTGGTTTTCGTAGCTTCAACACAACCTGCATTTCATTTTCCATAATTATTTGCAAAATGAAAATGAAAGTAAAACAATGCTGACCTTCGTGACACTCAGCAGTTGTGCCAATAATCAAACATAAGACTGGCAGTAATCAACCTCAAACACATCAGTCTTCATTTAAATGGATTCTATTTAATTAAATGGATTGACACCACTGAAGTTACAGTGTGAAAGTGCAGGAGACTTATAACCGTACTTTGTCAAAGAGTTGATAGAATGAAATTCCATGGTCTTCGAAGAGCTCCCAGCCTTCCAAAACCATGGGCCGGTGCAGCCCCTGCCAGGCCTCTTGAAATGCTCCTGGGAATAGGCGAGCACCGTTGTGCCCTCCTTGGAAGTCCACGGACATGCAATGGCATCATAGGTCACAGTCGGAATTACGCCGCAGCCAATGCTGCTCTGGAGAGACACTTCCGAGTTCGCTGCCTAGCGACAGCAGAAGCTGAGGTCTTTAAGCATGCACGTTTCTAGACTCCTACGTCTGAAAGTGATGCCCTGATATGCTGGCAGAGAAAAGAGGCTGAAGCGCCAGGTCTAAATAGTGTGCAACTCGGAAGAAAAAAAGATGTGAATTTAAATATATGGGTCCGACTGTTTTAGTTTTTTCATAGTTGCTGGGTATTTTTTATATGTATTGTATACTCTATAGCACTACGGTTTTAAAAAAAGATATCTGCTTGTAGTTTTACATGTATTTTACTCCAGCATGTCTAAAGCACTGTGCACTCACCTTTGGCTAATGTTAGCCCTTTATTAATTATGTCGTGCAGTGGTTCCCAAACGGTGCCTGGTGCGCTTCAATTTGCGGTGCCCCTGGCAAGTTTTGATGGCGCACTGGGGAGCCACGGCACACAGATTGGGAACTGCTGCCCTAAGCCATTGACATTCCAAGAGAGTAATTTAAAGCGGCTCCGTGACGGAGCATTATCATGATTATCACTCATTTAAGCACAATATAAGGGGCCATCCACCACAGAGGGCCTTAGAAGAGCAAGGACGAGAGTCAACAATCCCACCCCCACCTGGCGACCGTGTCCTAGACAGTTTAAACCTGATCCGTGAAAAACGATGTCCTGCATTGCTGTCAATTATAAGTGCACTAAGAAAAACACTGCATTCAAGGCTGCACCTAACAAAACTACAACTATACCTCTTGGAACATTCCGGATCCCTCCCCCACCCTGCCTCCCTGCAACATGGACGTAGAACTGCCCACCCCCCAATTTTGCAGAGTGCCTGTGTACCCTGAACTAGCATACTATGTGAAGGGGAACGCAACACAGCCGGAACTTTCCTAATTAGAGAGCCCGGTTCCCCCTTATTCCCACCTATACAAGCCCGTAATATAACATGATGCAAATTTTAGTACATTGTTGTTGTGTATCATATAAAACATCTGTAGATAGTCCCACTTTTCACCACAGCAAGTGAAATTAGGCTGCACGACCTAGTCGCTGCTGACCTGTCCCCACAAATTATACATACTTAGTATAGCCAGCAGAAGTCCAGACTGTCGCATAACATATTCACCCAGTCCTCGTTGTGGCCGGTCAGCTCTCAGCGCCCCTCCTGCATACGATGCCGCTTCGCAGTCCATGGAGGGTCGGCAGGCCAGCCGCACAGCGCGACTGGTATAGCTGGTTAGACGCCTTCATCACGATTGGATCTTTCATGGCTGCTATCTTGTCGTTGCAAACGGCTAGGAGAGTTATGTTTCTGAGCGCCGGGGGTTCTCCAACCCTCCAGCCAGGGTCTGAAAAAACAACGACTTCCCCTCCGCTAGCACCCGCAGCTTGGCCGGAAAAAGCATTGCATATTTCAAGTTATTGTCGCGGAGTGCCTGCTTCACTTCCAGAAAGGATCTACGCATCTTTTGCACTTTCAGTGTGAAGTCTGGGAAGAACGTAATCATCGAGTTTTCGAACTTGAGTGGGGGGTGGGGAGGGGGGGGCGGCGCGCGCCGTTTGAAGGATAATGTCTCTGTCACGAAAATTAAATATTATCGCCAAGATGGGACGTGGGGGGGGCACCTGGTTTTGGGGGACCACCAGGCACTCTATGGGCACGTTCGACCGAGAAATATTGTGACAGGGTCCGGGGCTGCAGATGTTTCTGAATCAAGTCCTCTAAAAAGAGGTCCGTAGCTTGCCCCTCCGCTCTCTCGGGAACTCCCAAAATGCGCACATTATTTCTGCGTGCGTACCCTCGTAGTCTTCAAGTTTTGCTTCCAGGTCTGAAGTTTGCGCCTCGAGCCGTTTGACAGTCGTTTCTAGTGATTTCGTGGATTTTTGGAGCGTTGACACTGAATCTTTGGTCGCTTTGACCCTTTCTCCCAGGTTGGGTAGGTCAGCATGCATGAGGGTGACTTCGACCGTCACTGTGTCGATTTTGTGTTCCAGCGCCGAGTGGACCCCCTGTATGGCTTCCATAACATCTACTAGGGTTGGGGCTCCGTCCTCTGCCTGCTCCTTTGCCTCCTGTGCTGCGACTTTCTCCTCCGTGGCATCCGTCTTGGAGTGAGCAAATTTTGCCAGTTTTAACAGGTGGGTCTGTCGGGACCCTTTCGCGGTGGCCATGTTGGCAGAGTCGTCGCCTGAGAGGAGCTCCAGTGGCACTTCGGGTATTGAGGCTGCAAGCGTGGGGGTCGAGCGCATTGAAAAGACAAGAACAAGTGTTAATGACCAGTGCCCCACTCAACTGCACCAGCGGTCGAGCACCACATCTGACACCGCAGAAATAAGGGCAACCACTTGTTATTGGAGCCTCCAACTGCACCCCAGATCACGCCAGCACCCTGAATCGCCAGTCTCTGTTTTGTCGTGCGAGGCCACAGGCAAAAACTTCAATGTTCAAGACAGTCTCTAATCTTCCAGGCTGCACCATCAAAACCAGCAGTGTCGATACCCCCGTTGTTACTGAAGGGGGCCCGTACGTTGATATTTCCCCCTGATCTGTCTTCGGGCTCTTCAGCCTCAAGTGGGCCGTCCTGGAGCATAATGCCGACTGAAGGGGGAGGGGAGACAAACAGTGGCCTCAATTCGGGTCTCCGGGGGGAGGAAATGGGCTGGGGGCCCCAACTATCCGGCACTATGCATGGAAGGATAGGGGGAGAGGGTACCTCCGCTCTCCCCTCGCAGTGAAGCGTGGGTCTCGATGGCAGTGTGTGAGGCCCTCCGTGGCCCACTGCGTGATCCGGAGAATGTACGGCTGCGTAGGCTTCCCGGCTGGCTGCAGGGACTCCCCCGGGGCCGCCGTAGGGTTCCCACGATGTCCGTGCTGGAGGAGCAGCGGCTGTAACACAATGAAGGTACGTGGGGACTCTCAGAGAGGACGCACTCCGGAGCTTGCAGGTCCTCTCTCCAGAGATCGAGGCGGCACAAGGTGATGCTCCATGCCGTCGTTGCCGGACTTCCTCCGCCTCTCAGCGCGTCTCGAGGCCCACAACGATATCTCCGCTCAGGGCCGACGGAACTACTTTGTTTTTTGACCGGAGCTGCTGTGATTGTCAGGGAGCTCAGGACAGGTTTATTTCTCGGGCAAAAATTGATCTTTGAGCGGATGTGGGGGAACTTAGAGGGTTGGGGATCGGAGCTCTACTCCTTAGCAGCCATCTTGGGTCCCGGCTTGCCACGCCCTCTACCTTATTACATTTAATAAGAGAGAACGTTTGTTTGGGAGCAGGTAGAAATGTCATCTTTGGTATCTAAGAAATTGTAATTTAAAATCCTCTTTAATGGTAAAGTCGGATTTTATGAAATGAAATAAAACTGGGACTTGTAAAGCGCACGACCACGCAAACTGAGCATCCTGGCACTAAACTCACAAGCAGATCCTGTTTCCCTAGAATGATGCAAGAGAATGAAATGAAAAGGTGAGTTAGATTAGGCCATGAAACAAAACATTTGGAACAGAAAAGAGCCATGTTTTGAGGCTCTTTTTATAACTGTATTCCTTAGTTATAAGTTGAATTGGACCTGGAAGTTGGTTTCAGGCCTTAGAACATAAAACAGTGAAGGATTTTCCTCTGATTTACTTTAGTCTGAAGGAGGGAGGAGCCAACAGATTAGAGTTTGATGATCCGAGAGTTCTCATAGACCTATACTGTGAAAAACGATTAGATGGGTACTTTGGGCCTGTAGCATGAAAAGACCTAAAAATCAAGACCAGTGTTTTGAAAAGAACTCTCTTGTGGATAGGCAGCCAGTGCAATTCTCTAAGCGCTTTAGAAGCGGAACTGTTCCTGGGAAGTCTCAGCACTAGCCTAGCTGCTGAGTTCTGGACAACTTGTAACCTGTGGAGAAGCTGTTTAGAAACTCCTAAGTAGAGGCTGTTAGAGTAGTCCAGCTTTGATGTTATAAGTGCAAACACCACCATTTTCATGGCACCCAAAGCGAGAAAGTCAAGGAATTTTTTTAAAGATTTGAGAAAAGCACATTTTAGCCATTTACAATACTTGCTGTTGAAAAGACAAAACATTATTGAATTTAACTTCTAAGTTTCTGGCCACCTCTACTGGTGGGGGC
This sequence comes from Calotriton arnoldi, assembly GCA_963921515.1. Classification (NCBI taxonomy): domain Eukaryota; kingdom Metazoa; phylum Chordata; class Amphibia; order Caudata; family Salamandridae; genus Calotriton; species Calotriton arnoldi. The sequence goes on along the minus strand of CAWUFW010004402.1, from coordinate 1,524,074 downwards.
AGGGGAGCGGTGCGGAGTCAGTCCACCACATTTTTGGGGAAAACAGGTTATGTTTCCCAAATAGGAGTATTTTGTTTTTTCCAGCATTGCATTTCAAATGGTTATTTTCCGTCCAGCGACTAATGTCAGTAAAACAGTTTTTAAAGTTCTGTTCTGACCCAAAGGAGTTTTTGTCCAGCGATAATATCATTTTGGTATCGTCAGCATAAGGGGTAGCCGAAATACTAAACAAGCTGATCACTGATATAAGGGGGGTCACGTACACGTTAAATAACGAGGGGGTGAGTGAATAGCCATGTGGGAGACCTAAAGATAAGGATTTCTCCTCAGATGAAAACTGCCCAATAGATACCATTTGTCTTCTATCTGCAAAAAAGGATTTGAAGCAAGACTAGGATTGCCTACGATTGCATTTTCCAAGAGACGCTGAAGGAGTTTTGAATGAGAGAAGGTATTAAATGCTGCTGAAGATATAAAAGAATCAGATCAGCATTCTGTCCACCATCCAGCCTCATCTTTACAGTATCGGAGACCTCTAACAAGGCTGGGTCCATCGAGTGTTTGGGTCTAAAGCCAGATAAAAAAGCGTGAAGAGCATCGGATGTTTCTAAAAATGTCATCAGTTGGTCATTTACCAATTTTCCCAACATTTTTGTAAGTACAGGAAGAAGCAATATGGTCCCTAAAGTCGACAAGATTGAAAGGTTGGCCAATGTTTTTTTAAAAAGGGGTTTGACCACTGTCACTTGCCAGGGCTCTGGGATTACTGCTGAAGACAGTGAAGTATTCAGTAGATGGTTGATGACCAGATTAATCACTTCAATTGCCTTGTGGAGGATGGCAGGTGGTCAGGGGTCTCACGACAAACAAGATTTACAAGTAAGGAAAGCCTGTTCTGATTGTAACAGGGAGATGAGCAGAAAATGTAAACTAAAGACAAAAAATGAATAAGTGACAGTGCCCGAGTAGCCTCTAACAGATAATTAATCTCAGCCTTGCTTTGTGCAAAGTCATTTTGGATTTTTTTAAATTTCTCTTCAAAAAAGCTGGACAGTGTGTTCCGAATGGATTCAGAGGGAGGAATCTCTCATGACAAGGCTTCAGGCTAAATAAAAGCCTTTGAAATTTGGAAAATCTTCTTAGGATCAAAATTAGCAAACTCAACCTGAGAAGTATAGAACGTCCTTTTAGCCTCCCTTATTGATTTGTGATAGGTTTTCAGGGAGGTCTTAAATTTAAGCTGATCATCTGATTTATGGGCCAGACACCATTTTCATCCTAATTGCTTTCAGGTAAGCTTTTCTTTAGCAAATGAGGGCGTAAACTAAGGTGCCGAAGGGACGGTGCGTCTTCAACTGGGGCTAGTTAAAGGAGCTAAATCCTCTACAGGCCCCAATATTCACTGGTCGAATGATTCTAAGTCACAATTCAGAAAATGGCACTTTTAGAAACCTGGCATTTTCTTGTATTAACCATTTGGTGTCTGCAGCCTGTTTCCAGGGTCACATGACTAGGTTTAGCTGGCAGTTGGTCTTTATGTATTGCTCCCAGGCTGTGAGACAAAAGGGGAATAGGCATTGGCAGGATGGGTCATTTCTCACTTGCTGAGGGGGAGGAGCTGCCACCTACCACACTTGCACATCACAAAGGCTTTGCCTGAGCACACTCATAAAGAATTTACCACTAGGCCTTCGTGACCCCAGACACGCTGGGGCCAGGGCTGGGAGGCAGGAAATTCCAAGCACCTCTGGGAGTGGAAGTCTCTAGAAACTTCCCCTTCTTCAAAGTGGGCACAGGGTATAAATAATGGACTTTCAGACCCAACTCTCAGTACACCTCTGGACATGTGCAAGACTCAGAAGGAATGCTGTGCTGCTTTGCAACAAGGACTGCTACTCTGTTGCTCTACTGCCCTGCTGGCTGCTGTCCTTTAGCCTGTGTGCAAAGGACTGGACCTGCATCTTGAACTAGGACCACCAGAGTGATTCCAAGGGCTAGTTGGCTGGCCTCCTGATTAGATCCTCAGGGACAGAAAAGGCTTATACCACCTCCTGGATTCTGCTGTGAGTGTTGCCCCAAGTGGTGCCACCCCAGTCCTAGACCCTTGGAAGTGGGCCTGCAGTTGCTCTGCCAGCCCAGCTGTGGCCCAGAACCGACACAGTGCAACACATCTCGCAGCTCTGCTTTGGAACCTCCACAGTGCCAGGTATCCCCGACGCTAGACCTCACAATACAGCCCGCCGTCCCATCTGAACCGCCACTGCGCGACGCATCCTCGATACAGGCTTTCACATCGCAAGCCCCTTGTTGCCGACATCCTTGACAACGTTGCAGGAATTTGGATCGCAGCCTCGCAGCTTCTTTGGAATGGCTGGTGCGCAGCGCATCTTCGATGTGGGACTTCCCATAGCAAGCTCCTCATCTACAGCATTCCCAATGATAATGCAGGACTCTGCACCACAGCCCCATAGCCTCCTCGGAACCGCCTCTATGTAACGCATCTTCGACTCAGGATCTCGGTCCCTGTATTCGTCCCACAATCCATCCCAGTCGGCCTGAACTTGTGACTGTGTCCCCGTTTGGCAGTGTCAGATAACCATAGTTGGCATTTTGTGGTTCTAGGCACTACTTTTTCCCTAAAACTTTGAAATTGCATATCTCTGGTTTTACCGATTTGATTATTGTCGTGTTGGTCTCAAATAATTTATAAAATATTGCTCTATTTTTCTGGATTAGTATGGAAGTTTTCTTGTGTTGTGTTTTCACTTTATAACTGTTTGAAGTCCTGCATAAATACATTCCACATTGCCTCTAAGTTAAGCCTGACTGCTTTTGTGCTAAGCTACCAGATGGTTAAGCACAAGTTAATTTGGGGTTTGCTTGTGTTTCACCCTGTCAGAGATTATGGTTGCTGCTTGAGTAGGATTTCACCCCCCTCATTTAGCAACTCAGCTTCCTACAGGCATGCTTGGTGATCCTGCACAAAGAAGAATGAAATAAATCATATGGGTGAGCTATCCCTGAATATTCATTAGGATTCTTCTAAAATATGGGGTTGAAAAATCTTGGGGAACACAGTAGAGAGAAGAGAAGGGTATGGCACTGTACGTCCCTTCAAAAACCTTTTAACCCAACGTAGGTGTACGTGACAGTGGTACACAGAACCGTGTACTCAGAGTCCCAAGATTATTGGCTCTGGTACAAATGCAAACGTTGCAGGACTACAACCTTAGATTCCTGTCTTACGAGAAGTCATCCTTAATGGAAGAGGAAACCTCACACACGTATTAGTGTCATGCTTCATCATAGGAATCCTCTCCCCACCCTGGTAGGACAGTGCCACCCGGGCGGACTCAACCTCCTCGAAGATTGACTAATTAGGAGGGAGTTCTTGAATAAATCTTACTGGACAACACCATGTAACAGGGGATCCAGATGAAAATTTTAAAAATACCTTAGAGTCCCTGGGGAAGTCTACCTTTATTAGTGGGACACAAGGTAAGATTAAAAATGAAAAGGATTGGGTACTGGAGTATAATGACTCACACCCAAGAACTTGTCAACATGTTTCTGCCCACTATTACTAGCCTAAAAGGTTTGGGGCATTCATCAGGGCATATGGATCCCTATGCGGAAAACATAAACAAATTCTAAATAGAATTGGTACGGTTGATTTACTGTGGATTCCTACTTGGGTCCTACCATATTTTCCTACCTGTAGGTAAGTATTCTGTCCTTGCAACCGAAAGTAGAAAAAGTACAAAGAAAACAACATGGGGTGTGCTGATTACTCAGGTGTCTAACTTATACACATAAGCAGTTTTTTATTCGTTATCTGGCTCAGGACATCTAAGGTCTTGGTGGTGCTGGTGCTCTCTATTTGAAAACAAAGGCAATTATTATTAAAAAACAAAGGAAATAATCCTATGTGATCTAAAGTGCTATGGCAATTAGCCTGTGTAAATCTACTACATTAAGTACTATTTTGGACTATACAAAGATTAGTTCATGTATAGGTCCCTTACCCTATAGTGTAGGTGATACCAGTGTCATGGTCACAGAGGAGGCGGGGTCCTTTTTAGTCACACACTGACAGAAGAGAGACGAAACCAATGATAAAAGATGTAAATGATTGAAGCAGCGTGCAAGACCATCATCCTTTTAAAATACTATGTATGTGACTCATGTCATGGGTCCAAATAAAAAAATCAATATGGTAGACATCATTCAATTACTATGGAAAACCAACTATTAGTTCCCTTTAGAGATCACTCGTTTTTAACACATCTCTCACAATCTATTAGCCTGCATGTTAATCGGGTTATTAAAAATGAATACACCACTCAGTCATCATTGGGTTAATGAAAAATCTTGCACAATTATGTTTTTTTCTAATTTTTATCTTCTGTTTACAAAAGAGAAACTAACCGAGATCGGTGCACCAAACTCTAGAGATAATTCTTATGTGGTGCCTATGAGCTCGATAATTCAAAGGCTTGTCTTAGTGATTTTTTTTAGTAGAGGTTATACTGCAACACTGTACAGTGTATTCAGTCTAATTTAGTTGAGCAGGTTTCAAGGCGACCTTTGTTTTAATTACTGGTTGAGGTTGCATCTCACAAGGGGTTTTCATTGTTTATCTGTGCAATATGTATATGTATGTGTGCTGGTGTGCAAATGTTCGAGTACCAGCCAGGGCTAAAGCCTCCTGTTTTGTCATCGCTGGACTGCTGGAGCTGAAGATGAGGTAAAGTAGGAGACCCAGAGCTCATCAGAAGACAGAAGGGGTGAAGGCCCTTCAAAGCCTGTTTTCAGTGGCTTCAAAGATGTCTTCCTGCAAGTAGGCCGCAGGTAGGTCTTATATTATGAGCTCTATAGACGTCCTCCCTCTGGCTTATTATAAAAGGGGTTCAAATTCCTGAGTCCATAACGATGTTTCAGTCTACCATCCTCAATTACTCAGTTGGAGCACTGCTGGTTAAGAAGTGGGTCCTGAGACAAACAATGCCCAGATATACAGAAATTCCATAATTTTGGCAAGACCGGGGTATCCGAGCATTCCTTTGTTTTCCATTATGGGAGCAGGTAGAGTAAGTGCATACCCAAACGCTGACAAAGGATAAGAAAGGTACTTGACATCCAAATAAAAATGTATGATCATACCAGAAAGCTGTTCGACCTTTTGAAATTAGTTACTACTGTTTGAGGTGAAGAAAGGTAAGCGTGAGAAATTTTCACAAATAATTTAAATTATGGTCTATCATAGTTAGGCAGTAGGATATGACAATACACTATAAAGATGCTTCATTACAAGGAGGAGTTATTCTACTGAAACCAGCTCATGGTTGTACTGATGAACTGTCATAATGTCTAACAAGCATTGATAAAGCCAGTCGGTCTCACCTTTCATAGTGAGAAGTGACCTATCGGCATTGGCATTTTTGTTTTTTGGGCAGATGGCTCCTGAGCATGCATGCGTGTGTATGGTTTCCATCTCATTACGGATTCTTCTATTTGTTTGTAAAATTTCAAGATGGCCACCATGCTGTGGTGTGCATGCACTAGGGCCATCTTATAATGGATTTTCAAAAAACATATAAAGACCACTTTCAAGATGGTCCCATACACACATAAGCATGAATAGTAGGCCAGCTGACTGACCACTTGTTCTGAGCTACATGGACATAACACGCTCCAGAGGCCTCCCTGCATCTGCCCGGCTGACCTGCAACCTGACTGAGCCATGCTGGCTTCTGCTGGAGTGAGTTCCTGATCCCCAAGTGCTGCTCCTCAGCTTCTGGATCCTTGTTGTGGCATCAGTTGAGCTCCCTCTCCAAGAAAAGGAGAAATTCTGAGGTTTTGGGCTCTTTGTGACTGCGAATGGGTCTTTTCACACCAAGATCTTGCCGCCCACGCCGCCTGCCAACACGAAGCTCCGTACAACCTGACTCTTCGCACTACAGTTAGCGCCGGTGATGACCAGCAATGAGAGATCTGCAATTCACCCTACAGCATCAACAGCCCTCAGTGACCGCCAAAGTGAATCTCCACCAGCGACTGTCCGTGATGCTCGACAGGATCTTCACACTACAGTGAAGACTGTCCACGACACCTGGCCTGCTCTTCATGCTGACACGACGACCATCCGTGACTGGCTCCCTGCTCCTCGCAGTCCCCTTCACTGCAAACGGACCTCTTTGTGTTGGACTTTAGAAGGTAAGTCTTTCAGCAGGACTAATCTGGTTCCTGTATTCGCCGACGCTCCATCGCGGTCGGCCTGAACTTGTGACTTTCACCCGGTCTCACAAAACCAGATAACCACAAGTGGCACTTTGTGTTTTTCAGAGCTATACTCACCTTAAATCTTTAAAATTGCATATCTTCAGTTCTACTGATTTGATTTTTGTCATTTTGGTCTTAAAACATTTATTAAATGTTGCTCTATTTTTCTAAACTGGTGGGGGAATCTTCTTGTGTTGTGTTTTCACTTTATTACTGTTTAAAGGGCTGCGTATATACGTTAAGCTTGACTACTTTTATGACAAGCTACCAGAGGGTTAAGCACAGGTTAATTTGGGTTTGATTGTGTTTCACCCTGACAGAGATTGTGGCTGCTGCTTGAGTAGGGTTTCACCCCCCCCTTAAACAGCAACCCAATTTCCTAGAACGATATTTAACCGCATTATGTGGATTTTGTGGCGTTAAGCACCAAAATCCACTTGTTATTTCCTAAAAACTTGAAGTAGCTGCCATTTATCACACCTGATAAACAATGTATCTCAGGGTATTGTTATTTATCAGGTGCAATTAATACCTACTATACTTGGAATCAAGGCGAAGACTATTGATGAGTCACTAGTTTATTCATTTTGTATAGCCCCAACCAACCACCACTACTCCCTCCCGACCCCCCCACCCCCACAAGCTGCACTTCTTGACCCTAGAAAGCAGGAAACAAGCCCTGGAAAAAGAGGTGATTTAATCAACATAGACAATAATGTCACTTCATCATTGGAATGTTCGTTACAACCGCATCAGACTCATCTTTGCAGTTGTAGCTTACATATAAACTGCAATGCGATCCAATAGGCATAAAAATGTATAATTGATACAATGCATGTTTTTCACGTTTATGTTCTTCTACCTGTTATCGAAAAATAGAGAACCTTTGAGGCAAGACTCAGTATACTTTTAATAAAACGAATGCATTTATCAATAATCATTCAATAATGCTCAACATGCAATAAAACCCAAAAGAATGCAAAGTTTGCTTTAAGAAGTCTGGCACGATGATATCCTTTATATTTGGAACTCAACACGTTATTATGTCAAATGCACTATTTACAATTCATAATGGAAAGAGTGCATGGGCACGAGTGTAGTTTAGCATACTCAGCTCTCAGTGTTTTTTAACAGGTTGTGTCCCATATTTTTCAATATTTCATGCAATGCAATGCAGCAAGCCATCTTGCAGCGCTGTGTGAAAGGGAGAGGGCAGGAACGCACCGTATTTAACATTATACAGTGCATTACTGCACTCTGCCTGCATTGGTGCACAAACTGCTGCCTAGAGCCAAAGCAGGCACCCTTGCAGCATGGTGAAAGGGTGCCTGCGTTGTAGGCAGGATTGTTTTTGTGCAGGAAGGGATACCTTCCTGTACAAAAATGATCTTCAGAGGTATTTTCCTCTTTCTGCATGTGCAGCACAATGCAGCACACTTAGAAAGAGGAAACAACGAAGAGAAAGAAAGTTATTTCTCCTCGTTGCGCCTCTGGTGAGGAGGTGTACAGTTCTGATGCTTTCCCAGGTCTACCAGTGTTGGTAAATGTGGGAAGTGTCAGAATGCATGCGTGAGAACATCCACGATCCACCCATGGCACATCTCCCTGCTGTAGAGTAATGCAACAAAAGCAAAAGAACAAATGATGGACGGAATTCTGAACAATGCAAACATTCACCCCCAGTCACAAAGATCTGGGTTTAATCCATCGTTCTTTTGCTCACCATGCCACCCCAGTTTGGACCCAGCCATATGGAAATCAGTCTTAACCCTGTTCCTCATGGGAACAGTCCAGCTCAAACTGCCAAGTCAGGTCCTCTCTGGACCGGAAACGAGAATCCTGGGACCAGTTTTGGGGCATCACCCCTCATCAGCCAGGCTAGCTTGAATCCAGTGGTGCCGTCAGCAGGGGACCCACGTCTGGGCATACCCTTCCCATTTAGGGCGACAAAAGCAAAAGGAACAAATGATGGACGGAATGCTGAACAAAGCAAACATTCACCCGAGTCACAAAGATCTGGGTTTGATCCATCGTTCTTTTGCTCACTGTGCCACCCCAGTTTGGACCCAGCCATATGCAAATCAGTCGTGACCCTGTTCCTCATGGGAACAGTCCAGCTTGAACTGCCAAGTCAGGTCCTCTCTGGACCGGAAACAAACATCCTGGGACCGGTTTCGGGGCATCACGCCTCATCAGCCAGGCTAGCTTGAATCCAGTGGCGCAGTGAGCACTGGACCTATGTCTGGGCGTACCCATCCCACTTAGGGCGACAAAAACAAAAGGAACAAATGATGGACGGAATGCTGAACAATGCAAACATTCACCCCCAGTCACAAAGATCTGGGTTTAATCCATCGTTCTTTTGCTCACCATGCCACCCCAGTTTGGACCCAGCCATATGCAAATCAGTCTTGACCCTGTTCCTCATCGGAACAGTCCAGCTCGAACTGCCAAGTCAGGTCCTCTCTGGACCGGAAACAAGCATCCTGGGACCAGTTTCAGGGCATCATCCCTCATCAGCCAGGCTAGCTTGAATCCAGTGGCGCAGTGAGCACGGGACCCATGTCTGGGCAAACCCTTCCCACTTAGGGCAACAAAAGCAAAAGGAACAAATGATGGACAGACTGCTGAACAATGCAAACATTCACTTCCATGCACAAAGATCTGAGTTTAATCCATCGTTCTTTTTCTCACCACGCCACCCCAGTTTGGACCCAGCCATATGCAAATCAGCCTTGACCCTGTTCCTCATGGGAACAGTCCAGCCCAAACTGCCAAGTTAGGTCCTCCCTGGACCGGAAACAAACATCCTGGGACTGGTTTTGGGGCATCACCCCTCATCAGCGAGGTTAGCTTGAATCCAGTGGCGCTGTCAGCAGGGGACCTACGTCTGGGCATACCCTTCCCACTTAGGGCAAGAAAAGCAAAAGGAACAAATGATGGACGGAATGCTGAACAATGCAGACATTCACCCCCAGTCACAAAGATCTGGGTTTAATCTATTGTTCTTTTGCTCACCACACCACCACAGTTTGGTCCCAGCCATATGCAAATCAGTCTTGACCCTGTTCCTCATGAGACTAGTCCAGCCCAAACTGCCAAGCCAGGTCCTCCCTGGACTGGAAACAAGCATACTGGGACCTGGGTTAAATGTTTGAATCATTCAGCATTCCGTCCATAAATTGTTAGTGCAGCACCTTTCGCCCTAAGTGGGATGGGTATGGCCATATGTGGGTCCCTTGCTCGCTGTGCCACTGCCACTGGATTCAAGCTAGCCTGTTTTTTCCGGTCCATGGAGGACCTGGCTTGGCAGTTCGGGCTGGACTGCTCTCATGAGGAACAGGGTCATGACTGAGGAGGCATAGTGAGCAAAAGAACAATGCATTTAACCCAGATCTCTTGACTGGGGGTGAATGTTTGATTCATTCAGCATTCCGTCCATAATTTGTTGCTGCAGTATATACTGCAGATACACATAAGGGCAAGAGGAGTGCCAGGGTACTCCAGCATCCATGCACCAATCCTGGCCAGCACAAGAATAAAGAATCATCCCCAACTTGCCTGTCTCTGTGTGCTTCTTGCTGTGGGGCAAGGGATGCGACAATGGACAGGCCTTCAAGGTCAACCCATACTTGCCACCACCAGGGTCATATATATAAATCTTTATTGCGTGATTTATTAAAATCATTGCAATCAAAGCTTCTTTACATTACACAGTATCTAGAAACTGTACCACAAGAATTATTTTAAAAATTACCAATTCAACCTTAGTTATGTCACAAAGCCAGATCAATTCACCATACATTGAGCATATCAAGATAGGATATAAAATCAGGCAAGCATGGGCTTAATCATGCATAGCTAATTACATTGGTAGCATATATAAAAATACATCAACAATTACTATAACAGAATATTGCACATATTGGAGTTTAAAGTGCCAGCGTTCAATAATTACTAATTACAACATATAAAAACAAAAATTAAATGCAATAAAAATACATCAATAGTTTTTATAACAAGATATTGCACACATTGCATTTTAAAGTGCCAATGTGCAATAATTAATAATTCCATTGTATAAAAACAATAATAAAGTGCATCAATAATTACTGTAACAGGGCTTATATTGTCACAATTCTAATTGTCACCCTCGCAGCAAACGAAGTAGCAAAATATATATATAAAAAAAAAATTTAAAAAACTCATAGGTTCCAGGGAAATAAATACGATACATCTCAAATTTGTAATAACATTTTTCAGCTGCATTTATTTTGTCAGTTGGCATGACAACGGGATTGATTCACCAGATAGTGACCTAATTTGTGCCTGGCAAGCTGATCTAACCCCGATCCTCGAGAATAGTGGTTTCAAAAGGGTACGTCGGATGTTAATCAATTTTGGACACACGCACACTATATGTAGCAATGTGTGTGGCCAACCGCATAGTCTACAATTAGAATCTGGCCACTGCTGAATCCATGACTGCGTGCCCTCTTTTGTGAGATTTATTCCCATTCGTAATTTTTAAAAAGTATTTTTCATTTTTGCTGAAAAATAGGCAGTCAAATATGGCTGGGTACGTAAAGATTGGTATGAGTTCATCACATACCATGCATAATTTTTCCCCAATAATCCATTTTTATCCAACATCAGGGATTCAGTTTTGATCAGTTTTTTTAAAATGAACTTATAGTTGGGCATTTTCAAGTCTTGGAAAGCTACTTGCAGACCAATATCCCTTAGGGAGGTTAGGATTTGGGATCTCCATTTGTCAGCATAAGCAGACTTATCTATTTCTAGCCAGCAAATGTGCCCTAGGGTTGCAGGAGCTGATGAAAACATAGAGTACATACATTTCAAAAATGCTCCTTCTGATACCAAGCACTGTCTCTGGAGACCAAACTCTAATCTTAGTCCTGCTTGGCCTACTGAACTGGGAATCCCAAAGGTTGCTTTAAAAGCCTTCACTACCAATAAATCCAAGAGCTTTGCATCTTCCCTCTGGTAATGGGTGAGCCATATTGGAGGGTTGGCTGTCACTTGGCTTTCATGACTTTAAGAATATAGTCATATGATTGACAATTCAACGATTTTTGTAAGCATTTAAAAACATGAATTAAAATCACAGTTTTAGCCCTTAGGTCTTTAAAATGGTATTTAAAAGAAACTCTGTCGTCAAACACCACCCCTAAATATTTATATGTTTTAACAACTTCAATTGAGCCTGCTCTGGCCCTACATATATTGAACTTCTGCTTTACAGATCCAATTTTCATAATTTTAGTTTTTTTAACATTTAGTTCAAGGTCGTTTATTTGTATGTAATCTTCAAAGACATTTATAAGTCTTTGAAAGCCAATTGGAGTGTGGCTCAGGAGGATAGTATCATCAGCATATTGAAGGTAGCTGATTTGCACTCCTCCCAGCCTAGGGGCATGAGCATTAATAGAATCAAGGTGCCGAGAAAGATCTGATAGAAATAGATTAAAAAGGCAGGGGGCAAGAACACAACCTTGCTTTAGGCCATTATATGTTCTGATTTTTCTTGATAAGGAACTACCATCACCCAACCTGACTTGAACCCAGGTATCCATATACAAACGGATGATAGCCTCCAACAGTTTGCCTGGGATGCCCCATCCAAGCAATTTTTTCCATAGCAAATTTCGAGGCCCTGAGTCAAAATCTGCCTTCAAATCAACGAAAGCAATGTATAAGTTTTGTTTTTTCAAGACAGCTCGCTCAGCAAGTAAGGTGAGTGCAAGCAGGTTGGTGGTGGTAGACTGGCCTTTCCGAAAACCAGTTTGGTTAAATGGAATGATGCTCTCCTGTGTTGCCCACTTTTCCAATTCTTTCAACAAGATGGAGGCAAAGACTTTTGCATCAACATCAGTCAATGCAATTAGACGATAATTAGCGGTATTATCTACCGAACCACTTTTATAAATAGGCTGCAATATGCTACCTCGCCATGATGCTGGAACAATTTCCAATGTCAATATTTCATTGAACAATTTATACAATATTCCAGCCCACATATCAACATTGGCACGGAACAAGGCATTAGGCAGCCCATTAGGACCAGGAGCACCATTTGCGCGAAGCCCATGTAACAAAGTCAATATTTGATTACAACTTATGCGTTCTAAATTAAAATTCAAGTCAAGACTAGAATCTCTAGGATTGGCTATGGTATTCATCCCCTGGCATCACCACTCTCCATATTGATAGTTAATATACTGTTTTCCCCGTAACCAATACACATATTTGGTTGGTTTACCACCTGAATCCGTTGTACCATACAGGTTGGTAATAAAAGTTACCCAACTAATGTCCGATATATTTACACAAAATGCCCTGCAGCCTCCCCTTTCGAGCTTGTTAATTACTGCCCAGAATCTTTTTGCATTATTTTGTTTAGAAGCAGATAATAAACTACTCCAAAGCCCTATTTGATAGTTAGATTTTGCCTTCCACACTTCTTGGGGCAGATGTATCAACATTGTCTTTTGCGAGTCCTTAATAGCGAATTTTACCAGTTTGCTATTAAGGACTCGCACAATGCAAAGTATGTAGGTTTCGCAATTAAAAAAGCGATTCCTACGCTTTTCTTATTTGCGACTCGCAAATTGCGAGTCGCAAATAAGGAATTGCTTCCCATTCATTTCTATGGGCCCTTTCTGAAGACTGCCCTGCCCTCACTGGGCTCCCGGCTGGGGTCCCATGTGAGTACCCCCCCTTTTTTCTACCTTCACTACCTTTGAGAGCACTATTATCACTTGCACAGTCTAAATCCTTCCTCAGATGTCCCTGCAATAATAGGTCCTGAAGAGACCCTTTACAGCTAATAGGGTTGAAACGCCATCGACAGTATTGAAAGCGAACCATTTACCAGTCTCGATTATTATATCAGATGACTGGCTTTATTCTTTACTAAATCAATGGTCGACTTTTGCATTATGGAAACTTTTTCTCTATGTCACAAAATTTCACGCACAGTGTTATGAGTTCCATTTTCACTTGGGGACACTACGCACCTATTTTGAGTACTACTGTAAATATTCATGTATATAAACATTCTGTACTTACTAGTATTACGCTGTATTTGGTCTCACTTCTCTTTCTGACATCCTTCTTACCCCTGTTTTATTGCCATTGCGCATTGCAATATTGTGTATTATCTACAATTGTTTTCACAGGAACCACTGTTTCTGGTTATAGCTTACCTACCCTGGTTCTTTGTGAGTAGGGTGTCCCTTGTTGTCCTTACACGACTTTACAGAATTTGCCAGTAAAGCGCTACTTTTATTTTCTCGTCTTTCTATCTTTCTATGAACAACATTGTTTTTCCCGGGTGGGGAAGTGCTCTATTCCTGGATGTACTGCAATACCTGGTTGATGGGTGGATTGGAAAATAAAAGGCGTACCGTGGCTCTGTGTTCACGAATGCGGACTTTTTAAACCATACTGCTTACGTTTTGTAAGGATATAAGTAATGGACATTGAAACGGGTCCCTTCTGGGCCCTGTAGTCATGTCCTTAACTTTTCAGGCAAAAGCACTCACTGATTTCTGAATAATAAGTGCAAAAGCGTTAAAGTAACCATGTTGTTCCTTCTAACATTTAACATGCTTTACTTAATCTTGCATTGCCTTGAGTGTTTGCTTTTTCCAGGATGTTGTTACCTTTTTTTTTAGACAGCATATTACTCTTGTCTAGTGCGTAATTTGAACTGAGTCGCATCCAGGTGTTTATAGCGGGGCACAATTGGGTTGTATTTGAAGGCAGTGCAAGTTTCTCTCAGTAGGATGTGGCACAATCATCAGAGCTGACGAATTTGGGACTGGGGAACCAGGATCAGCCCACCTGACTACTCTCCTGAGGAGCACATTCCCATGCTATGCCTTAGAAGGCCCCTCAAGATTTTCGAAGCTCTGGTGTCTTAGTACTAGCAGGTGGACCCTAGCTGTGGCAAGTGTGGGTTAACCTTGAAGGCCTGTCCACCACAATCCATACTGAAGTTCACCTCCAGTCTTGCGGGCAGGCCTATGAAGCAGCAAACCTTAGAGCAACAGTGACTCTGTCACTGAGGTCACAGGACCCTAGAACAGGGAGGCTCTAGGGTGGTGCGACCGGTGAGATCGCACCGAGCGCTGACTTCGGGTGGGGGCGTCATGATTGCAAGTATGTTATGTTTTTTAAAAGCACTTGTTGCCTCCTTCCTGGCCTCCAGCAATTTTCGGCAACAATAAAAATGTCATGATAACTCCGGTGATTGATGTTCTTCCTAGAAAGAGATGGAGTTTGTCAGGTGAAAGTTTTGACTCGTGAAAAGGTAGCGCAGTGGGTTAATGTGCCTGCTGCAAAGGACATGTACCATGCAGATCACAAAGTGCACATAATGTAAATAGGTCAGTGGGTTATTGATTTTGTCAGTGAGATCCTTTTGTTACTTGCAGTTTATAAATCAAAATCCTAACATAGAACAAGTGAGCTATTAACTGTCATCTTAGAGCAGCATGCAAACTGTAAGGTATAAATTTGAGCATTATGTTTTTTTCCCAGTCTTTGATTATCCTAATGTTGCAAAAAGGGTTCTTTTAGAAAGAAATCAATTATGGTTATTAAAGAGAACCCCCAACCATGGTATTACATTCTAAATTCAGAGTTTGGGTTTCTCCAGACCAATCACTATTAAACTAGACAGCCTACTAGTATGATTGTCATGTGACTCCTACACATGGTAGTCCTTTGTCTTATGTAACATTTCCTATACAGTGATTTACACAGGATTGATTGTCTCTGTGTAATGTGTGTGATATAAAGTGCTCTGACACCCTACACTGGTATGAGCGGCGCTGTAAATCAAATTAAATGCATCTGAGAGAGAGTGTAGTTATGGAGAGTTGATGGGTGTAGGAGAGTAGGATCTGCTTCACAGGGGTACCCCCACTTTTTGCTGATACTTCACTGGTTTTCGACATTAGTCTGGCTGGGGCCCTGCTATTCAGAACCCCAGCCTAGCTGTTTCCTCTTTAAAAGGGTCTCCATGTGCCTTAGGCACATCACTGATTGGGATCTGGAGTGCCCTTGTAAGTCCCTAGTATATGGTATACTATGTACCAAGGGCGTAGGTACCTCAGAGGCCTGCCAGGGGATGCAGCATGTATTATGCCACCCCTGGTAGGCCATCCAAACTGGCACCACAGGTCTGCTACTGCAGCCTGGGTAAGGTGGTGCATGCACCTCTTGCTGTGGTATAGGTTACCTATATCACTAAATGCATACACACATATAAACCTATAAGTCACTCCTAAGGCAGGCCTTATCAATCCTAAAGGCAGAGTGCATGGTTCTTATGTGAGAGGGTGCCCCTGCATGAGCAGGGCCCCTCTGCAGCGTTCGGAGACCATCTCTGACGCTGTTTGTAGTGCAGCCTGACCATATACTCTTAAACGCATTATATCCTCGCGGTAAAATGCTAACTATGGAATGGCTGCACCTAAACATGTCGTGTTTGGTGTCAAACATCTTGGAATACTACCCCCCGCCAATCCTGGCGGCGGGGGTAGCATTCCACCCTTCTAGAGGGAAAGGCATGTTAACTCTGACGAGTCCGGTAACTTCTTTCCAGAGCCCTGGCATCACAAAATGGATGCTGCTGCCACAGACACGAGTCTGGCCTCCTGCTGCTGGACGAAACTCCGGCAGGGGAGGCCTGGACAATAGGTTTCCTGTCCCAGGGAGGTGTGACCACCTCCCCAGACAGGACAATGTGTATTGGGGCTGGGCGGGAGCACTTTCGGGTGCTTTGAAGTCCTGCACTGGGGGCACATTTGGTGTCCCTGTGCATACCCCAGTTCAAACCGGATCAGGGGCTTGCAGCCCCTGCTTTGGCGCGAACTGGACAAAGGGAAAGGGGTGTAGCCACCCCTCTGCCCTGACCCACCCATAGGTGGGGCCACAGAGTAGTCCATCCCCTATTTTTGGAATAAAGGTAGGAACCCAGTCCTTAGGACTTTAGATTATACCTGGACGAAACTCTGAAACAGAATCCTGGACCTTCGACGCTCTACTCACGATTAGAGGACTGAAGAATCTCCCTTGGGGTCAAGGAGTGACTCCCCTGCTTGGCAGGCACCAAAGAAGCATCTGTCCGGTTCGCATTACTGAAGCTCCCGTCGGACGCCGAAGTCATCGCATCACCAGAGGTGGATTCTCAGACTTCCCCGAGGCTACCCTGAGTCCCCAGCAAAGCTGAGGCCCGTGGCTATCGTGGGTGACTTGAGACCGTGACCCCTGGACACCGAGCACACTTGCAAGTGCACCATCTTCTGGGTCTCCCAAGAAGTCGTGCTTTGGGCTCCGAGTAGCCCTAGCCTCCAGCACCACCTGCACCGAAGATCACTGGCCCCCACTCCACGAATGTCCTGTAAGCCAGCTCCACGTGCGGCGTCACGAGGCTCCTTCGCGGTCGCTAGCCCGTTGGCTAGTAGCCCTTACCGAAGGCCAATCTTTTCTTTACTTGGCAGTCTGGTTGCTCCAGGCCTGCCCTCACTTACCCTTGCTGGGTGAGTTCCCCAGACCTTGCTGGTCTGCATCATCGACGATCTACATCTTACTCGAGACTTGCCGTTGCCAAGGCCTGTTGGGTCCAATCTGGTCGCCGACACCTCTGCACTCGACAGACATCGAGCAACAGCCCGAATCCTGCTCCTGGTCGCCGACAACGCCTCCCGGACCTCGTGGCTGAAGAGTCAAGACGACCGTCAACGAACTTGAAGCACTCGACATCGGTGGGCATCTGTCCATCGCCCTCCTGGTCACTGGCTAGTGACCCAGACTCTGTCCCCTCTGCTTTCAGGTTCTTCAGAACTCCGATCCACTCTTGGATCCACCCGGACACTTTTCTCCTGGTCGCCAGCAGCACTTTGCAGCAGATCGCCATAAGAAACGACGACGAAACCCGACCCCGAAAGGCACCTATGCACCCGGCTTCCCTGGGTGAGGTAACACGAGTACTCCGGTGCTCCCGTGGGTAGAGACTCTTCAAAGTCCTAGATCTCAAAGGGTTTTGTCCTAGTCTTCTTTAAAGTGTCCCTTTCCTCTATTTTTCCGATCCCGACTTTCTCTATAGAAGTTAACGCCGTATCGCGGTTGTGTATTTACACTGCACGCGTCTCCCGTGGGTCCCCTGTGTCACTACCTTGGGTGGTTCCTTGTGGTCCAAGCACTTCTAGAGGCTCTAGGCCTAGTGTCTAGTTCAGTCGTGGTTCGCATACCACTTTATTGGTATATGGTTTGGTACGCCCCTAGGGCCCAAACGTGTATTTGTGCTATTACTGTGATTTAAGATCTTATAACCTATGTACTTCGAACTCTAGCCTCATAAAGAGACTAGAGGGGTGTGTTTAGTAATAAATACATATATTTTGAATATATACCTGGTGTGGTGCTCTTTCATTTGGTCACTCAAGAGATTATAGACTGGTAAAACAAGCTGCTTTACATTCCTTCAAGACTTAGCCTGAAGGCTGCTCTCCACAGCTACCACTAGGATAGCTTTCAATAAGGTTGTCTTTAACCTACCTACCATAAGAGTCAATTTGGACTGGTGCACGGTGCCCACTTTAATTAGTGGACAGCATATGCCAGGCCAACTTCTCACATTGGTGTGCAGCGTGTGGGATTCCAGCTTGCTATTGTTTTACCAGATAATCTCAATTGAATTGATCAACTGAAAACCACTAAAGGTACCTAAGGTACATATAATTTAAGCTTAGAATATCAGTAAGTTCTACTGAACTTAGAGTTGTGTGTTAAGGGATAGCACAACCCTTTCTACAACTCAAGAGAGTTTAGTAGGCCACACTAGAGTAGGTAGTGCATACACCACACCACACTAGTAATGTCTTTAAAAGCAGGATCTAGAGATGCCCTGCAGGAAGCCATTGAGCTTCCCCCTCCAAGTATGACACACTCCCATTCTTGGAACTGAGAGCTTTGTGTAACGTGAGGAAATTAAGGACAGGCCAAAGTCCCACCACCCAACACCTCCAGGAGATGTTGGTGGCTTATGATCTTAGTAAGTCCTCAGAGACTGAAGGGGTAGGAGCAGAGGGTGGGCCAGCAGATGAGGAAGGGGCCAGGGGTACTACTACCCCCAGCCCCCTCTGAAACTGACCAGGAGGGTGACAATGACCCTGACCTGGAAAACCCAATCCCTTCTGGGGAAGATGAAGATGAGGATCTGGAGAACCACACCTTTGTCCCCCCAGGAAGGATTATGAGTGTGCTCAGAAAGTCTAGGTCTCCTTCTCAGGAGTCTAACCACTCTGGCACCTCAATAGGGAGCTCTGTTTCTTCTCACAGGAGGGAATCCTCTCATGAGAGAAGAAAGAGACTGGTCCAGTATGAGGAAACTCAACTGGAGATCAGGAAGAAGCAATTGGCTTTAGATAGAGAATCCCTAGATCTCCTTAGAGAGAGAAGAAAGTTGGGACTAGAGTCCCATGGTGGCAGCCATGTCCCTAGAGATAGGGAAAGGTCCTATGACCATAGGAACCTGAGCAAGATTGTCCCTCCCTACCAGAGTGGGGATGATATCCACAAATGGATAACTGCTTTAGAGAGGGCCTGTAAAGTACAGAAGGACCCTCAGGTGCAGTGGGCAGCAATCTTGTGGCTCTCCTTTGCTGACAAAGGTAGAGACAAGCTCCTCACTGTTAGAGAGGAGGATGCTGACAATTACAAGGTCTTGAAGAGTGCTCTTATTGATGGGTTTGGCCTAACCACTGAACAGTACAGGTTGAAGTTCAGAGACACCCAAAAGCACAGACCCAAGACTGGGTAGACTATGTGGATTGTTCTGCCAAGGCTCTGGAAGGCTGGTTGATGGGCAGTTAGGTGTGTGACTTCTCAGGATTGTATAATCTGATAATGAGGGAGCAGATTCTTAATAACTGTCAAAACCAGCTGTTGCATCAGTACCTGGTTGACTCTGATCTGACCTCTCCCCAAGAATTGGGAAAGAAGGCAGACAAATGGGTCAGAACCAGGGTGAAGCAGAAGGTACAGAACCAAGGTGGGGAAACCAAGAAGCAAGATGCTAAGAACTCTGACAAGGGTGGGGAGAAGGGTAAAGATCAAAAGTCTTCATCAGGCCCCCAAAAATCTTCTTCTGGTGGGGATTCCCAGTCTACCAAGGGTAAAGGCCAAAGAAAACCATGGTGCAAGGTCTGTAAGCAAAAGACCCACTGGACCAGTGATTGCACCAAGTCCAAAGACTCCAGTCCAGCATCCACCAATGCCCCTAAGGCACCTGTTCCCCCTAGTACAGTTGGTGGAAGTGCTCCAGCAAAGGGTTTAGTAGGGTTCACCCTGGGAACTGAGTTGGGCTCTGACTTAGTCAGGGAACTGACTCAGGCTGTGTTAGTCTGTGATGGAGGCATGGATGTGACCTCCACTGTGAGTCCCAGTAATCTGGGCAAGTACAGACAACAGCCTTTAATCAATGGACGAGAGGCTTTGGCATTTAGGGACACAGGGGCAAGTGTCACAATGGTGACACAAGACCTTGTGCTACCTGGGCAAGTTATACTTGGTGAAATGTACCAAGTGACCAATGCTAGCAATGTCAGAACAGACCATACTCTGGCAGTTGTTAACTTCTCCTGGGGAGGGGTAACTGGCCTTAAGAAGGTTGTGGTAAGTGCAAACCTACCAGTCGAATGCTTGCTTGGCAATGACTTAGAGACTTCTGCTTGGGCAGAAGTGGAGCTCAGGACCCATGCAGAAATGCTGGGGATCCCTGCAGATGTGTTTGCTGTGACCAGGTCACAAGCTAAACTGTCTAAAACTGAACAGGCCTTGGATTCTGGAAGAATGGACCAAGTGCCTTCCAAGAGGAGGAGTAGTAGGGTTAAGGCAGTGCCTTCCCCCTTGGCTCAGGAGGAAGATCAGTCCCTTGAGGGGGATGATCTCAGCCCTGAAGAAGGAACTGTCCCAGAGGAACTTGAGCCTGACCAGGTTGAGTTCTTGGGGACAGGGGGACCTTCTAGGGCAGATCTGAGCCAGGAGCAGCAGAGCTGCCCCTCCTTGAACCCCTCAGACAGCAAGCTGCTGCTGAGGCTGCTGGGAAAGCTAGTGGTCCCCATACAGTGTATTGGGATGATGGACTCCTGTACTCAGAGAGTAGAGACCCCAAGCCTGGTGCTACCAGGAGGTTGGTAATACCTTTGAAGTTCAGGGGCTTCCTATTGACCCTAGCCCATGATATTCCCTTAGCAGGACACCTGGGCCAGAACAAGACTTGGGACAGAATTGTCCCTCACTTTCACTGGCCCCACATGTCTGAAGACAGTAAGGAGTTTTGTCGCTCCTGTGTAACCTGCCAAGCCAGTGGCAAAGCAGGTGGCACTACAAAGGCCCCCTGATACCACTACCTGTGGTGGGGGTGCCCTTTGAGAGGGTAGGGATTGACATTGTTGGTCCCATGGATCCCCAAACAGCATCTGGGCACAGATTTATACTGGTGGTAGTGGATCATGCCACCAGGTATCCAGAGGCTATACCCCTTAGGACCACTACAGCACCTGTGGTGGCAAGGGCCCTCCTGGGAATTTTCTCAAGAGTGGGCTTTCCTAAGGAGGTGGTATCAGACAGGGGTGCAAACTTCATGTCTGGGTACTTAAAGGCAATGTGGAAGGAGTGTGGAGTTACTTATAAGTTCACCACACCCTATCACCCACAATGCAATGGTTTAGTTGAGAGATTCAACAAAACCTTGAAGGGCATGATTAAAGGGCTCCCAGAAAAGCTTAGGCGTAGATGGGACATACTCTTGCCCTGCCTTTTATTCGCATATAGGGAGGTGCCTCAGAAGGGGGTTGGTTACAGCCCTTTTGAACTTCTGTTTGGCCACCCTGTGAGGGGTCCACTGTGCTTGGTGAAGGAAGGATGGGAGTTACCTCTCAAGCCCCCAAAGCAAGATATAGTGGACTATGTACTTGGTCTCCGCTCCAGGATGGCTGAGTACATGAAAAAGGCAACCAAAAACCTTGAGGCTAGCCAGGAACTTCAAAAGGCCTGGCATGACCAAAAGGCTGTCCTAACTGTTTACCAGCCAGGACAGAAGGTGTGGGTGTTGGAGCCAGTGGCCCCAGCAGCTCTCCAAGACAAATGGAGTGGACCCCACACTATTGTTGAGCAGAAGGGTGAGGTCACTTACTTAGTAGACCTGGGAACACCCAGGAGTCCCCACAGGGTTCTCCATGTCAACAGACTTAAGCCATATGTGGACAGGGCAGACATGGGCTTGCTCATGGCTACTGATGAAGGGCAGGAGGAAGAGAGTGACCCACTCCCTGACCTGCTCTCACAGAACCCTGACGATGGGTCAGTTGATGGTGTAGCCTTGGCAGGCAGCCTCACTACCCAGCAACAAACTGATTGCAGGCAAGTCCTCAATCAGTTTAGACATATGTTTTCTCTGACACCCAGTCAGACCACCTGGTGCACTCATGAAGTGGACACTGGGGACAGTCTGCCTATTAAAAACAAGATTTATAGGCAACCTGACCATGTCAGGGACTGTATCAGGACTGAAGTCCAGAAGATGTTGGAATTGGGAGTGATTGAGCCCTCAGATAGCCCTTGGGCTAGTCCAGTAGTCCTAGTACCTAAACCTCACACCAGTGGTGGGAAAAGAGAGATGAGGTTTTGTGTAGACTACAGGGGCCTCAATGCAGTCACTAGGACTGATGCCCATCCAATACCCAGGGCAGATGAGCTCATAGATACTTTGGCCTCTGCCAAATATCTCAGCACATTTGACCTAACAGCTGGCTACTGGCAGATCAGACTAGCTGATGCTGCAAAGCCCAAAACAGCATTTTCAACCCCTAGTGGGCATTATCAATTTGTGGTGATGCCCTTTGGTCTGAAAAATGCACCTGCCACTTTCCAGAGGTTGGTGAACACAGTTCTCACAGGACTGGAGGCCTATAGTGCAGCTTATCTAGATGATATTGCTGTCTTTAGCTCCACCTGGGAGGATCACCTGGTCCACCTCAGGAATGTTTTACAGGCCCTGCAAAAGGCAGGCCTGACTATCAAGGCCACTAAGTGCCAGATAGGGCAGAGTCAGGTTGTGTACCTGGGCCACCTTGTGGGTGGAGGCCAGGTTCAACCTTTGCAGAGCAAGATCCAGACCATCATGGACTGGACTGCTCCCACTACCCAGACTCAGGTGAGAGCCTTCTTAGGCCTGACTGGGTACTATAGGAGATTTGTCAAGGGGTATGGATCAATAGTGACACCCTTGAATGACTTAACTTCTAAGAAAATGCCCAAAAAGGTTCAGTGGACAGTTAGCTGTCAAAAGGCATTTGATGACCTCAAGCAGGCCATGTGCACTGCTCCAATTCTGCAGAGTCCTGATTACTCCAAGAAGTTCATTGTTCAAACAGATGCATCTGAATTGGGGGTAGGGGCTGTACTGTCACAATTGAATGAAGAAGGTCAGGATCAGCCAGTAGCTTTTATTAGCAGAAGGCTGACCCCTAGAGAGAAACGTTGGTCAGCCATAGAGAGGGAGGCCTTTGCTGTGGTCTGGGCTCTGAAGAAGTTGAGGCCATACTTGTTTGGTACACACTTCCTGGTTCAGACAGACCATAAGCCCCTCTTATGGCTAAAACAAATGAAGGGTGAAAACCCCAAACTGCTTAGGTGGTCCATTTCCCTACAGGGGATGGACTTTACAGTGGGACATAGGCCTGGGAGTAACCATGCGAATGCAGATGGACTCTCTAGGTATTTCCACTTAGAACATGAAGACTTAACTGGGCAAGGTTAGTTTAATGTCCCTACGTTTGGGGGGGTTGTGTAGGAGAGTAGGATCTGCTTCACAGGGGTACCCCCACTTTTGCTGATACTTCACTGGTTTTCGACATTAGTCTGGCTGGGGCCCTGCTATTCAGAACCCCAGCCTAGCTGTTTCCTCTTTAAAAGGGTCTCCATGTGCCTTAGGCACATCACTGATTGGGATCTGGAGTGCCCTTGTAAGTCCCTAGTATATGGTATACTATGTACCAAGGGAATAGGTACCTCAGAGGCCTGCCAGGGGCTGCAGCATGTATTATGCCACCCCTGGTAGGCCATCCAAACTGGCACCACAGGTCTGCTACTGCAGCCTGGGTAAGGTGGTGCATGCACCTCTTGCTGTGGTATAGGTTACCTATATCACTAAAAGCATACACACATATAAACCTATAAGTCACTCCTAAGGCAGGCCTTATCAATCCTAAAGGCAGAGTGCATGGTTCTTATGTGAGAGGGTGCCCCTGCATGAGCAGGGCCCCTCTGCAGCGTTCGGAGACCATCTCTGACGCTGTTTGTAGTGCAGCCTGACCATATACTCTTAAACGCATTATATCCTCGCGGTAAAATGCTAACTATGGAATGGCTGCACCTAAACATGTCGTGTTTGGTGTCAAACATCTTGGAATACTACCCCCCGCCAATCCTGGCGGCGGGGGTAGCATTCCACCCTTCTAGAGGGAAAGGCATGTTAACTCTGACGAGTCCGGTAACTTCTTTCCAGAGCCCTGGCATCACAAAATGGATGCTGCTGCCACAGACACGAGTCTGGCCTCCTGCTGCTGGACGAAACTCCGGCAGGGGAGGCCTGGACAATAGGTTTCCTGTCCCAGGGAGGTGTGACCACCTCCCCAGACAGGACAATGTGTATTGGGGCTGGGCGGGAGCACTTTCGGGTGCTTTGAAGTCCTGCACTGGGGGCACATTTGGTGTCCCTGTGCATACCCCAGTTCAAACCGGATCAGGGGCTTGCAGCCCCTGCTTTGGCGCGAACTGGACAAAGGAAAGGGGTGTAGCCACCCCTCTGCCCTGACCCACCCATAGGTGGGGCCACAGAGTAGTCCATCCCCTATTTTTGGAATAAAGGTAGGAACCCAGTCCTTAGGACTTTAGATTATACCTGGACGAAACTCTGAAACAGAATCCTGGACCTTCGACGCTCTACTCACGATTAGAGGACTGAAGAATCTCCCTTGGGGTCAAGGAGTGACTCCCCTGCTTGGCAGGCACCAAAGAAGCATCTGTCCGGTTCGCATTACTGAAGCTCCCGTCGGACGCCGAAGTCATCGCATCACCAGAGGTGGATTCTCAGACTTCCCGAGGCTACCCTGAGTCCCCAGCAAAGCTGAGGCCCGTGGCTATCGTGGGTGACTTGAGACCGTGACCCCTGGACACCGAGCACACTTGCAAGTGCACCATCTTCTGGGTCTCCCAAGAAGTCGTGCTTTGGGCTCCGAGTAGCCCTAGCCTCCAGCACCACCTGCACCGAAGATCACTGGCCCCCACTCCACGAGTGTCCTGTAAGCCAGCTCCACGTGCGGCGTCACGAGGCTCCTTCGCGGTCGCTAGCCCGTTGGCTAGTAGCCCTTACCGAAGGCCAATCTTTTCTTTACTTGGCAGTCTGGTTGCTCCAGGCCTGCCCTCACTTACCCTTGCTGGGTGAGTTCCCCAGACCTTGCTGGTCTGCATCATCGACGATCTACATCTTACTTGAGACTTGCCGTTGCCAAGGCCTGTTGGGTCCAATCTGGTCGCCGACACCTCTGCACTCGACAGACATCGAGCAACAGCCCGAATCCTGCTCCTGGTCGCCGACAACGCCTCCCGGACCTCGTGGCTGAAGAGTCAAGACGACCGTCAACGAACTTGAAGCACTCGACATCGGTGGGCATCTGTCCATCGCCCTCCTGGTCACTGGCTAGTGACCCAGACTCTGTCCCCTCTGCTTTCAGGTTCTTCAGAACTCAGATCCACTCTTGGATCCACCCGGACACTTTTCTCCTGGTCGCCAGCAGCACTTTGCAGCAGATCGCCATAAGAAACGACGACGAAACCCGACCCCGAAAGGCACCTATGCACCCGGCTTCCCTGGGTGAGGTAACACGAGTACTCCGGTGCTCCCGTGGGTAGAGACTCTTCAAAGTCCTAGATCTCAAAGGGTTTTGTCCTAGTCTTCTTTAAAGTGTCCCTTTCCTCTATTTTCCGATCCCGACTTTCTCTATAGAAGTTAACGCGCGTATCGCGGTTGTGTATTTACACTGCACGCGTCTCCCGTGGGTCCCCTGTGTCACTACCTTGGGTGGTTCCTTGTGGTCCAAGCACTTCTAGAGGCTCTAGGCCTAGTGTCTAGTTCAGTCGTGGTTCGCATACCACTTTATTGGTATATGGTTTGGTACGCCCCTAGGGCCCAAACGTGTATTTGTGCTATTACTGTGATTTAAGATCTTATAACCTATGTACTTCGAACTCTAGCCTCATAAAGAGACTAGAGGGGTGTGTTTAGTAATAAATACATATATTTTGAATATATACCTGGTGTGGTGCTCTTTCATTTGGTCACTCAAGAGATTATAGACTGGTAAAACAAGCTGCTTTACATTCCTTCAAGACTTAGCCTGAAGGCTGCTCTCCACAGCTACCACTAGGATAGCTTTCAATAAGGTTGTCTTTAACCTACCTACCATAAGAGTCGATTTGGACTGGTGCACGGTGCCCACTTTAATTAGTGGACAGCATATGCCAGGCCAACTTCTCACAATGGGGCACTGTTAAAGGGTGGTAGTGAGGGAATCCGTGGAAGCGCGAGTCATTAGGGGGCACCAACAAACATTGTCGCGCAGGACTCCACCAGCGCTAAAGCCGGTCACTACCACTTCCTACAGATCTAACACCAAATCAAAAAGGTTGATTTGAAAACCCCTTGAATCTGCAGCATACCTTCAAGTCAATGTATGATTTAGTAGTGGTCTCCGTTGTTCTAAGTCTTTTTTTATTTATGTACAGTCTTTATTTGTTTGCAATGGTGCCTTGTATTTTTGTATTATATGTGTTGTGTTTTTGCACTTAACATAATTCTGGCGAGTAAAGAGCCCACACAGAAAAAAGATTGTCCTACGAGTCTTAGCATGTGCGTCTGGCATACTGGTGAGAGAATTTACGTTAAAACATATTACTCAGTATTAATGTCATCCTAAGGTGGCACAATAATGGCACAGAAAGATAACAGAGCCTTTTGAAATTTGCAGTTATATCCATGGGGTGAGGGGTTTTCTCTTGTTTAGTTTTATATTTTGAATGATCCCGCCCCTCATTACCTCAACAGGATCTCTCCCCTTTATGAGACAGAACTGGAATTTTTATCATGCACTCATCTGGAAACAATCAGTTAACATGGAGTAAAAAATATGCATCTTTGTGAGACCTGCACCGAGCTTTTCCATTCAATGTGACAAATGTAATCCATTTAATACCGTTTTAAAATATATGGAATTATTTCATTTGTATATTTATCTCTTTGTCCATGTTACTGATAGCCACATTAGGTCTCTTCAGTGATGCCAAATAAGATCAATAGTCCTGCAATGTCACTTTCTGTGATGTCACTTCTTGTGATGTTACATGCAAATTAGAGGGGCCTCACATTTTTCGCCCGGGGCCCCAAAAGTTCTAGGACCGGCCCTGATTGGTTCTCACCCGACTATCAACTCTTCCCCCTTAAATACAGTGGAAAAGCAGTGGCTCCTTAACTGCAATGACGACGCCAAAAAGTTCAATATCAGCACTTACAATCTATATTTCAATTTTTTTTCTGGCTAAACAACATTTACATTTACCTTGCTTTTAGTACCAGCCGGAGGCCTGGCTGGTGCTAAGCATGGGCAGCAGGGGCAGCTGCCCTAGCCCGCCCCTCAGCCCACTAACATGGGGCCTCCCGCCAGATCCCCCCATGACCTGGGGGGACCTATGCATTGCAAGGCCCAGGGGAGGGGCTCTTCTGTCTTGGGCCTCGCAGGGGTGTGTAGGGTAAGGGGCCCTTTCAAGAGGACAAGAAACTCTCCCTCTTTCAGCCCTTGATGAGCTGTGGAAGAGATGCTTGTCACTGTCTGGGAGGGGGTGTTGCAGCACAGGAGGGGTCCTGCACCATGCAGCTACAGGATCATCTTCAACTATTGAGATGCAAACAGGGTTGCCATCTTTCAAGAGAAAAATACCAGCGATTTGTAGCTGTTTTAGGAGTCTGCAAAGGTCAGGACACAATACTAAGGACTTAAAGAAAATCCTATGTATTCATTTGTAACAACTTTTCTGCCTTTGTTTACTTTAATTATTTCTCAGGGATCGTTAATGTGGCTCTAGAACACATTTCAATGTGTTTTGTGTTTATATTTGCTGTTTGACGTATGTACAGATAAGAGCTAAATAAACTGGCTCAAGGTGATTTAGCTTAATTTTGTACCGGCAGCAGTGCTGCGAATAGAAAACCAGCCAGGTGGCAACTCTAGATGCAAAAAGCTTTGAATGAGTGAATGACACCCATTTTTTGCAGTTTTATATAGGGTGAACTCGACCCAGAGGTATTGGAGCACGTTACATGACCACTGGTTATAATTGCACAAGAACACATTCTTTTTTCAGGCACAGGGATTTAAAGTGATTTGCCCAGAATTACAAGATGTTGAGCTGCGCCAAGACTGGAACTTGGTTCCAGTCCCCAATTCCAAAGCCAGCAGCTCTAGCCGTAACGCCACATCCTGGTTAGATGGAGGGTGGCAGGCAGAAGCCACATGAAAGCTCGACTTAGTATGGGCTCAGGGTTCCAACAGGACCTTGAGCCGAGCCATAGCCAGGGAGTACCCCTTTGGTGTCTGTTTCTCACATTAAATGCTTCAAAGTGCTGTCATATTGTCAGATCAGTGGACGAGGCACAGGGAGAGTATTATTAGCCCGGAATCAAACAGTTTGTTAAATTAGTAGACCCTGGGCTGCAGTACACTGCTACTTGGTGCAAAGGCTATATTTACCACTGTACTGCATTTAGGTGACTATACCATGTAACTGAGCACCTTTCTTCTCCCAGGTAATTTCAGTCCATTTTTTAAATTACGCTGACTAACAGTTTTTGCATTGAATCAAAATACTCCAAATCTTGCCAAAAAGGGAGCAGCAGAGGAATAAGCATGGCCACTGGGATTATGCGGCAGGATTGAGTAAATTTTGCTGCAAGGAAAGCCAAATTAATCAGCGTAATGCGGCACATTTTATGATAGTGATACGTTACTATATTATTGTTTTTACACTTGTTAACACTGCCTGGGCATTGGTTGCACCTCATTAGTACCAGTTTAATATCCAAATGTAGCAATAAGCAACAGAAAGGTGACTAGTCAAGCTTTGCCAAGGGTCTTTGACTGCACAGCAACACGTGTTCGTTTTTATTACCTTGTGAACTGTTTGAGCTAGAAATAATTAAAAAAAAAAAAATAATCTTCAGATTATGCAGCAGATGATGAATTTTATGTGGCAAATGTTTCAAATCAATAATTATATGAAAAATGCAGAGGTCGCAGAATAATATAATTCCAGTGGCTCTTGCAATAAGTTCAGGGAAGTGATTGCCCAAGAGCACACAATTTCGCCAAATGGGAAGCCAGAATTAAAAACTGCATCTCCTGGTTCCATATTTCCAACTAGTCCACTAGACCACAACTGGGGTGTCAGTGATTCTGATGGCAAGGCGAAGGGACTGCCCCTCCAAAGGAATTATCATTCTGTTATGGGCCCTGCCCAGCTTTAGAGCGTGGTGTTTATTTCCATCATAAGACTGGGATTATCCTAGTTCCATGGTTAAACCGTACCAGTTGGTCGAGGTCCTGTGGCAGTGGGTACTTACTGGACAGTATGCATGTAAGATACTGTTTCAAAGCTTAAGGGTATTTCATTCTATTTGGATACCACAGTTCATTTTCTAAACTTGGAGCTCAAAATTTGCAATAGTGAGCATTCCAGGCTTACTCCAGGAGGTGGTAAAGGGAGTAGTACTCAAATATAGTATGATGAGTAATCACACTCATAAACCCAATCTCCACCTGAGTTATCTTTAAACATGGCCTGCTTTAGAGAGGTGGATTTCGAATGAAACTCTCAAAATCTGCTATGTGACTCATAGTTTCCCTGCTCCCCAATAAACATTTTCCGACGGCTCTGCACGCACAATGTGCCTTCACACGTGCAGTGTTTCTCCAAAACACAAATAGTCCTGTGAAGTGATAATGGAAAATTGGCCACCGTACTTGGCCCTTGCAGCGGTGACTTGGGATCATGGCTGTGAGGCCCAGCATAGGGGACTGCAGGACCAGACTATGGATGTGTGTCTCACAGCAGTTGGGTCACATCCCATGGGCTTTGCAGCCCATGAGACCATAGCTGTGAAGCTCAGGGGATGGGACCACCCTCCCTTGCACCTCATAGCTTTGGATCTAGTAAGTGGTCCAAGGGAGGTAACAACCTCCCCTTGGGCTTGCAATGCTACACCGTTGTTGCAAGGCCCATGGTATACAGCTCCCCTATTCTGGGTCCCCTCTCCTGGGCCTCACAGCACTAGACCATGGTTGTGAGGCCTAGGGGAGTGGGGGCTTCTACTCTACACCTCATAGCCATGGTGTAGCGTTGCACAGCTTTGGGGAGGGTTCCTTCCCCCTGGGCCTAACAGCCATGCTTATGTGCTGCAAGGCCCATGAGAAAGTGGGCTCCCTCCCCAAATCCTCCTAGCGCTGTACCATGTCTAAGAAGCTTAGGGGGGCGGGCGCCTTGTGTGGGCCAATCCCCTGGGCTCAAAAACTGTCTCACAGCTCTATACCATGGCTCTGTGCATGTCAAGAGCATTGCCATCAGTGGTGCAGCAGGTGCAGTGGCACTGGGCCCATCGGTATTAAGTGCCCAATGTTCCCAAATTATGGCTTTATTTTATTGTGCAGCCAGTGGACAAGGTTAAGGGGATGCTTTTTACTTTGCACCAGGCCATGGCACCATTATTGTGCTACTTGCCTCTCTTTCATGGGACTCACAGACATGTTCCAGATCTGTGAGGGTAGGGAAGGATCCTCTCTCCCCTGGGCCTCAAAGAGGGCCATGGTTGGACACTCAGGGGAGGTGGCACAAGCCCATAAGTTTAGCAGTGCAGGAGTTTGGCTGTGAGGCTCATGAGGGCCTCTCTCAGGGGAGTCGCTATCAATAGTGCAGCAGGTGCAGTGGCAACAGCACTTATGGATGTTAGGGACCCAATGCACCCAGATTATGTCTGCAATTTACTGTCCAGCATGATTTTCTTGCATTAGTGCCCATGGCTATATTACTATGCCACTGGTCCCCTCTCCCATGCACCGCACAGCCATGATCCATATCTGTGAAGCCCAGGAAAGGACCATCCTCCCCTAGGCCTACCAGCCATGGTCCAGTGCTGAGAGGCCCAAGGGAGGGAGCCTGCTGTCCTGGGCCTTGCTGCACTGGTCCATGGCTGCATTGCCCAGGGCAAGAGCCCCCTCTGAAGGGTGTAGCTTTCAAAAGTGCAGCAAGAGGAGTTGGACCCTGGCCTTGTGGGGTTTGAGTCCAATGCACCCAAATTAAGGCTGTATTTTACTGTCCACAAAAAAGTATACATAAAGTGATAGATGGAATGCTTGAATTAATCTCAGCAACTGGTAATTACTCAGGCCGCATCCCAGTCCATCTTTATTTTGCACACCATGCTACCTCAATTTGGACCCAGCATTGTGAAAATCAGGCTTGTCCCTTCTCCAATGGGAACAGTTTAGACCACAATGCCAGGACAGGACCTCCCTGAACTGGAACACAAGCAACCCAGGACTGATTTCACCTTAGTTAGGGCTCATCAGCCAGGTATAGCTTGGTTCAAATGACAGTGTGCAAGGGACCCACGTCTGGGCATACCCATCCCACTTAGGACAACACACTAAAGTATTCAAAATAGTGATGGATGAAATGCTTGACCTAATTTCAGCCACTGCTGAGGCTGTGCCCCCCTGAGATCAATTGAGGCCCACCAAGGGGGCCTCCCCCAATTTGAAAACCTCTGCTTACACCATTTGTCTTTATATTTTGTGCACTTCCAAATTGGGACAAGTGCAAAGTTATTTGTGCTAACAGAAATCTAAATAATGAAAAAAAACATAACTAATATGCAAACAAGTGTTATGGTGAGTTGAGATTTAAAGACACCACGAGTGAGCGGTAGAAAGCCCCTGTATTTCATATTCACCCATACTATTGCACTTCTCATTCCCTGTTGTATCTTACCTAAAACTCCCAAAACTCCCATTGACTTCCAAACCGCATTTGACAGCATATCCCGCCCTAGACAGTGGAAAGAATTAAACAACTGGGGCATTCCACGGACTCTATTAAACGCAATTATCACCTTATATTCAGATATGTGGGTGAAAAAAAGAGTCACCTCTAACTGGGCTACTACCAACAAAATCAAAACCAACAAGGGCCTAAAACAAGGGTGCATACTGGCTCCAACACTTTTCAACTTGTATTTGGCGGACCTTCCAGAATATTTATCACGAGAGAGAGCATTTCCACCAAAACTCTTGGGAACTCCAATTCAATCGTTACAGTATGCAGACGACACAATACTGTTAGATCAAACCCCGGTAGGGCTCCAGAGGCTCCTGACGGCCTTGATAAAGTACTGCAAAGAAAATTTGCTGAAAATAAATACAGCAAAATCAAAGGTGATGATAGTAACAAGACAAAGGGCCAGGAAAGATTTCTGGTATATTGAGGGGAAATCCATTGAAGTAGTAATCACATACAAGTACCTCGGTATCTGGTTGGACCACAGAGAACGACTAACAGCGCATATCACCTCGCAGCAGGGGGCTGCGAATTCTCTAGAAGGAGCTTTCTGCAAGGTGAGAAGATCCAAGAGTACACCAGACTTGTCCCCCCTTCTCAAGGTAATGGATTCAAACCTTTTACCAACAGTGGCCTACGGGGCAATGATCTTTAGAGATAAAATGGCAGCTTGGCTGGACAGGGCACAGTCGTCTTTCTACCGCAGAGTGTACAAACACAACATTGCACACACAAATCCAGATGGAATTCAAGTTGACATCGCAGCAGTGGCTACTAAAAGCTAAGTTTGTAGCCTACTGCTTAAAAGCCAAGCAGGCTGAGGGAAACACTTTAAAGAGCCTTATCTTGTCACTAATAAAAAACCCGGCAACAAATTGAAATAAATTCCTAATGCACTGTGTTGAGATATTGGAGGCACAAGAAATCTATCTGGACAAGCTCACTGTCTACTGCCATGCCAGCAAAATTATTAACAAACAAGCAAAATTATTGTCAGCGGAATGTTATGCACTTGCAGTAAAAAGCTTAAGTCATGATAGTTGGGCGATAAAACTTTACAACAGTGGGGCACTGCCCTACTATCTCTTGACTCCCCTCAATCCAATAATGAAGCAACAACAAATGAGGCTACGCTTCGGCCTAGTTCCTTTGCTGGCATATAGGCATGGTCCGAGCTACCAGGATGAGAAGGATAAACAGTGCCGCCTTTGTGAAATGGGGAAGAATCACTAATTCATGTTTTGTGCATCTGCAAGAAACTTACCACCCTAGCCAATTTCTGGCTTTGCCCCATTTGGCGCATCATAAATGTTCGGACCTGTCGAGATGCACTAGCAGAGTGTATGAAATTTATGACAGCGACAATAACTTTGATGAAATCCGAACACTCCCCTGAATTTTAATGGAACCAACACAAGAACTCGAGAACCTTCTTTTAATTTATTGTGATTTTAAAGTTGTGCCCCTGACCAGAAATAGGATTACAATGTCTCTGTAAGGTAATACCTATTTTTATATAAATAATATTCATACGGTTTCTTTTAAATGTAACTAATTGCAATGACTTTAATGAATTGAGCAATAAAAACTTATCTATCTATCTATCTATCTATCTATCTATCTATCTATCTATCTATCCCAAAGTTATTCACACCATCACTAATGACGTCTATAAATGTCGTTACACATGAGTGAAGATAAAATCTTCTAACATAAAAGATAAAAAATATGTTGCAAACAACCGTAAATCTCATTGGCACCGACATAGTGTATTAAAGGTCTCAGACCTTACCTTATCAGGTATGCGTAGCTATCACATCCGTATCTAGTGAGTCCAAATCTGAATATAGTATCTGTATAGGGTACAACTGCCCATATATTAAGCCACCAGCCTACACATATTTATGTCATAAAGTAACAAATTAAACCACGTCACCAATACAGACTGGTAATGTCTCCAATCCTGTTTAATAAATCTATGTCCACACATTCCTTTCACAGGTCATTACTAAGGGGGTCATTCTGATGGTGGTGGGACCGCATCTGACGGCTTACAATGTGGGCAGTCGGTTGGAGCAGGCGGAGGGACAGTCCGGCGCTTTCCAATGGACCATCGGAGGGTCCGTAATCCCTACAATAGGGGCGGTGCCTTCTCGGCACCGCCGTAGGGATTACTATGTCCCTTCCGGCCTGCCCTTTCATGGCGGTTCGCCTGCCCTGAAAAGGCAGGCGGAAAGTTACTTTGGGGGCCCGTAGCTGGCCCCCTCCTCTCCTGCCCCTCCGCTATGGGGCCTGGGGGGCACCTATGGTGCCCCCTAAATATCCCTGCATTATGTGGCAGGCATATTTTTAAAGAGTATTTTTTCTATTACGGCTTGTGCTGCAGCCCGCAGCACAAGCCACAATAGAAAATATACAATTTGCGATGGCCGTGAAGGTGGTCGCATTGTAATAAGGGCGGGGGGACCGCCGGCTCCTTGTCGGGCGGTCCCTCTTTAGCTACGGTGCCGATCGGTCGAGAGTCCGACCAGCATCGTAATGATGCCCTAAGTTTGCATTCACCAATTGTGTACAACTACAAGGTAGCTCCGTGTATTTAATGCCTCTCGACTGTAACTTGAGCACAATGTATCAAGACATATTATGCAATCAAAATCGTGAATACGTATATTGGATGCGCTCTCTGTCTGCCCATGACAACCATCCAAAAAATTGTGGAAACACCAGCACTACTGTTTGCCCCGTACTCATCATATATATCCTATTGCAACCATACCTTGTAGCACTATACAGAATTACATATGTCAAAAGCCCCAATCATTAATAACTGTTCATAGCCTGCCAGGATATTCTTACCGATCTGCATGTGTGTACAGAAGCATTCTGCTGCAGCGCCATCTTGAATCTACTATTTATAGTGTCCCTGTGTTACCACGTAACCAGTCAGCTGACCAGGTATCTACCCTTCACGTAAGGTAGACATACAAATAATGGATTAGTGTAAGTATCGCGGCCATCTTTAATGTATTCTTAAAGCTCGCACTGTCTCTCTATGAAGCAAAAGATTATAACCTGAAAACAGAATCTAGAGAAATACAGGCGTTTACTGGTCCAATGTATATCGCCGTTCAACCATAATTAAATAAAAGGCCTAAAAGTGCAATACATCAATATCAAAAAGGGCATAATACAAGCAGAATTCGATGTGGATATCACGGCCATCTTAACCCATCTGTATATCTCACACCTAAAACACGACATCTGTCATCACTAAGGCAGCAGGAGACATAAAATTGTACATTGATCCTATTGATAACTCAGTACAACTCCAATATAGACTAAGAGCTGCCTGAATGCGCAACATACCAATTACAATGAACATATCACAACTGATGTTCAGCTCCAGTCCCCAGAGCTCTAAACATAGCAGCCATCTTTGAATATCCAAGTACTTATCCAATGAAAGAACAAGTAAATAATATCTTAATCTCAAGTATTCTTTATGAATCCTGAAGTGATACAATTATGTACCACCTCTCACTGGATTATCTCGGGCAATAATTGTTACACAATCATATGCTGTCCAACTCAACAAACTACCACTCTATACTTCATTAATATCATGAAGAGAACATGGAGGCCATATTGACCCATAAAATTCCAAAGATGCAAGTCAATACCGTACCGCATCCTTCAGTCAATAACATATATTCCCATCAGTTGAAACTGAAATCCCTATACAGTCCAACAGAAAACAAATCTTGATCTTGTGCATGTCCATTATGTGGTCATATTGTTATCAACGAACGCATCAGTAATGTCACTACAAGAGTACAAACCACCAGAGGTCACACAAGGTCATGACGTCTACACTATATGCACTACACGTGCATATGACAGATTTGAATGTGTATATATATTCATATATATATACACATATATATATATATTACCTACTGGCGGTCACCAGTAGGTAGTTATAGTTAGGACCTTGTTTCTATTCAAAAAGCGTTTTTTCTTTTGCCAATATCTTTGGTGCCGTTTGACGAATCTTCGCGAATTTTTCAAAACTAATGGGGCGCTCCGGTCAGCTCCTGTCTTGAACGTTTTGGGGTGATTCGTCGTGCGGGGGCCGAGAAAAAAGGGGGGTCCCAAAACGCGTTTTCCACATGTTAATTTCCATAGGAAACTTTAGACAAGACTACAGCCCGAACTGCTGAACGGAATTACACCAAATTTGGCAAAAAGGTAGCTCTTGGTTCAGAAAGCGACCTTTTTTTTAAATGGTGTAAATCCGTTCAGTAGTTTTTTAAATATTAAAGGAAAAATACATTTATATATCTGGGCGGAGCCTAACCACACATCTCATTGTGAGATCTGATTGACTGTCAGCACTTCATCCAAGAAGTGTTGGCAGCCATCTTGGGACCAATATACATGATAGCACCCCATTAAAATGCATTTGAGTGAATGGAAGGTTTTGAGGGTCACCAATGGAGAACGTATAAAGGGTGATAAGACTTTAGTTACATTATAAATCATTTGTTGATGGTACCATACTAATATTAGGAATTGTGGTGTGTTCTAAGGTGATTTTACCCTGTGAAAAAGCCTTCTGCTGGGATATCATGAATCATGTTTGAGAGAAAACTATTTTCTCATACTTTTCCCATAGAGGTTTGGAAGGTGATCTAGTAGCTAAAATGAGAGCATATTTTCTGTAAATTCACATTATCTTTTTCAGTCATGTGAGAATGAAGTCTGACGTTCTCAGTAAAACATGTACATCCAACAAGGGCAGAGACTGTCAGTTGATTCCTTTGTGTTCTACTGCAGCTTCCCAGAGTGTTCTAAAGAACAACTAGAGCGCTAACAGTCTTACTTATGACAAAACTATGGCACACCTGAAGCCATCTTGATTGGAATAAAGTGGTAACACATAAAACATTTAATTTAAAAAGGAACAAAATGAGGGAGTTCATTTTGCCATAGAAATTATGATTAGTGCTGCAGAAAGAAAAATGAGGGCACATTTTGAGTAACTTCTCAAATCCTCTTCTGTTTCATTAAAAAATTCCGACATGCAGACTTAAACATGCACTTTCAATACCAGCAGCAGACTTCCCTGGTGAGCAGTAGCTTTACTACAGTGATCTAATGAGCAACTAGAGTGCTAACATTCTGAATTTATGGCAAATGTGTGACACATCTGAATGCCTTCTTGATGGAATCAAAGTAAAAAACTGAAAGTATTTCCTACTGAGGAGACTGTAGTAAATGAGGAAATTAGGAAACTTCATAACAAATAAGTCTCCCAAGATGGCCACCATAGACAAAAGAGCCCAAATGTAGCACAAATATCACCCAGATGTAGCCCACGTATAGCCCAATGACAGAATGTCCCAGAGTGTTCTAAAGAACAACTAGAGCGCTAACAGTCTAAAAGGACGCGGGTAAGTAGAAGTAAAGTCCTTTATTCTTGAACAGCAATGACAGGACGAGCCGGACCTCCGACTCGGAGAACAACCACCTCCAACTGACAAGTATTCCGTTACCCCGGTAACATTGGTTCCATCGTGGAACGAGATGGAACCCAACACATCTTCCCCTTACATAGTGAACACAAATAATTGTACAATCATAAAGAATATGAAAATACAAACATGTTTGTAAACAATAGAGAACAACAATTAAGTATGCGATTGATAACCTAACACATCCTCCTCATGTACAAAAACAAACAAAAAAAACAATGTAATATACAGTAGCATTTAAGATATGAAATTACGAAGTCTCGAAGAAGGAAATCTGATTCTGGTGGAAACACGTCTCTCACATTGATTAAACCTGGAAGATGGACTGCTGAGGCGAGTGGACACGCGATCCTCACTGCCACCAGCTGCAAGATTATCACTGTGAGAGTCGTGAGCGATGGAAACCTTATCTTTATTCCACCATTTACCTTTTTGTAATTTAACAAATTTTTTTTAACAACCACAACTCTTTGTGGAGCGGAAAACTTGGCACCTTTCATGACCAGGTACCTTGATTCTGACAAAATCACCAACAGCAACTTTTGACTCCCTTCCCCGTACACTCACATACTTGTTCTGAGCAACAATTCTCTTCTTAATCACACTATCTACTTTCTGTGAGGAAGGAGAAGAACTCCCCATCCAATCTCTAATTAATTTAGATGCAGGTAATCTTCCACGTAAAAGACAAAAGGGAGAAATATCAGTGTCAGCATTGGGGGTAGTGCGCACAGCCCACAACAACTTTCGCAACTCCTCCTTACAATTCAAACCACCGGACTTGGCAAGCTGGACATTATCTTTAATAACCCTATTAAATTGTTCCACCAGACCATTACTCCTGGGATGATATAAGGAGGTTCTGGTGTGCTTAATACCTAAAAAAGTGGCAAAATCAGAACATTGAGATGAAGTAAACTGACAACCATTGTCAGATAAAATTTCATCCGGAATCCCTTCCCTAAGGAAAATAGATTCCAAAAATTCAATGACACTTAAGGTGTTGGGAGACCTGACAAACTTGATCTCAGGCCAACGACTGTAGAAATCTACAACAACAATACCATACTCCTGTAACCCTCCAGAGAATGCCATGGGACCAATAATATCAATGGCAATCTTTCCCCATGGTTTGTTGGGAACTTCAATAGCCTCAATAGGACTGGGAACAGTTACTTGACTCTTGTCGCTTCCAGCACAAAAAATGCAATCTCTAACAAAACGTTCAACACTCTTATCAAGCCCAGGCCACCAAAAATGTTCCCTGATCCTCCTCTTCGTGGCACGCATACCGATGTGCCCCTCATGGGCTAACATGAGAACTCTGGCCCTCATAGATTCTGGCACAACAAGGAGACTAGAGCGGTAAAGTAAACCATCGATGATAGAAAGTTCTTCAAAAACATGCTTGTAAGCATCATCCTTGACCCCATCAGATTTCCACTCTGTCCAACCTTGCAGAATACCATTTTTCACTTCTGTCATCTGGATATCAGTTTCACAAGCTGCACGCCACTCAATCTCCAGAATGGCACCATTACAACTGGGTTCCACCCAACATACCAAGGTAGAATCAAAACTGTCAGATGATTCAGCTTCATCCACTTTGTTGCAATTAGGCAGACGAGACATACAATCCGCTAAAACATTTTTAGCTCCAGGAATATACTCAACAGTGTAATCATATTCATGAAGCCTATACTGCCATTTTGCAATTCTGGGCGTGGCACGTTCCATGCCTTTGGTGGTAAATAACTGCACTAAAGGCTTGTGATCAACACGGACAGTAAAATGAGAACCCCACAAATACATTTTAAAATGAACAATGCCCCACCAGCACGCTAACGCTTCACGTTGGATTACAGAATAGGATGCTTCAGCACCCTTTAAACTTCTTGAAGCAAAAGCTACAACTTCATACTTGCCATCACTACGTTGCATGAGGACGGCACCTAAACCCAACTGGCTGGCATCAGTCATGATGATAATTTCATCACAGGTGTTGAAGGGCTTGAGAGGAATGGCATGAACAAGTTCCTTCTTGATAAGAGAAAATTCTTGGTTACACAGCTTACACCAATCAAAAGAAACATTTTTTTAAAGAAGATTTCTCATGTGAAAGGATTTCTCAGAACATTTAGGAATAAACCTTGAATAAAATTCAACTAAGCCCAAGAAGGACCTCAGTTGATCCTTGTTTTTTGGAATATCAAAATTGTTAATAGCCTTAACAAGACTGAGTTTAGGTTCAATGCCCTTCTCAGAACGTTTGTACCCTAAATATTCAATTTCAGGAACACCAAATTTACACTTCTCAGTACTGAGAGTCACACCTTTGCCTTTTAATATGGACAAAACATGACACATCCTGTTGTCATGTTGGATTTGATCATTGCCAAATACTATTACATCATCCTGAAAAGCAAGAACACCTTCGACATCTTTAAACATACCTTCAACCACCCGTTGAAAAACCGCGGAGGCTGAAGCTAGCCCAAAAGGCATGCGCTTGAATTGAAATAAGCCTTCAGGGGTAATGAAGGATGTCAGGTGTCTGCAATCAGGATGAAGATTGATTTGATGGTAAGCTGAGGTCATATCTAGTAAACTGAAAACTTTACCACCTTGCAAAATGGAAAGCATTTCAGTGATGTTGGGCAAGGGGTGGCGATCAATCCAAATTTGTTTGTTTAGATCACGCAAATCCACACACATGCGGACAGAACCATTGGGTTTGCGTGCTAAGACAATGGGGGCAACCCAATTAGAACTTTCAACGGGTTCAATGACCCCTAGATCGCAAAGTTTCTGTAACTCATTTTTTAACTCAGAACGCAAGGCTAAAGGGACTCTTCTTACTTTGTGAGCAACTGGAGACGATTCTTCAACAAGTTTGATCATATGGGTATAGCCCTTCAAAGTACCTAACCTACTGCGGAAGACCTCAGGAAACTGTGACTCCCACATGTTGAATTTAGAGACAGGCATAATTGGTAAGTAACTGTCTCTCAACACAACTTGATCAGGATTGTTGGGGTCGAGTAATATACCTAAATTCTTCTGATCATACCAACCCAATAAACATGAGTCATCCTTAGCTATATAAATGACCCCATTGGAAGAATTGGATTGGAATTTGAGAATGGCAGAAAATTCACCGACTACATCTATAGTTTTGCCACCGTAGCCTACAGGACGCAACATGGAATTGGATAATTGGGGGCCATTGTAATGATCGTGCCAATAAGGTATAAGGTGAACCCGAATCTGCCATGACTTTTACATCGACACCATTAATATTGATCGTACAATATGGTCTAGTAAAATTATTTAAAGAAACATGACAAACAGAGTCATCAACAACAGTATCTTTGGTCAAGAATATTTAATCATTGTCACCTGAATCTTGATCTTCCTCAACACGTTTTTTGGATTTATTTCTAATACTTTTCTCCTATACTGAACTCTATTTGAGGCTTTACAAACTTTTGAGAAATGACCTTTTCGCATACATTTGGCACAAGTTCGGTCCCTAGCAGGACAAAAAACAGCATTTCCTAAATGAGATGGACTGCCACAATGGTAACACTCTAACTGTCTGAAAGTATTTTTTTTTAACAATATTATCTGAACTTTTAGCAGACACAGAAGTGCTTCCGGAAGCATCATTCTTTTTAAACTTGGAATATTTGGACTTGACTGCCAAGACCTCCGAGGTTTTGTTATCAGAAACAGTTAGTTCACTCATGAATGACGTGGTGCTTTCAATTCTATAAGCAATCTCTACAGCTTTCTCTAATGTGAGATTGGGTTTAGATAATAAGGCTTCTTGAACCTTCTTATTATTAGTTTTTTCCACTAATTGATCACGAATCATTTCGTCTTCAACGTCCTTATATTCACATGAAACAGCAAGAATTCTTAATGCACCAACATAACTGGCAGCTGATTCACCAGAAATTTGAACTCTTCTGTAAAATTTGTGCCTTTCCATGATGACGTTTTTCCTTGCCTTGAATCTTAAATCTAGTGCCTTTAATGCCGAGGCATATTCATCAACTACAAAATCTCCTTCTCTTTCACCTTGACTAACCAAAACAGGATCAGAAGGAATGTGCTTGAGAATTTTACGACCTTCGTTACCCAAACAATGATGAAGAACAGCAAAGTTCTTTTTTGGTGTAAAGGTATCACCATCTAAAGCATCTAAATATGCCTCAAAAGCTTCTTTCCACTGTTCCCAATCAGATTCAGGAGTAGTAGGATTTGGAGAAAAGGCAGGCAGAGGTACAAGTGAATTTTGCATTTTGGAATTAAATACAATAAAAACAGAAACCAATGGAATGAAAAGCTGTGAGCATCTGCGTAGAAGTAGCGTAGCAGTGCACGTATGAAACGGTGTATATAAGTGTACACAATGAGCTGCGATGAATATATGAGGTGATAAATGCTGTGCGTATCAGCGATGAAAACGCAATACGTACTGTAATGGCATGAACAAAATTTCTCTGAAGAACTGTGCGTATCAGTGTGTAGAGATACGCTGAACAAAACTGCGCTGAAGAACTGTGCGTATCAGTGTATGCTAAAATGCCATGAGAGTTCCAGTTGCAGAATACCAGACACTCTCAGCAGAAGTGTAGCGCAGGTGAACACAGTTGCCAAGATACAGAAGCTCCAATGTTGTGCGTATCAGCGATGAAAACGCAATATGCACTGTAATGGCATGAAACGAACTGCGCTGAAGAACTGTGCGTATCAGTGTACAGAGATACGCTAAAATGCCATTTTAGTTCTGGTTACAAAATACCAGACCTCTTAGCAGAAACGTAGCGAAGGTGAACTCAGCGGTGACTCAATGGGACAGCTGAGCAGATGAAGCCTTCGCTTGCTAGGATACAGAAGCTCCAGGCAGACGGAGATGACTGACGCAGCGTAATGCGGATGACGTCAGCGGAGTCGGAGGACACGCGCAGAGGCTCGAGCGAGGAGCACAGAGCTCGAGACGCGCTATAAATTTTGAAAGTACTTACAGCTGCAGATGCAGGTAATACAATCTGAAACGACCTGATGGAAACCACGTGAACACTTCGGTGTAGGATTCCAAGCAGGTAGCACCGGATGATCCACAACAATCGCCAAGCAGGCAGCAGAAAACAGGATGCTGAGGTGGAACACTGCATGGGGGACTTGTCCTGTCCCAGTAACTCGTCGTCACTAAAAGGACGCGGGTAAGTAGAAGTAAAGTCCTTTATTCTTGAACAGCAATGACAGGACGAGCCGGACCTCCGACTCGGAGAACAACCACCTCCAACGGACAAGTATTCCGTTACCCCGGTAACATTGGTTCCATCGTGGAACGAGATGGAACCCAACACAGTCTTACTTATGACAAAAGTATGGCACACCTGAAGCCATCTTGATTGGAATAAAGTGGTAACACTTAAAACATTTAATTTAAAAAGGAACAAAATGAGGGGCTTCATTTTGCCATAGAAATTATGATTAGTGCTGCAGAAAGAAAAATTAGGGCACATTTTGAGTGACTTCTCAAATCCTCTTCTATTTCATTAAAACAATTCTGACATGCAGACTGAAACATGCACTTTCAATACCAGCAGCAGACTTCCCTGGTGAACAGTAGCTTTACTACAGTGATATAATGAGCAACTAGAGTGCTAACATTCTGAATTTATGGCAAATGTGTGACACATCTGAATGCCTTCTTGATGGAATCAAAGTAAAAAACCGAAAGTATTTACTACTGAGGAGACTGCAGTAAATGAGGAAATTAGGAAACTTCATAACAAATAAGTCTCCCAAGATGGCCACCAGAGACAAAAGAGCCCAAATGTAGCACAAATATCACCCAGATGTATCCCACGTATAGCCCAATGATAGAATGTCCCAGAGTTTTCTAAAGAACAACTAGAGCGCTAACAGTCTTACTTATGACAAAAGTATGGCACACCTGAAGCCATCTTGATTGGAATAAACTGGTAACACTTAAAGTATTTAATTTAAAAAGTAACAAACTGAGGGGGTTCATTTTGCCATAGAAATTATGATTAGTGCTGAAGAAAGAAAATTTAGGGCACATTTTGAGTGACTTCTCAAATACTCTTCTATTTCATTAAAAAAGTCTGACATGCAGACTGAAACATGCACTTTCAATACCAGCAGCAGACTTCCCTAGTGAGTAGTAGTTTTACTACAGTGATCTAATTAGCAACTAGAGTGCTAACATTCAGAATGTATGGCAAATGTGTGACACATCTGAATGCCTTCTTGATGGAATCAAAGTAAAAAACTGAAAGCATTTCCTACTGAGGAGACTGTAGTAAATGAGGATATTAGGAAACTTCATAACAAATAAATCTCCCAAGATGGCCACCAGAGACAAAAGAGCCCAAATGTAGCACAAATATCACCCAGATGTAGCCCACGAATAGCCCAATGACAGAAGTGTGCAAAACACTTTTTATTTTTTGTTTTTTTGCAGTTTTATATAGTGCAGACTGGTCAGGTATTGGAGTGCTTTACATGAGCATTGGTTACATCACACAAGGACAAATTCATGTTGGTTGTAGACATCGGGAGATTTAGTGATTTGACCAGAATCACAGAATGTCGAGCTGAAGCAGAAACTCCAGCCTGGTTCCCCAGTTGCAAAGTCTGCAGCTCTGGAAGTAATACCACATCCTCTCCCCTAAGTGCAACATTTAATCAAGTGGTCAACTGGATAAAAAAACATAAAGATAACAAATAATTTAAAAGTGCTTTGTCGCTATTTGAAAACTCAGAAAATATGTCCTCATTTTAGTTTTTTAGAGCACTAACCATAATTTTGATGCAAATAAGACCCTCTCATTTCTGTAATTTCTAAAGGAAATGCTCTAGGTATTACAGTTTTGATTACATCAAGATGACGTCAGGCGTGCCACACTTTTGTAATAAACATAGAATGTTAGCAATCTAGTTGTTCATTAGGATACTGTTGAGAGGCAGAGGCCAGGGGCACGGACTCAGAAAATTGAAGGCAGGTAGGATGGTGCAGAGGCAACAATTTGACCACACTGGGCAGGCAGGAAGGGCAGTGGCAGCATAACAGACTATGGAGGGCAGTAGAAAGGGGGGCAAGGGCAACAAACCAACAATGCAGGACAGGGAAGAGAGGCTGTGGCAATATAATAGACCATTGTGGGCAGAAGGAAGAGGCAGTGGTACTACAACCATACATGCCAACAGACCCGATTCAGCCAGGAAACGCCCAATGTTTTTAAGCCCAAATGGGCTTTATTTGATCTGTCTCCTGTCTACAATCTCCTCTTTTTCAATGTAAGTCAATGGGGAAAATCAATACCCCAGTTTTTTTTTCAAAATCTCCCTCTAACCAAGTTCAAAATGTTAGCAAGTATGGTACATTGGATCATGGAAGGCAGGAGGAATTGGAGTAGGGACATGGACTCGGATAACAGAGGACAGGAGGGACATGGACAGGTGCACCAAACTGACCTTACAGGGCAGGCATCAGAGTTTGCAGCAGCACAATACACCACACAGGGCATGCAGGAGGGGAGTGCAGCACAACAATCCATGGAAAGCAATAGGGAGGGGACAGGACCATGCACATGGACAATAGAGAACAGAGGGGAAAGAGGCAATGGCAGCTAGCTGACCATAATGGACAGACAGGAGAGAAAGCTGCAGCATAACAGACCATAAAGGGCAGGAGGTAGGGATCAGGGGCATTACAATGGAACAGACAAGCCAGGAGGGAGGGAATAGGGGTCTACACATGGAAA
The DNA here is from genome assembly GCA_963921515.1 of Calotriton arnoldi. Classification (NCBI taxonomy): domain Eukaryota; kingdom Metazoa; phylum Chordata; class Amphibia; order Caudata; family Salamandridae; genus Calotriton; species Calotriton arnoldi. The sequence continues at coordinate 1,479,193 of CAWUFW010004402.1, read as the reverse complement.
ACAGAGGGCAGGGGGCAAGGGGGCAGGGCAGGAGCAGCAAGCTGACAGTGGAGGTCAGGCAGGATGGGCACTAGAAGCAAGACACACCATGGAGAGCAACAGTGAGACTATAATGGCATACACACAGACCATGGAGGGAAGGTGGGAGGGGGTCAGGGGCAGCTAGCTGACCACACAGGGAAGGTGGGAGGGGCCGTGGCAGCACAGAAGACCATGCATGGCAAGCGGGAGGTTTAGTGGCAGCACAATGGGAATGATGGGCGAGAAGGAGGGGGCAGGTGCATGCAGAAAGGACCATGGAGGATAGAAGGGATGGGTAGGAGCTGGGCACAGACAAGAGAGTTCAGGGGAAGGGGCCTCACAACAGACCACGCGGGCAGGCAGGAGGAGCAGTTGCAGCACAACAGACCAGGGAGGGCAGAAGGGTGTGGCAGTAAAATGGACCATGGAGGACAGGAGGAAGGGGATAGGGACATGGAACGTGGACAGGCAGGGTGGAGGTGGCAGGGACAGGTTACAGTCATCTGACAATGCTAGGCAGGTGGGAGGGGAGTGGCAGCTCAACAGAACACTCAGAGTAGATAGGAGGGGCAGGTCCATGGAACATGGTGGGCAAAAAGGATGGAGCAGGGGCATGCACACAGACATCGGAGGGCAGGGGGAAGGAGAGTAGGGGCAGCAAGCTAAGCACAGAGGCTAAGCAGGAGGTCAATGATGGGGCATAGAATTGGGCAATGGAGGGCAGGAGGAGTGGACTGGGACATCATGCTAAATGGAGGGCAGTGGCAGCACATCAGACCATGCATGGCAGGAGGGAGAAGGCTAGTGCATGGATTCAGACAACAGAGGATAGGGAGGAGGTGGATGGGGCAGCAAGCAAACTGTTCAGAGAAGGCGGGAAGGCCAGTGGCAGAACAACGGCCACACAGGGCTGTAATGAGGGAGCAGGGGCATGGACTTGGACAATGGATGGCAAGGAGAAGGGGAAGCAGGAGCAGCAAGCTTCAGTGGGAGCAGCACAATGCCAGGCCAGGCCCTGCTTCCAACCCCCCACCATCCATTGTTATAGGCATCTTACTTAACGTTAAAAAAAACTAGAAATTAGCTGAAAAAAACAAAGATTACAGGGACGTTATAGTTAGACTCAGATTTCACTCCTACAAAACCAGTGAAATTCAGCAGTTATAGTTGCCTGAGCTAACTATAACTTACACGCCCGCAATGCACTGATTATGACCTCAGACATTACATCATTCATGACATGGTCAGTGACATCACTCATGACATCTCAAATGAGCTGTGAATGGAATGGAACTATAATCGCGAGAACTTTATTTATGGATAGTGTGTGTATATTAACACTCCCTTTTTTTTCTTTTCTTTCGTGGAAGAACCATTATAATACGCTACGTGCCCAGATCAATATGGCCGATAGCCTTTTACTTTAAAGTAATGTGTCGTCTATTGTTTATGTTGATGTTTGCGATCCTAAGTATGTTTATTATGAACAAGTCACGTTGACGAACATACAGGTACGGCGGTCACGGGCAAGATATGCTGAAATGACATTGTGTGCATCTTAACACTTGTTTTCTTTTCTTTATTGTATCAATTCCTGAATTTTCACATTGTGACCAGGCCAATATGGCCGCCAGCTTTTTGGATTAAAGTAATATGTAGTAGGGGGGGCGTGGCCAAGCAGCATGGTCGACAGGACGTGAGCTCCTTCGGCTCCCGACCGGCCAGCCGCTAAAATCCTTAATTATCCTTTCCACTGACGCCCACAATAGTATTCCTTGGGAGGCTGGGACCCTGCAAGCGACAGGAGCGCCCTGGGAAAGGGTGAGACAGGGCAACGGCCTGGAATCGGCCAAAGCGACTCCGAACCCGTCAATCCGACGGGCCGTATTCATGCGAGACCGGGGATGCGGCCTACACCCGCCTGAACGGTGGCCGGGCCTGGGAGAAGACAATTCCCTCTCTGCTCGCCCCCGCGACCCCGGTGGCTGCTGAGGAGGCACCCTCTGTCATCGGGGGCCTCCCGAGGTGCATTAATTCCAGCTGTCGCCATTAGACCCCGTAGCAAGAGACGACCCACGAGGGGCGCCGCGAAGCATCTGATGTCGGCCTGAGGTGCGTCTGGGAGCCGGGCCTGCCTTTGACTGCTCCGGAGCCCCCGGCGCTTGCTGAGGAGGTGCCCGCTGCTGTTGGGGGGCTCCTGGAGTGAGCGGTGATCCTGCACCTCCATGCCAGCCCTGAGGTGAGCCACGGACCATGGGCTGGGCCGCGGGATGTCCCCGAGAGTAGGTGCCGGGGGGACAGTGATCGGTGGTGGCTGCCCAGAGGCGCCGGGCGGTCGCATCCTCCCCCCTGCTGTGGCGGAGTATCTGCGGCGACGAGGGGTCGCGATCGGCCGTGCTGGACCGAGGCGCACACACGACCAAGGCACAACGCGACTGGCTGCCTTGTCCCCCCCCCTGCGGGGCCATTGCGGAGCTTCCTGCTGGCACCTGGTGGCCCCCTGGCCCGTGGGGTCCCCGGGTGATGAAACTCTGATGCCTTGCTGATGTCCTCCTGGGAGGTGGCTGCCTTGAAGCAGGGGGGCTAATCCTGCCCCGGGTGCGGAAACGCCCGTCCCGGCCCTTGCATTGTCTGCCTTGCCTGCCTAGTGATCGCGGGGGTGCCTGACCCCTCTGGGGAACCTCGGGCAGTCTTGTGACACCTGCGGGAGGGACGTGAGCCTGGTGACTGTAGCCCTATAAGGTGAGACTGAGCTCGGCGATTGCACCACTTGCGGACCTCTGAGTGTTCCTCTGATGCCTGCATCATGGGCAGGGACAGGCTACCCCGCGCCTCCAACCCCAACACCATCACGCAGTACACCACACAACGCCTCCCCATGCAACGAATCACTCGTCAGACGGGCCAGGATGGAGAGGGCGACACCTCCAACGAACTGTCTTGAGCTGAGCTCCTAGAGGCGATACAGGGGTCCCGCACCGCCCTGGAAAAACAAATAGAGACAGTCTCCATTGACGTAAACCTATTGCGGGCGGATTTGCGGAAGGTGGCGGATAAGGTCTCCACGGCGGAGGGGGACATCATCCAGCTGCAGGGAGAAGTGGCCTCTCTGAAGCGACAGGTCTCTCAGCTCACCAACACTACTGGGGCGCTGGAACGTCGAGCAGAGGAAGCAGAAGGAAGGGCCCGTCGAAGCAACATCAGGGTCCTGGGTATCCCGGAGCGCTTTGAGCAGGTCAATGCGGAGCGATTCCTGGAGAACTGGATACGCGCTAAGCTATGCCCCACGGGTCTATCGGAAGTCTTTGTGGTGGAGAGTGCCCACAGGGCGCTGGTCCCTCCGCCGCCGCCGGGTGCTCCTCCTAGGTCCCTCATCGCCAATATCCTGAACTATCTGGACAGAGACTGTATTCTGGAAGCTGCGAGGGAAGCGACAGACCTCACCTTTGACAACGCCAAAGTATCCATCTATCCGGACTATACCCGCCAGGTTCAGGAACAGAGGAAATCTTTTCTTGGCATCAAGCAGAAGCTACGTGAACTCCACCTACAGTACATGTTACTGTACCCCACGAAACTTAAGGTGATATCCCAAGGAAAGGCTCATTTCTTTGACTCTCCAGAGGAGGTATGGGAATGGCTCGAAATCAGGGGAGAGGCCCTCCCCCAGCACGAACAGAGGGGATCTCGAAGCACTTGGGGGACCAGACCTCCGAGGAATCGCAGGGACAGGCGCAGGAGTCGATCCATAGGCGACGCCCAGGCGGAGCGACAGCGGATCACGGTGGGGGACGACGGTGCCCTACGTGTGGAATCTTCGGACTCCGACGACTCTCTGCCACAGACTGTGACGGATACTCCCAAAGAGAGACTGGTACCAGAAACTCTCCCGCCAACCACCCATGTGGTTCCAGAAACTGTCATGGACCCACTTCCACCCACTACGGACCCGTCCTGAAGTCGATATCCTTTTCTCTCTTCTCATACTGCTGTGGTAGAGGCGGGCCGGACATTAGAGGCCTAGTGATTATTTACTCACAGGGATTTTGGAGAAATGCTTGTTGAGATAGTGTCTATGGGTGACCTTTTTTTTCTTTTTTTTTTCTTCTCTCTGTTGGGGCAACTCGAGTAGGTCTGTGTATATGTGTAGATGTCGTATGCATCTTGTGGGCGTTGCCAAACAACCTGGCCCTATTGTTTCACATGTATAAGCCTGGGCAGTTCGGGACATTGAAATATGCCATGAGGCGGCTGGTCTGAGTTGGGAGTTAGAACTAGGGGGGTTTTTTCTTATTCTTTTGTAGGGTAGTTTTTTGCCCCGGTTGAGCTAATGGGGCAGCTGTGCACGTCCTGGCACCAGCATGGGAAGGGCATTTCTGCATGTATAGTTGTCAGTATATTGCGCGTGGGAGGGGGAGGGTGTTCTTAGGGGGTTGTTCTTGTTTTTTTTTCAGGCATTGTATGTACAGCATCTGGGGCACAGGGTCTATGTAGCTACACGGGGGTGGGACACACAGAGATTGGTTACTTTACCATCCATGGGGTTTAAAATTTTAAGCTGGAATGTGAGGGGGCTGGGTACGTGCACCAAGAGATACAGGGTCCTGTCCTTAGCATGCCTCCAAGAAACTCACCTTACTGACGAAGGGGCTCAGAAGTTGGTGAAGAAATGGCGAGGACAGGTTTTCCACTCTTCATTCTCTACCTATGCCAGGGGAGTCCTTGTGTGGGTGGCCCCGGGGACCCCATTTGCCCTCCAATATGTAGAAGCTGACATCCATGGGAGATATCTGCTCCTTAGAGCTAAGCTAGATGGTAGAGATGTTGCAATAATGAATACCTATGCCCCAAACACAGACGACCCGGACTTTTTTCAGTCTCTACAGGAGGTTCTGGTATCGGAACTAGAAGTCCCATTGCTTTGGATGGGGGATTTTAATTGTGTCCTGGACCTCGACCTTAACAGGTTCCCACCCCGCACTGGTACGAAACTGAGGATGACGATGAAACTCCGAGAGGTTATGGGGAATATAGGGGCCCAGGATATATGGCGCCAGAGACACCCAACCCAGAAAGTGTATACTTGTTTTTCATCCACTCATAATACACACAGTTGCTTAGACAGGGTCTTACTCGCACACCCAGACGCGGCTATGTCTTTTGAGGTGACCCATCAAGCGCGATTCCTATCTGATCACTCCCCTGTAGCGTGTGTGGGTGAGCTGGGGGGGCCCGATATGTCGCCCATGGACTTGGAGGCTGCCGGTAGAGGTTCTCGAGGACCCAGTAGGGAAGCATCACCTAGAAACTGCCATAACTGACTATATTGACCTAAATTGGGACGGATCAGACCTATCACTGGCCACGAAGTGGGAAGCCCTGAAAGCAGTAGTGAGAGGGGCCTGCATGAGCCTCACATGCGGGGTTCGGAAGCAGCTCCAACGAGAGCTGCAGGAGGAGGAACGACACCTCTTGGAAGTACAGACTTGCGAAGCCCCTGACGCAGAGGGGAGGGATAGGGAACATGGCATCCAGGAACGCATCCATGACATTTGGGACAGGCTTGACAAATACACCCTCACACATTACAGACAATGCCTCCATAGGGAAGGGGATAAATCGAGCCGTCTTTTGGCCTGGATTCTCTGGCGGGAACATGCCCCTGACGCGATTATGGCTTTGCGGGAGCCCACGGGTGGCCTGGTCCACTCAGAAGTGGGGCTACTGCGAGTCCTAAAATCCCATCTGCAGACGGTGTATGCCGCAGACCCCGCAGTCAGCGAGGCATCCTATCTCCCTTACCTTCATGACCTGACCCTACGGTCTATCCCTAAATCGGCACAGAAAGAGCTTGACGAACCCCTAACACTGGGGGAGGTACAATCCGCTCTGCAGCACCTACCACGAGCCAAATCCCCGGGTAGTGACGGGTTCCCTCCTGAGTTCTATCAAGCATTCACGGGTACACTTCCCCGCCTCCTGTTGCAGGTTTACCTCGAGGCATTTGAACGCGGAGTTCTCCCACCAAGCATGACACAGGGGGAAAAATGTATGATTCTGAAACCGGGAGGGGATGCTCATGAGCCCTCATCGTATCGACCGATTACGATGATTAACACAGATGTTAAAATCTTATGCAAGCTCTTGGCTACTCAATTAGCGCCATACATGCCTCACTTGGTCCATAAGGACCAATGTGGGTTCATACCAGGACGAAACACGGCTATGAATCTGCGCCGGCTCAACCATGTCATGCATGAGGTACGCGATCGGGAGAAACAGTTGGTCTTGGTATCCATTGACCTCGCCAAGGTGTTCGACACGGTAGATTGGGGATACCTTCTCAAGGTCTTACGCACTGTGGGGTTGGGTCCCAAATATTGTCGCTGGATTCGCATTTTCTATACGGCACCCCGCGCAAGGGTAAAACTTGGGAGCGCGAGATCAGAAGGCTGGCAATTGGAAAGGGGCACTCGCCAGGGGTGTCCCCTTTCGCCTTTACTGTTCGCCCTGGCCATAGAGCCCTTCGCGGTCCGGGTTAGGGCTGAAATGGAACGATGGGGAATTAGAGTGGGTGACACAAGTCATGTTATCTCCCTCTATGCTGATGATGCCCTGTTTTATTTGGCTTCTCCCCGGGACGCACTACCGGTATTGCTGCGCCAGTTAGACAGGTTTGGAGAGGTCTCTGGATTGCGTCTCAACCGCGGTAGGTCCCTGATCTTCCCGTTGGCGGGACTGGCCTCGGTACCCCTGGGGGATCTCTCAGACCTGGGGCTGCGCTGGGAACAGGTGGGTTTCCGTTACCTTGGGATGCAGGTGGCCCCGACGGACACACAGGCGCTGGCCCGGAATGTAGACCGCATAATCACGTCTCTGCGGCAGTCGGTGACTTTTTGGAACACTCTTCCACTGTCATTGATGGGCAGGCTGGCCATCTCTGTTACTGTTAATGTTACTGAAATTTATAAAGCGCGCGTATACCCGGAGGTGTCTTGGCACTGAGGACATTAGTAGGCCTGCTCTGGCGTCTAGTTCTGGAACAACTAGGTTTTCAGTCCCTTCCTGAAGGAGGAGAGGGAGCTCGCACTTCTGAGCTCAGTCGGAAGAGTGTTCCAGAGTTTAGAGGTGCAATAGCAAAAGCTGCGGCCGCCCCAATGCGATTATCGGATTCTGGGCACTGTCAGGAGTTTGGCTCCTGAAGAGCGAAGATGTCTGGTCGGTTCATACCAGGCGAGAAGTTTTTGCAAAAAGACAGGACCCGTGTGGTTCAATGCTTTGTACGCCAGACACAGAGCCTTGAATTTTATCCGTTGTGCTACAGGGAGCCAATGCAGGCTGCGAATCTCTTTAGATACGGATTTACACCTGGGGATGTTGTACAGTAACCCTGCAGCTGTATTTTGAACACTCTGAAGCTTTTTTAGGCACTGCTTCTGAATGTTTAGGTACAGCCCGTTACAGTAGTCAAGTTTAGACTGAATCAACGATGTGACTACCGTTTTTCTGGTGTCCACAGGAATATAAGGACTATATCTCTAAGATGGTGATGCTTCCTAGGACACTATATGTCCTCCAGAACTCACTATGTCCGTTACCGTCACGAGTCTTCAAAATCCTGAACATGCTACTCACGTCCCCGCTCTGGGCGGGCCGCCACAGTAGGGTAACTCTCAACACTATTATACGCAGCTATGAAGAGGGCGGACTGGAAGCTCCATGCTTCGATTTATATTATTACGCGGCCCAATTATAGCCTGCGGCACGTTGGCTGACAGACACGGACAATTGGGAGAAGTGCCTTCTCTCCGGCAGGGTGGACACCCAGACACTGCAGGAAGCACTGATGCAGGGCAGGGGGTCGGACACATCTCTTCCCTACATAGTGCGACATACAGCCGGTATATGGCAGCGGTATGTCGAGAAAGTCTTACGGAAAGCGCCCTTTCACAGGGAGCTCTCGATCTGGATATTTGCCCCCTTCATAGACATGGGACGATACATGTCCTTTCAATCTTGGAGGGAGGGTGGATGCGAAGTTCTTGCCGACCTTTTTCCCAACGAGACCTTCATCACTTACGAGCAGGCGGAAGAGAACTTTTGCCTCGGACAGGGCCAATTCCTACATTTCCGGGGAATTCAGGATGTGGTGAAAATCACCTGGCCACAGTACCCGGACATTCCACCCCAGACACAAACCCTAGATATTCTACTCACGTGTGGTACAGGTTGCAAATTGATTTCTCTCCTCTACAAAGCTATGAAACAGGATTCCACCCCCCCGGTGCCGCCATCTCGGGCTGCTTGGGAGAAAGACCTCGCCGTCCAGCTGGAGGAGAGACAATGGGCATACATAGGCTCCCTCACACGCACAGTCTCTGTAATGCCAAGTTTAAATTAACGCACTTTAACTTCTTGAAACGCATTTCATGTGACTGGGGAGATAGATGCACTAGATGTGCCACAGAGAAAGCGGGCTTTTTACATTTGGCATGGGATTGTCCAATGGTCAGGCAGTTCTGGGTGGAGGTGGTGGGCAGGACTTTTGCGGCCACGGGCCTTCAGGTGAAGCTGGAACCCTTGAGCTGTTTACTAGCATCTGTCCGGAAGCCCAAGAAAAAGAAACTCCCATATAAGCTCCTACAATTAATGCTAGTGCTCACTAGGCGTAGGGTAGCTATAACTTGGATGGGACAGAGGGGCCCAGAAGTGCCCATCTATCTTAATGATGTTCGAGAGTGGTCCCTAGCAGAAGATGTCCATATGAAACTCACCCGAAGGGACGAGAAACTACAAGCAGACCTAATGGTTTGGCGTGAAATGTGTACCTCTGGGTTGGCGGAGGGGGAGCCCTCCTCTCAGGATACAACTGATAGCGAGGAGAGTGGGTTAGATGTAGACGGTGGGCCTAACCTTAATGAGGAGCGAGAGGACCGATCCCGGTAATATACACACTGAAAGTCAAGTGGCATGCCCCATGCTCCTTCTTCACTGTAATACGCTTATGAATGAATATGTTCCCCATTGTACCTTTCTTCCCCCGATGCTACCACCTGTACTACGGGCCATTAATAATATCAACGGTATGCCTACATACGCTGTGTCGATGCCAATTTGTTGTTGTATTTGTAAAATGAAAAATAAAGGTTTAAAAAAAAAAAAAAAGTAATATGTAGTCCTTTGTTAATGTTGGCAACTGGAGGCATTTGTACATTTAAATTAGGAAGCTACAATGACGTCTTGTATCGTTATCAAGGTTCGGTCGAGCCGAAACGCGTGGATCGCATTTCGCATTTGAGATGTCATCAGTGATGTCATCAATGATGTCACTGATCATGTCATGAGTGATGTAATATGTGACGTCATCAGCAGTGCATTGCGGGGGCGTGAGTTATATATATATATATATATATATATATAAACATATTCTCCCTTGACGGAAAGAAGGTGAGCCGCACTCGTAACTTGCTGTTTATAGATCTTTATTTCTTGATTGGTGAAGCAGCATGGCAGCCCTGACGCGTTTCGGTCTCCAAAGACCTTTATCAAAGGTAAACCTGCACCATACACATCACTGGTGTCCACAACCTAATGTCCTAATTTAAATCTTGATCCTCCAATGGATAACTTTTATGCTTGCATTCTGGGACATGTGGTCCAACCGGCAGTGTTACTTTAATTCCCTCCAGTGGGCGGTGCTTTTGTTTGCTGTTTCCATAAGGCATGTGCTCATATAAGTATTCCACGAATATATATATATATATATATATATATATATATATATATATATATATATATATCAGCATGTGAATCCCAAAGTATCCAGCCACAGCAGCGCAACACGAGGGCACAGACTCCAAGGCAGTGATGATGGCAAAGTGTCTTTATTTAAGTATCAATGTCCAAAATTATGCGTTTCGGCCGTCAGACATGCGGCCTTGTTCACATAGTGCACTGCATGTGAAAGGGTGCTTTATATACATAGGTGGTGAGTAGTAGTCTTTTTACAGTGTTTAACATTTTACCACATGAGTTGGCACTTTTACTACAGTAAGCTACTTTACTGTAGTGATAGTTTACTGCTGCAGGTGAGTCAGCAGTTAACCAGGCACTGTGCAGTATATCTACATGGAGATAGAAGACATCTGTAACGCTTGTGTGTGTGGGAAGGTATGAGCGTTAAAACGGCTGTGCATGTTACAGAAGTTGCCTGTCTATGTGTTTTGTGGCGCCACTGCGTTCGCGATAAGGTTTCATGAGTCCTAAAACCGTGGAAATACGAGGCAAATGCGAAGATCACGGTAAGTGACCCGTGTGTGAATGGAGTGTCACAATGGTCTGGCGTGATCTAACTCAAAGAGGCTGAGTATAATTGGGCAGGTTAACTATTGCCAAGTGTACACTCATGTATTAGAGTATATCTGTTGCCGGGTGATCTGTCATACCTCAGTGAGTTATGCCGTTTGCGCTATATTTAATTAATATAAATTAAATTTAAGTTTAAAAAGCGCTGCGAGAAAATATATACATATATGCCAGCCATAATATGTTTCTTACCGCTTGGTGCCAGGTGTGGGAAAAAAATGTTAAAAAGTCAACTGGTACTATTCATACGTGGGTGCTAATAGTGTGTAATGTGAAAGGGAGGGGAGTGTTGGGTTAAAAGAGTGAGACTATGTGTGAATACTAAATGGCAAAATTGGGCGGAGCAGTATGGTCCAATGTGTTAACTGGATATTCACACACAGGGTATATGTGAAATCAAGAAACTAAAATTATTTCAATTATTAACAAAGTCCACTTAACACAATCACGCGTGGCTTTTCATAGTAGTAGATTACAAATGACATGCTCAAATTAAAGTATATTAAGTCATATGCATACAAAACATAAGTTAATCAGTGTACTGAAAAAGAAGTTAGGTTATACAAAATTCATGGCACAAATGCACAAATAGTACAGGGTATCAGAGATGGGAGCCAAGGTTACAGACAGATGTGGTTCTGATTTATCTGAGATGTTTTAAATAGGTTCATGAATTTAGTTTGTTAGAATGGACACCATAGGCCTAAATGCTATTAGATGATATGGGATGTTTTAGTTTACACATCATATGTGACTCCGTTTATAGGAAGTTGTGCATATCCTCACTGATGTTCAGTCCTGCGGGGCACTTAGTATTAAATTCAATTATGTATTTGCTCTCTAGTTGTCGCAGGAGCTTCTCCCGGTTGCCACCCCTCATAAGTGCTGGTATGCAATCAATCACTGAGTAATGTAGATGGTTAAGGTTGTTACTATGCTTTTCCTTGAAATGTCTCGCTACAGGGTATGCTGAGTCATTATTGACTATGGCCCTGAGATGTTGTAGGATGCGTTGGTGTACTGGTAGCTTAGTGCTGCCAATGTACCAAAGGTTGCATGAACAGATAAGCAGATAGATAGCAAACTCAGTCTTACATGTGAGGCGATGTTTAATGATGAGGGGATTCTGTCTGAAAGCTGAATCAACTTGGGTAATGTTTTTACCAAATTTGCAAGCCCGGCAGCTATTGCATTTAACAAATCCTTTGGTATCTGTCAGCCAGATACCTTTCAATATGACCTCTGGACTATTTCTCACCAGGGCATCGTGCATTGAGAATGCACGCTTGTAAGTAATATCAGGCTGGTTTGTCACTATTGGGCCTAGGATGGGATCTGATCTAATGATGCCCCAGTGTTTATTAATGACTGATCTGATGTTACGGGCTTCTGTGTTGAGTGTTGTAATGAGCCTGGTAGTGATGCTTTGTTTCTGCTCTAGAATGGGGATGTCAGTGTCAACTTCGCGACCTACTGTAAGGAGGTCTTCCCTAGGAATTAAGTTGGCTCTATTCATGGCTTTTCTGATGTTGGCTCTGGAGTAACCTCTAGCTCTAAAGCGTTGGAATGCATCTTCCTGACAATGTGTTAGATCAGTGGGTGAGCTACAGATCCTACGCAGGCGTAGCATTTCTCCGGGGATATATATATATATATACTGCTCTTCATCTGAAACTTGGGAACTAGCCCAGGTTGCCTCCTCTTTTCTTCTTTTAAAAAAAAAAATATTTATGTCGCACACTAAGCCTTAAAGGGCATTTATTATATATAGAGTGCCACTTTTATGGCTCAATACATTAAAAATTTAAATATTAAATGAAGACAGCCCATGGTTTAGCTAAATGTTATATGCGACGATGAAGTCGACTCTACCCCATGTTTTGTGCAATAATTTATTGACATGTTAGGCACAAACTCCCTCTTTAACTTACAGAGCAGCTATCCAATTTGTATTTCCCCCTGTATTTCTCACCCCTTGTACTACTCTGTGGATACTGCTTTCACTATTCTGTGGATGTTGTTTTTTTTTCCCCCCCAAACTTGCGGTAGTTTCGACCGCACCTAAACTCACTGATTTTCTGCGAGCTTCCCCCTTCGTTGGCACGCACCGTGTGATACGTGTCACATGGCAATACACCTGCATTATCGGCGCTTCGCCTCACGCCGCACACTACCAACTGCTCGGAGGGACATTACATCTACCAGTATACCATACAGTTCCATAGAACCCCTTCGTATGCTAAGATTGTTAATCATTTTGAAGAAACCATGGCCTACATATATGTGTAACTATATAGATATTACGCACATTAAGAACTGCTACATTCTTTTCGTGGCTGAAGCAAAAAAATATCCCGTGGTCAGCATGTGTAGGGGAACAGAAGGCACACCATGCCTGCATCAAAGAAGCAGAAGGCAAAAAAAAAACACACTTTTTGCCGTAGAACATTATTTTCAACAGGAGCTTTTAATTAGTTTCGATAAAGTTTTGTATTCTAAATTTCTGCCTCCATTGTGAATTGGAAGTAGGGTGTGCATTTGGTGTTTTACACACAACTCGTTCTTTCTTTGCAAAATGTACTTGTGTTTCTTCTAGCTTTCGGTTGTTTGTCTTTCTGCCTGTCTTTTTCTTTATTTCTAAGAGTGTTTTTTGTTATTCGCTTCCCACCGGTCTTTCTGTTATCATCTCAGTCTGGTTTCACTCCATTTCCTTTTATGCTAGTATCTGTCCTTCTGCCATCCACTAGCTGCAAACGTTTTTCAATCTATGTATTTTTCTATTTGCCCTCCCCTCTATCTAGAAGCCGGTCTTATGCTTTTTAAGTCTTTCAACCGACCTATCTTTCCCCCTTTTATCATCCGCTGCACATCAGTAGCGCTTGTCTTTTCGACATTTTCTATCTGCTGTTCTTGTTTTCTCTCTGTCTGCCCGACTCTCCTATGTTCAAGATGTGCATGGCTGCCCGAATGTGTGGTTGCCATTTTCTGTCTGAGTTCCCATCCGCTTGTCATTCCATTTGTCTTTTGCCGAATTTCTTTTTTACCCCATGGTGTCTGTGTGCCATTTGCTCATTCTCTGTCCTACTGCTTAATGGTTGTTCTACTTTTCAGTCTGTCTTTCGTCATTTTTTTATTCGTCTTTCTGCCTGGTTAAACCTATTTTTTGGCTTTTTTTAACTGCCTGTTTTTTATATTATTGTATCTGTCCCTTATCCTGCCTTTCTTCATTTTCCCCTCTTGGTCTACTTGTGTGTATCCCTTCTTTAACTGTCTGCCTGCCTTGTTGTCATTCTCTGTTTGCTTTTACTTTTTCCATAGCTAGCTTTTCTCTGCCTTCCTGTGTCTCTTTGCTGCTTGGCACCTGTCCGTCTGAATATTAGTTCATCCTTTTGCCTTTTTTTCTATCTGCCTGCCTCCGCTTTAGCCATAGCTCACTGTAACTGTCTCTTTGTTGTAATTTTATTTATTTTTATCTGTGTGTTTCCCTTGTTACCTTTGTTTCTGTCAGTCTTGTCTCATTTTCTATCTTAATCTTTTCTGCCTGCCTTTTGTGACAGTTGACCACTCTGTCTCTTTTCCCCCCCTACCCCTCTGCCCATCTTTTCCCATTTTCTATGTGTGCATCTTCTCTATTTTCTACTTTACTTGCCTTTTTCGAACACTCCAACTGTCAGCCTCCTCACGCTCCCTTGCCTTTTCTATATGTTCCTGTTTTATTCTCATTATATATATATACTTTTTCTAATTCTCCCGCTTGTTTTGTACCTAACTCTAAACATTTGTGAAGTCATGCCATCTTGTCCCGGAGCTCTTTGGTACAATGCATGTAGATGCTTAGCAAGTGACAGGACCGCAGGACAGGCTTCTGCAATGGTTTACAAGGCTCACGTCATGGGTCAGAGGGACCTGAAGACAGACCAGCATTTCACAGCGCATATGTGCCCACAGCGTACCTCTCCACTCCCTGCAGCAAGCACGCCAGTGATGGACCCTAAGATTCTAGAGAAGCAAATGGTACTGCGTGGCTCAATATGTCATAAGCCTTTTTTTGCACCTCTGTTGGTTCTTTCTGCACTTCACCTCTTTTGCAAATTTCTGCATCTCTCTTGCCTATTTCTGCACCCCTCTTCCCTTTTTGTCCACCTCTCTTGCTTCTTTCTGTACTTCTCTTGCTTCTTTATGCACTGCTCTTGCTTCTTTCTGCACCTCTCTTGCAAATTTCTGTATCCCTCTTGCCTCTTTCTGCACCCCTGCACCCCTGTTCCCTCTTTCTGCACCTTTCTTGCCTGCTTCTGCACTTGTCTTGACTCTTTCTGCACCTCTGTTGCTTCTTTCTTCACTTCTCTTGCCTCTTTCTGCACACCTCTTGCCTCTTTCAGCACCTCTGTTGCTTCTTTCTGCACCCCTCTTGCCTCTTTCTGTACCCCTCTTGCCTCTTTCTGCACCTCTTTTACTTCGCTCTGCACTTCACTTGCCTCTTTCTGTCCCCCTCTTGCCTCTTTCTGCACCTCTGTTGGTTCTTTCTGCACTGCTCTTGCTTCTTTCTGCACCTCTGTCCCAAATTTCTGCATCCCTCTTGCCTCTTTCTGCACCCCCTTCCCTCTTTCTGCACCTCTCTTGCCTCAGTCTGCCCACCTGTTCCCTCTTTCTGCACCCCTTCTGCCTATTTCTGCAACTCTCTTGCCTCTTCCTGCAGTTCTCTTGCCCCCTTCTGCACCTCACTTGCATCTTTCTGCACCTCTGTTGGTTCTTTTGCACTGCTCTTGCTTCTTTCTGCACCTCTCTTGTAAATTTCTGTACCCGTCTTGCCTCTTTCTGCACCCCTCTTACCTCTTTCTGCACCTCTGTTGCCTCTATCTGCACCCCTGTTCCCTCTTTCTGTACCTCTTTTGCCTGTTTCTGCAAGTCTCTTGCCTCTTTCTGCAGTTCTCTTGCCTCCTTCTGCACCTCTGTTGCTTCTTTCTGCACTTCTCTTTCTGCACCCCCATTGCTTCATTCTGCACTTCTCATGCTTCTTTCTGCACCTGTCTTGCTTCTTTCTGCACCCCTGTTGTCTCTTTCTGAACTCGTCTTCCCTCTTTCTGCACCTCTCTTGCCTCTTTCTGCACCTCACTTGCATCTTTCTGCACTTCTCTTGCTTCTTTCTACACATCTGTTGCTTCTTTCAGCAATTCTCTTGCCTCTTTCTGCACTTCTCTTGCCTGTTTTTGCACCTCTCTTGCCTCTTTCTGTACCTCTCCTACCTCTCCTACCTCTTTCTGTACCTCACTTGCTTCTTTCTGCACCCCTCTTGCCTTTTTCTGCACCCCTCTTCCCTCTTTGTGCAACTCTCTTGCCTCTTTCTACACCTCTCTTCCCTCTTTCTGCACCACTCTTGCCTCTTTCTGTACCTCAGTTGCTTCTTTCTGCACTTCTCTTGCCTCTTTCTGCACCCTTCGTGCCTCTTTCAGCACATCTGTTGCTTCTTTCTGCACTTCTCTTCCTTCATTCTGCACCCCTCCTGCCTCTTTCTGTACCCCTCTTGCCTCTTTGTGCACCTCTCCTATCCCTTTCTGCACCCCTCTTGCCTCTTTTTGCACCTCTGTTGGTTCTTTCTGCACTGCTCTTGCTTCTTTCTGCACCTCTGTTCCAAATTTCTGGATCCCTCTTGCCGCTTTCTGCACCCCTCTTCCCTCTTTCTGCACCTCTCTTGCCTCAGTCTGCCCACCTGTTCCCTGTTTCTGTACCCCTTTTGCCTGTTTCTGCAACTCTCTTCCCTCTTTCTGCAGTTCTCTTGTCTCCTTCCGCACCTCTGTTGCTTCTTTCTGCACCTCTCTTGCAAATTTTGGCACCCCTCTTGCTTCCTTCTGCACCTCTGTTGGTTCTTTCTGCACTGCTCTTGCTTCTTTCTGCACCTCTTTTGCCTGTTTCTGTACTTCTCTTGCCTCCTTCTGTACTCAAATGGGAAGTGCAAGCTGTCAAGTTTAAAGGTCTGCGTGCTCTCGTGACTGATGTATATGTCTACTTGTATATGTATTCTTACATGTGTTATGCATCTGAAGATGGTAGCTTAAAAAGCGGGTAACTTCTCCAATAGGTGGTCAAATCTTCTCAGTTCTGCCCTGTCATTTGGTTGCACAGGCAGACATGTCTTATGTATACATGTGTTATAGAGCCCCTCAAATATACTATTGAATACCCATGTGCCCTGTATTGTGAGCAGAAAGAAATGCATACACCTTCTTTTATACAAATTTACAGAGTATGCTATTTGAAACACAGGTATTTAAGTGTTTGCATGTCTATTTTAATTTAACATGTCACTAGGTAAAAGCATAGACACGCATGCATACCTTCACAAACTTGGTCAGACTTACAACAGTGATATGCTTATGATTGCTGTTTTATATTTGGTAGGCCTAACATTCTGAGCAGTCGATTGATAGTGAACCTTCAAGAGAAAAGTGAGGTTTAAGACATCTTCGGAGAAGGATTAGTGATTAGGGTACTTTGTATGAGTCTGTTGTAAGGTACAGTCAAAGTAGGCCTCTTTTTGCACCTCTCTTGGTTCTTTCTGCACATCTCTTGGTTCTTTCTGCACCTTTCTTCCTCTTTCTGGACTTCTGTTGCCTCTTTCTGCACTTCTCTTGCTTCTTTCTGCGCCTTTCTTCATCTTTCTGCACATGTCCTACCTATGAAGACATATTTAGAAATTAGCATTTAAAAAACCTTACAAATTCACTGAAAAAAACAGAGGTTTCATGGACGTTATAGTTAGGAATTAGCAGTTAAAAAACCTTTGAAATTCACTGAAAAAAACAGAGGTTTCAGGGACGTTATAGTTAGAAATTAGCATTTAAAAAACCTCAGAAATTCACTGAAAAAACCACAGGTTTCAGGGACGTTATAGTTAGTTGGACATTTCATTCGTGCAAAACCAGAGAAATGTGGCTGTTATAGTTAGTTGAGCTAACTATAACTCGCGCCCCCCCCAATGCACTGCTGATGACGTCACATATTACATCACTCATGACATGGTCAGTGACATCACTGATGACATCACTCATGACATCTCAAATGACATCACGGATGACATCACTGATGACATCTCAATCATAGCACAGAATTGGCCCTATTGGAAGTCACGGATAACATCAGAATGACTCTTGATAGTGGCCATTCCACCATACTTGTGCTATTGGATCTCTCTGCTGCATTCGACACGATATCTCACCAGATCATGCTTAAGAGACTGAGGGAGATTGGACTCAACGGAGCGGCCTTACAGTGGATGACTAGCTTTTTGGCATCTCGTACTCAGACCGTCAACCTAGGCCTATTCCGTTCTAAGACCACGGAATCGACCAAGGGTGTCCCGCAGGGCTCGTGTTTAAGCCCTACGCTATTTAACATCTATATCGCTCCCTTGGCCCATTTGCTTAGGTCTCATGGTTTCCTGCCCATTTCTTACGCTGACGACACTCAGCTTCTCTTCACCTTTGATAAAACCTCAACGTATGCTCTGTCATCCTTCGCTGAAGGAATGACCGCTATATCAGATTGGATGAAGAGAAATTTTCTCCAATTAAATGCAGGGAAAACAGAGATAATGCTCTTCGGAGATGCCCCTCTTCTCTGGTCTCCGAATTGGTGGCCGGTCGCTCTTGGCCCACCCCCCACTCCTAAAACCTCAGTTAAGAATCTGGGCATTCATCGTGATCAGGCTCTTACACTGAGGGAGCATGTCGCCCGTACTGCAAGCAATTGCTTTCATGTGCTGGGCATGCTACGTCGAGTCTTCCCCTTCTTGCCAGACTGCACTCGGAAAACTCTTATCCAGACTATGATCCTGGGCCGCCTTGATTATTGCAATGCTCTTCTGCTTTCTGCAAACGAGTCTTCTGGTGGTCCAGAACACTGCTGCACGGCTCATTATGAACTCTACACCTGGAACCCCTTCCTTGCCGCTGTTACGCAAACTCCACTGGTTACCAGTCCGCAAGCGGATAAAGTTTAAGGCAGGCTGTATAGTCTACAGAGCTATCCATAAAAAGGGTCCCTCTTACATCTCGAGCAAGCTCAAGCCTTATACCCCGCATAGGACCCTAAGATCCTGCAATAAACTACTCTTACAGGTCCCTAGGGTCAGGAAAGCCAGACTTGGTGGGAAATCCTTTTCCCTCCTCGCCCCCCTATACTGGAATGAGCTCCCCTTACAGCTCCGACAATGCCCGGACTATCTATGTTTCAGGAAACTGCTCAAAGCCTCCCTGTTCTAATCTGTCCATAGCCCGCCCGCAGGTCCGCTACAGCGCAGAGATACCCCTTCGGGAGTGATTCAGGCGCTCTAAAAAACCCTTAAATAAATAAATCCACGTGATCATCTGATGCATCGCCTCACACCCTAATATAACCTTTGATACACCCCCTCTAAAATACAGTTTACCATTCTCGAAACCATAGACACACCAATACCAGTTAGTACATACCCACTCACTGATTCATAGGTCTACACACACATCCACTCACCCATACAGTCACTCATACACGTAGTCACTCATCAATATAGCCACTGAAATATGCACTCATACACCTATACAGATACTCACACAACACCACTAACCATAAAGTTACTCACACACCTAGTCAGTCATGAAAAGAATCTATCACACTCCCATTTAGTCACCTATACAGTTATACACACACCACCTCACTTATTCATACAGATACTAACACATACTTACTCTCTTATACAATCACTCTCACATTCACTCACTCTCACATATAGTCATTTATATAGTCCAACACTCACATATACTGCCTTTCACATATGTAGTTACTCACACATGTACCACTGAGACATCCATTCACTCACCAACACACCCATACACACACTCACTCACCCATACAGCCCTTCACAGATGCACTCTTGAACCCGTACACCCAGTGAATTACCCACTCACACATCTATGCACAGTCAGCCCCCCCCACCCACCCACACAGACACTCAGGCACCCATACAGATACTCAGACAACCAATCAATAACCCATGTAGACACTCATGTAGCTACTCACCAACCCATTCAGCCGCTTACACACCAACTGACAGACTGATACAGACATTCACACAGTTTAGTCACTAACCCATGCATTCAGTAAGACACGTTTATTCATTTTATTCAGTTGAAATGGCAGACGGGTTTCGACAACAATATGTCGTTCTCAATGCTCTTATTGTGGATTCACTTGAAGCACTCGTTCTTGTAGGGCTTCTTCCGCTCCCATTCATTTGAATGCTGTTCACTACAATTCAAACAAAGCTCTGCCAGCATGGGCATTTCACCAATCACGTAAAGTCAAACACAATGTTATGAACTTAGTAAGTCTTTAGTAGATGTATACCGCCACATTGGGCACAAAGTCAATAATGTATTTCACCTCACTTGATCCATGCTGGCGAAATAGAGCTTACAGTGAACAGGAGCAGTTCTACTTACAATTATTTGGTTACCCTCGTTCTGCTACAAAATGCCATATCAGAGTGGCCAGATCCAGGAAAGCACATGTTTAGTAACTACGCTTTACATTTTGTAATGTTGACTGAGTGTCACCTGACATGCCCCATCTTCTTGGCACATGACGGTTCCGGGGGTAAGTATTCTGTTTACACCAAAGCCACATTGAAACTGCCGAACACTAACGAACGGGTGCCTTCCTTGCGTGCAAGTGGCTGCACAAAATTAAAATTGTCCATCAAATATGTAGATATATACATAAATGTAGGCTCTATATATATATATATATATGTGTATATGTAGATATATATATATATATATATATCCAAGCTAAATGTATCCGCAGGGAGCATGGACCTCTTCAGGGCGGTCACAGCGCTGGGGGCGGACAACCTCCATTTATATCCAACAAGCCTCCAATTCAAAGAAAAGGAACACGCCGGACCAGATTTCGAGGGAATCACTTGTACTTTATTCCACCAAGAAACAGCCTTTTGTCCTTACGCGTTTCAGCCACATTGCTGGCCTTGATCACAGGTGAGCTGCATAAACTGATTTGCGGCGTAACTGCATATTTTATACGCCTTCGTCAGACTCTCACGTATCCACGTGATACTAACATCCTACAAATCCTAACATGCATTTAGAATGTACAGTCTCATATTCTTTAAAGTTCACTGTTACTCGTTTTTCTTTTCATTTTACTTTCATAGATATTTTCACAGTGCAGTGTGCAACATACTGAGTCCATTCAAAAGTTATGCTCATTGCTCAAAATCTATAGGCTGTTGCTTGTTTACAATTCACGGCAATACCTGGAGTCCTCGAAATCCAAACGTGAAGAACAGATGTACTTCACTTTCCCTTGCCACATGCTGTTATCCAAAAATACTGGGCTGGAATTCTCCGTGCCTTACTGTTTGGAACCTCGTGGGCGGTCTCGCTCCTTTTAATAATGCAGTTACGCCGCAAATCAGTTTATGCAGCTCACCTGTGATCAAGGCCAGCAATGTGGCTGAAACGCGTAAGGACAAAAGGCTGTTTCTTGGTGGAATAAAGTACAAGTGATTCCCTCGAAATCTGGTCCGGCGTGTTCCTTTTCTTTGAATTGGAGGCTTGTTGGATATAAATGGAGGTTGTCCGCCCCCAGCGCTGTGACCGCCCTGAAGAGGTCCATGCTCCCTGCGGATACATTTAGCTTGGATATTTTATTAAAAGGAGCGAGACCGCCCACGAGGTTCCAAACAGTAAGGTATGGAGAATTCCAGCCCAGTATTTTTGGATAACAGCGTGTGGCAAGGGAAAGTGAAGTACATCTGTTCTTCACGTTTGGATTTCGAGGACTCCAGGTATTGCCTTGAATTGTAAACAAGCAACAGCCTATAGATTTTGAGCAATGAGCATAACTTTGAATGGACTCAGTATGTTGCACACTGCACTGTGAAAATATCTATGAAAGTAAAATGAAAAGAAAAACGAGTAACAGTGAACTTTAAAGAATATGAGACTGTACATTCTAAATGCATGTTAGGATTTGTAGGATGTTAGTATCACGTGGATACGTGAGAGTCTGACGAAGGCGTATAAAATATGCAGTTACGCCGCAAATCAGTTTATGCAGCTCACCTGTGATCAAGGCCAGCAATGTGGCTGAAACGCGTAAGGACAAAAGGCTGTTTCTTGGTGGAATAAAGTACAAGTGATTCCCTCGAAATCTGGTCCGGCGTGTTCCTTTTCTTTGAATTGGAGGCTTGTTGGATATATATATATATATATATATCCTCGTAGATACCCTAATACGCGCGCTCTCAGAAAAGGAAGACTCAGAGTCTTCCTTTTCTGAGAGCATGCGTATTAGCGGTATCTACGAGGATTGAAACAGCCGGTGTGCTCCGCCGGCGTGCGCGCCACTCTCCACGGGTCCCATGCAGTCCAGAAGGAGTGCGTTTGTGTTTGATATATATATATATATATATAAAACCTACTGGCGGTCGCCAGTAGGTAGTTATAGTTAGGACCTCGTTTCTATTCAAAAAGCGTTTTTTGTTTTCCCAATAACTTTGGCGTCATTTGACGAATCTTCGCGAAATTTTCAAAACTAGTGGCCCGCTCCGGTCAGCTTCTGTCTTGAAAGTTTCGGGGAGATTCGTCAAGCGGGGTCCGAGAAAAAAGGGGGGTTCCAAAACACGTTTTCCCCATGTTAATTTCCATAGGAAACTTTAGACAAAGCTACAGCCCGAACTGCTGAACGGAATTACACCAAATTTTGTAAAAAGGTAGGTCTTGGTTCAGAAAGAGCCCTTTTTGTTAAATGGTGTAAATCCGTTCAGTAGTTCCTGAGAAATTAGAAAAATATCGATATCTGAGCACCGAGGAGGGTTTGCGAACCCTCCCGGGCACGAAGCTTCACTCTGATTGGCTGCCAACATTCCAAACCAGGAAGTGTTGGTAGCTATCTTGTGACTCGGTAGAACCGAGTCACAAGAAAACAGTGAAACAAAGATAAAAAACATGAAAAGGGGGCAGGGTACAAACACCCTGACCACCTAGGCCTAATCAGGGGGTTCCACCAGGACCCCCAGGGCCAAAAAGCATATTTTTTTTTTAAACAGCAGAATTCGCGTTGGGGTCACGAATCCTGCCGTGAAAATAAAAAAAAACGAAGCGCGTGCTCCCGCGCATCATTTTAATGAGGCCCCCGGGTGGGCCAAGTCCCGGGGGCAATGTCATAAACAAATAGCGGGGGCCGCGGGGGCCCCCGCAGCCCCGGGGACCGCCACCTCCTCGGGGCTATGGTAATTATGTGCGGGGGGCACACGGGCCCCCCAGCCCCAGGGACCGCCACCTCCCCGGGGCTTCTTTTAAAATTAATGTGTGGGGGGTCCCAACCCCCCCATGCTGCCCCGGGGACCACCACCTCCCTGGGGCTTTTTTAATTGGATGCGGGGGGCACATGGACCCCCCGCAGCCTTGGGGACCGCCACCTCCCCGGGGCTCTGTTTTTTTCAAAAATAGAGATGTGTGGGGGGCAAGAGCGCCCCCCCTGCAGCCCCGGGGACCGCCACCTCCCCGGGGCTCTGTTTTTTTCAAAAATAGAGATGTGTGGGGGCGCAAGAGCGCCCCCCCCAGCCCCGGGGACCACCACCTCCCTGGGGCTCTGTTTTTTTCAAAAATAGAGATGTGTGGGGGGGCAAGAGCACCCCCCCCGCAGCCCCGGGGACCGCCACCTCCCCGGGGCTCTGTTTTTTTCAAAAATAGAGATGTGTGTGGGGGGGGGGGGGGCAAGAGCGCCCCCCCCAGCCCCGGGGACCACCACCTCCCCGGTGCTTTCAAAACGAAGGGAGGGGGGCTGCGCGGCCCCCCTCCAGGAGCTTTGATGGCCCTGGGGACCACCACCCCCCAGGGCCGGCTCCTGCAATGTCCCGGGGTGCCCACCCCCGGGACATTGCTGTTTGCTATGGCAGGGCGGGAGCACGGCTCCCGCCCTGTCATAGCAAACTCTGCTTTGCTTCAATGAAGCAAAGCAGAATTGCTTTTGGGCAAGGGGAGCTGCTCCCCTTGCTCAAGAAAGTGTTGTAGTGTCGTAGTGCGGTGAGACATGAAAGATGTTAATATATAATGATCCTACGTCCATAGTAACAAGTAACATCCCTGGTTGCCATGTCACATCGCTCAGGAGATTCAAAATGTGCTTGGTGTTATGTATATACGAGAGGAGGTTAGATACAAATGAGTGTAAAAAAATCCCAAAATTCTGAGAACTTGTCTATAGGCTCCCCAATACCAGCTATTACAGGTCTGCCTGGAGGGAAGGGGGATCCTTATGCACTTTAAGCAAGGTACATATGCATGGGTATCTGGGGCGATTTACCAGCATGTAGTAGTAGTCATCATCATTTATTAGTTCCATATCGTGCCAACGTTTCAAATTTGTATTGATCTGTTTGGATATCTCAAGAACAGGAGTATGTCCAAGTTTGAGATAACAGGAGGAATTACCGAGTTGAGTGTACATCTCTTTATCATAGACTCTTTTGCCCATCACCACCATATTCCCTCCCTTGTCAGCATCTCAGATAATCAAATCCTGGTCTTGGAGTAATTGTCTCATAGCTTCACATTCCCCAAATGTCAAGCTCTTTGCGTTATGTCTTCTATGCCTATATTGTGAACTAAGTTCCCAGTTATCCAGAACGTATATTACAGCTTTGTGAAAGAGAACTGCACTATTGCCACTGGATAATTGGGAAGTCCATCTAGATTTCTGTTTCAGACACCTGTCCTGACTCAAGTTAGTGCACAAATCAAGGTCATTAAGTACTCTTTGAATGGACACAAGATCCTGCTCACTATCTGTTATGGACAAGAGTGTTGTAATATCACGCACATCCTGGATAGATAAATCCTCAAATACACTCTCCTGTACTCTTTGTTTATTTTTCAAAGGGTTCATCACAAGAAACTTTAATTTAAGATGTCTCACAAATTTGTAAATATCTACTGTAACATCAGTGATATCACAAACAGATGTTGTAAAGTAGCTCATCCCTTTTTGAAGTAAAGATACCATATACTTTGTTAGGTTTTTACTAGAGAGATTCACAACTTTCACATCTGAGGACGGACCTTGTTGCTGACTTGTTCCTGTTCCATGTTCTTGTCTGCATGCCTCTTTTTATGTTCGACTGCCACCTTTCCCTTGGCTCCCCTGCAAGTCTAAGTTGCGAAGTGTGATGCACCTCACTAGGGCATGAAGAAATAAGACCACATCAGTCCACTGTTATAGAACTCTACAGTTTCCCCTTGCAAGCCGGACAATTTTGAATCCCATCTGCATCATCTGCAAAGCTATCACAATGCATTAACAGTCAACAAACCAGCTACCTTTCCCATACCTCCTTGACTTTATGCTTGCCATTGACCCTGTACAGTGCTCCGCTGCTTTTGGCTACGTTTGCACTATACGACTGACACCCCTGCCTACTTGGATAACAAGCTTGTCATCTCCAGTGGATCTCCACACACTTGCAGCAAGGACACCTTCATACGGAAGAAGATGATGTGCTAAAAAGAGAAAAACCAAGCAAACGGACTTTCCCATCTATGCACCTATTATTTGGAATGATGCATCATATCCATCCAGACTCGGACAGCCTGAACCCAGCTCCAATTCAGAAAACAGCTAAATGCTCAACTTAATTTTTTTTTTTAAATTGCATGATGATACAGTCACCGCCCACAAACCATCTATTCCTCGTATCACATCTGGGGCCTGATTCACAGAACTAACTTACGTCAAAAACGTAAAGTTAGTACTTTTTGGTATTCACAGAATACACTTACTCATTTTGGTATTCACAGAATGCACTTACTCATACTAACTTTATGTCCGCACTCGGGCCGGAGATTCCGGCCCTTTGGTGGAGATTCCGGCCCGGAGGTAGAGATTCCGGCCCTTTGGTGGAGATTCCGGCCCTTTGGTGGAGATTCTGGCCGGTTGTGGAGATTCCGGCCGGTGGCGGACATTCCGCCACCGGCCGGAAACTCCACAAACGGCCGGAATCTCCACCATTGGGCCGGAATCTCCACCAAAGGGCCGGAATCTCCACCTCCGGGCCGGAATCTCCACCAAAGGGCCTGAATCTCCACCTCCGGGCCGGAATCTCCGGCCCGAGTGCGGACATAAAGTTAGTATGAGTAAGTGCATTCTGTGAATACCAAAATGAGTAAGTGCATTCTGTGAATACCAAAATGAGTAAGTGTATTCTGTGAATACCAAAAAGTACTAACTTTACGTTTTTGACGTAAGTTAGTTCTGTGAATCGGGCCCCTGGCATGTGTCTTTGGCTTTGACCCTGTAAAGCGCTTTGCAGCCTTTCGGCTAGGTTTCCGCTATATAAATACTGTATACATGCATATGTATCTAAAGCAATAATCTAGAAACAAATTGTTAATATTTGATTAAACATATAAGTTTTGCAGCGACCTAGGAAAACCTGTCCATCCAGTGTGACTAATCTAATGTATTTCCAGTTAATTTAAATTTAAAATATATGTACTTATTTCATTAGTGTTAATATTTATGTTTTTATTTTTTTTTACTGGTATCCACACCAAGAAAGTTGCTTCTTGCAAAGTTGCTCTACAGTAGTAAATTGATGGCACTTCCTGTGATGTCCTTGACTGTGTTTTCATGTTGTATGCAAATTAGAGGGGGCCACACATTCCCTTTCTGCTCAGGGCCCCAAAAGTCCTAGAACCGGCCCAGGCCAGGGGCAATCGGCACAAACTGACCCATTTCGCAAATATGTCAAATACTGAAGCACTTGAGGCCGTCCTTACCTCCAGCCTCCCCTCTAATATTTATCCAGTAAACATAATAAAACAACTATGTCATTTATAATCTCAGTGACTGTTACATTTTTCAATTTCTCTCTTCGAGCTAGAGTGATGTATGTCTTCTCTATGAAACAGTGATGATGAAACGACGTAAATCACTTCCACTTACTCTACCTAGGGAGGGTTCTAGAAAAACTAGTTTTCACCAAACGTCCCTCATTTTCCGGGGCCAGTAACACCTTACATCCCTTCTAAGCTGGCTTCAGATCAGATCGGGCAACGACACAGAAATAACAACACGACAGTGAATGACCTAGGCCCGCATGCCCCCAATAAAGCAAGCGGCAGCAGGGAGGCCAGGGGTTGTACTGAGACCAGGCTCAACATGTCGGGCTGTGCAGGGCACTTGCCTCACAGTGAAGTGGGGGTGGGGAATCTCACAGACAGACGTGTCTAGAGCACAAAGCACGCGAGTCGGGGGCATGCCCCCTGCGCACCCACCCGGGGGCAGGAGGGGGTGGATGAGCTGAGGTCGGGAAGGAGGGGTGCCGGGGGCGGGGCCTCAGGTGGCTGGCATGCCAGCTCCTTTGCCTCCTCTAATGATATGTACACAAGTATAAAAGGACCGGGCCGGCATGCATACAATTCAGTTCTCTGTTTCTCCAAAGAGGGAGTTGGTCTTCTGGGAACCAGACGATTACGTTATAAACCCTGTCCCCGCCCATAAACTGGACACACACTAGTCTGGCCTCAGTTTTCTATTGAGAATCAAGAGACGTGCTCCCTGCAGCTGGGGACACGTACGACGCACGCTTCAGCCTCCACCACACAAAAACCACTTTTCAGAGAAGGCACTGCGACCACTTCCGATCGGTTATGTTCCATACTTGCCAACATTGTAGAAGAGGAAAGTGGGATATTATATATAAATTATCGGGAGTGTATTTCTCTCACTGGCTTCTATTGAAGCAGGCGCCATTTCGGCGGAAGACAGCCAGTTTTTTCTCCAAAAATCTGGAGTCTCCCGCCGGAATCGGGTCTATTGGCATGTATGTTGGTGGCGGTGTTTTGGCAAGAACACACCATGATTGATCCCTTACAAATCATGCAGGATATGTTTAATATGTTGCTCACTTCATCGAACTTTGGAATTGCTTCGCGGTTAATTATTTCCGCACGACTGACGACCCTGTCTCCGCTATCTCTGCTTGAGTGTTGAACAAGTCTGCCCGCTGGTCTGAAATAACCGTCCTTACTCAGCAAAAGGAGCATGTCCTATTCGAGAACCCGCTCTATTCGCAAGCATCTCAAAACATTATAGTTTGCAGAATAACTAGCGTTTCTGTATTCCAGTTTGAAATACTCTATCGCTATCTGCAGGCTGGATAGAAATCTGCACTCGAAGCGTACTTTTTTGCTCGTCTGTGGAACTATCACACCATAATAGATCAAATGAGTGGAACACTTCTTCCGTAAATGTATCATATGCCTTTTCATAACTCCGGCACGAGTGCATTAGAACGGTTACTGGCTGTTAATTTAGCAGCATGAAATACTGGCATTTGTTCAGCTAAATCATTCGGTCTAAATAATTAAACAACCATGGGCGTCGTCTGCGCGAGATCAATTGGCTTTGGCAGTGTGTCTTAGCCACGTTGTTCACCAGTGTGGCGTCTGTTCAGCATGGCTAAAAGTTAATGGAGTGGGGTGGCGTGGAGTGAGATGGAGTGGGGTAGACTCGGGTAGATTGGAGTCTGGTAGATTGGAGTGGAGTGGGGTAAATTGTAGTGGGGTAGATTGGAGTGGAGTAGAGTGGGTAGATTGGTGTTGCTTGGGGTAGATTGGAGTGGTGTGAAGTGGAGTGGGGTGGGTAGATTGGAGCAAGGGAGTGAGATAGATTGGAGTGGGGTAGATTGGATTTGGGTAGATTGGGGTGGTGTAGATTGGAGTGGATTGGGGTAGATTGGAGTGGGGTTGATTGGCATAGGTTTTATAGGATTTGGGAAGATTGGAGTGGGGTAGATTGGGGTAGATTGGAGTGAAATGGGTAGAGTGGGTAAGGTTATGTTATGTTAATTGGTGTTTATATAGCGCGTAAACACCAGAAGGTCTCTTAGCGCTTAGGAGAGAGTGGTTAAACCCCACCATCGGCTATCTGTCCATACACTTGGTCATAGCATGTGTTATTCCCAAGCCTCTGTGAATAATAGGGTCTTAAACTTCTTCCTTAATGGAAGAAGAGCGGTTTCCCTACGTAGGCTTTCTGGTAGCTTGTTCCATAGGTGGTGGATCAGAACTGAAAAAGCCTGTCCGCCAATGTTAGTTTAATTGAAACGCGGACAGGATAGCAGGCCTGCCTCGGACGAGCGGAGGGTACGTCCTGGCACATAGCTCCTGAGGAGGTCCTTGATGTATTCTGGAGCCTGCCCATGGAGAGCTTTGTGTGCGATGCAGAGGCCCTTAAACTTGGCTCACTGCTTGATGGGGAGCCAGTGCAGCTGCTGCAGCAGAGGTGCTGCATGTGAGTGTCTTGGGAGTTTGAAAATCAATCTTGCTCCATCGTTCATTATTACTTGCAGCTTACCCAACAGCTTCTCAGGTAGCCCGATGTACAGGGCGTTACCGTAATCCAATCGAGACACAATCAGTGCTGCCACCACCGTGCGTAAGGTTGAGAATGAAAGGAGAGGAGCCAGTTTCCTCAGTTGTCTCTGCAGGCCCACACAGGTCCCAAACACGGTGGACACTTGATTTACCAGTGTGAGCTTGGCGTCTATTTTGATGCCTAAGCCCTTTACAACCAATACTGGTGTGGGTGTGGCACACACTCTTGTGGCCAGAAGAGGTCAGTCCAAGGGTTACTTCCCGTGGTGATGGCTAGTACCTCTGTTTTGTCGGGGTTAACTTTGAGCGAGTGGACCGTCATCCAGTTGACTGTATATCTGAGAATACTTTGTACACACGATTGGGCTCGAGGGAATCTGTCGATTCTAAGGCTGTAAGGTCTAGCAGAATTAAGGCACAAGGCATCTTCCTATCGGCCGTAAGGCTGAGCTCATCCAGCACCGATAGCATCACCAACTCTGTGCTATGGTGGGCCCTACAGCCTGCCTGCTGTACCTGGAGTAGCTGATGTTTCTCAATAAATAGTGAGAGGGTTTTAAGTGCATGTTGTTCTGTAACTTTGGCCAGGAAGGGGAGCTGAGATATAGGCCGATAGTGCTTCAGGTTGGCAACATCTGCCCCTGCTTTTTTCAGCAGTGGTGTTACCCTAGTTTCCTTAAAGTTAAGGGGACCCTCTCAGTTGCCAAAGATTGAATAATCAGGGAGAGATAGTCCCTCCCCATTGCTGGGAGAGTCATTTTGAACACCCTCGGTGGGCAGGCGACCCTGACTTAACTCTGGACATAATGTGGGACATAGAATCTAGGCCTAGCGTCGGAAAGGTTGAGAGTTTCTCGCTGTGGCCGCATGACGGTGCTTCCACAACCAAGGGGCCAAGACTGGTGTGGGTATTACTTATGTCGATTAGAATGTCCCTGACCTTGTGTAAAAAAAAGGTCTGAAACCTATTGCAGTCCTTTAAGCTGGCAGTCGCTTTCTGCTCATGTTTTTGACTTAGTTACTTCAATACTCTAAATGTTTCCTTCTGAGTGTTATCCGCCTCCCTAATCCTGGCCTCATAGTACTCAGCCTTTCTTGTAGTGATAGCTTTTTTGTATATGGTTAACATGGCTTTATAGTCCTTGAGCGCCTATGGATCATACGATTTACGCCATTGTCTTTCATACTGGCGTAGGCTTTGTTTCTTCCTCCTTAGTACCTCCGTGAACCAGGGGGCACCCTTTTCCTTGTTTATTACCCTTTCCTTCCGGGCAGGTGCTACCTTATTGATGACTTCTTTCAGCCTGTTAGTAACTTTCCTGATCAAGGTCCTCAGGCTGTATCCTCCTAGGCGGGTTTTCTTTCAGAGATCCCCTTATGCTGCCTGCCTCAATTTTACTCCACATTCGTACTACCCTCCATTCTGGGGGTAGTTGCGTGGGCTGACTAGCCAATGGGACCAGGAGGCTGATCAGGTAGTGATCTGACCAGCTGCACAGTCTAATATCTGTCAGATTAGCCAGTGGCTGAGTGGTCCTGACGAGGTCTAGGGTGTGTCCCTTGTCATGGGTGGGGGACTCCACGAGTTGTTGTAGCCCCAATGTGGTCATGGCCTCCTCCAGCTGGAAGGCCTGTGACACTCTAGGCACCTGGTCCCAATGGAAGTTGAAATCCCCCACCACTAGGAGCTGTTGATACCGTGAGCATAGGTCACTGACCACTTCGATGAGTGGCTCGTTGAACAGAGGGGTCAGCCGGGGGGTGGTACACCACCACTATTGCCAGGCAGGAGTATTTGGAGCTTATTTTTGCCCCTAGAAGTTCTGCGCCATCTAGGCTCTATGCTACTAGCCTTTCTACTACTAGCTGCTTACTGTAGAACAGTGCCACCTCCCCCTCTTTTCCCATCCTGCCTATTATACATTAAGACATCATAGTCCGTGGGGAGGGCTGCTACAATATCTGGTCCTGAACCTTCTTCTAGCCAAGTTTCTGTTACTGCTAGGATGTCTGGTGCTTCTTCCTGCAGGAGCGAGAAGACTTCTAGATTATGCTTCTGGAGGGACCTGATATTTAATACTAAGGCCCTTAAACCCGGGGGGTCTCCCCTCCCCTCACCCCTTGGAATTTGGGACTGCGTGGCTCTTCTCTCGCCCATCCCAAGTTTAAATAACAGGTTCTCTGACCTCAACTTTTCTTCCACCAGCTTTTTCAGAGGGTAGTCCCTTTTCTCCAGTCCCTGTAATTCCTCAGCTGAGTAAGCCTGGATTTGACCAGGGGTCTTGGCCCCTGGACCCGGTCGGACGTTGACAGGCGCAGACGGGCTTGCCTTTGGCGCGCCATCGGCGCGCCCGCTGCGCGTCCACTCCAGCCTGGTTAAAAATACTCCCTCACCCCACCCCACCAATCAGCCCTGCTGTGCAGCAGCTAAACTTCCAACAACTAGCCCACGCACCGGCACAGCTCCTAAGCCGGGCGGAAGTGTGTAAGTGGTGGTGCCCTGTATGCAGGCGCAAATTCACAAAAACAGGTGTGAAGGTCTACGGCTTTCTAAAGATACAGTATAGTACACAGAGTCACTTTAAAAACCAATTCTCTACAGCGCGTACTCACAAACCACCTAAGTGTGGTTTAGCGCATCTCTCCTCGGCTGCGGGTCTGCTCCAGCCCAGTTAAAAACGCTTCCCCACCCCACCAATCAGACCTGCTGTGCAGCAGCTGAACTCCCAACAACTAGCCCGCGCACTGGCACAGCTCCAAAGCCGGGCGGAAGTGTGTAAGTGTTGGTGCCCTGTATGTAGGCGCAAATTCGTAAAAACAGGTGTGAAGGTCTACGGCTTTCTAAAGATACAGTACAGTACACAGAGTCACTTTAATAACCAATTCTCTAGAGTGAGTACTCACAAATCACCTAAGTGTGGATTAGAGCGTCTCTCCTTGGCTGCACGTCCGCTCCAGCCCGGTTAAAGATTGGTGGGGGTGGATTGTAATGGAGTGGGGTAAATTGGGGTAGACTGGAATGGGATACATTGGAGTGGATACATTAGAATAGGGTGGGGTAGAGTGGGATGGGGTGGATTGGTGTAGGATGGGGTAGATTGGGGTGGAGTGTGGTAGATTGAAATGGAGTAGACTAGAGTGGAGTGGGGTAGATCGGAGTGGGGTAGATTGGAGTGTGGTGGGTTGGGGTAGATTGGAGTGTGGGTAGATTAGGGAGGATTGGGGTGGATTGGAGTGGAGTGGAGTGGGTGGAGAGCGGTGGATTCTAGTAGATTGGGGTAGAGTGGGTTATATTGGAGTGGAATGGGGTATATTTGGGTAAATTGGAGTGGAGTGCAGTAGATTGGGGTAGAGTGGAGTGGGATAGATTGCAGTGGAGTGGGGTAGATTAGAGTGGAGTAGCATGGGATATAGTGGAGTGGATATTGGAGTGAAGTGGGGTAAATTGTGGTACATTATAGTGGGGTAAATTAGAGTGGAGAGGGGTAGTTTGGGGTGGAGTCAGGTAAATTGGGGTGGAGTGGGGTAGATTGGAGTGGGGTCTGGTAGATTGGGGTAGAGTGAAGTGGAGTAGAGTAGATTGGATTGAAGTGGGGTAGATTGGAATGGAGTGAGGTAGATTGGGATGTAGTGGGGTGGATTGGGGTAGATTGAAGTAGGGTGGAATGCTTTGGATTGGGGTAGATTGGGGAGAATTGAGTTAGAGTGGAGTGGGGTAGATTGCGGTACACTGGAGTGGGGTAGATTGTGGTAGATTAGAGTAGATTGGAGTGGAGTGGGGTAGATTAGAGTGGAGTGGGGTACATTGGTGTGTGGTAGATTGTAGTAGGAGTAGATTGGGGAGGAGCTGGGTAGAATGAAGTGGAGTGGAGTAAATTGGAGTCGAGTGAAGTGGGGCAGATTGGAGAAGAGCGGTTAGATTGGGGTGGATTGGGGTAAATAAGAGTGGGGTGAACTGGGGTGGATTTGAGTGGCGTGGGGTACACTGGAGTACAGTGAAGTGGGGGTGATTGGAGTGTGGCAGATTGGAGTGGATTGGGGTAGATTGGGTAGATTGGAGTGGGGTAGATTTGAGTGGATTGTAGTAGAGTGGAGTGGGGTAAATTTGGTTAGAATGGAGTGGGATAGGTTGGAGTGGAGTGAGGTAGACTGTAGTGGAGTGGGGTAGTATGGGGTACATTGGAGTGGGGTGGGATGATGTATATTGGAGTGGGAGTAGATTAGGCTGTGTTGGGGTAGAGTGGAGTGGGGTGGTTTGGGGTAGGTTGGGGTAGAGCGGGTTAGATTGGAGTGGAGTGGGGTAGATTTGGGTAGATTGGAGGGGAGTATGAGTGGGATAGATTGGGTAGAGTGGAGTGGGGTATATTGCAGTGGAGTGGGGTAGATTGGGGGATTAGAGTAGGGTTTTCTGGGGTAGATTGGAGTAGAGGGGGTTATATTGGAGTGGCATGGGGTACATTGGAGTAGAGCGGAGTGGGATTGATTGTAGTGGAGTGGGGTATATTGGAGTGGGGTAGATTGGAGTGGGGTAGATTGATAGATTGGAGTGGGGTAGATTGGAGTGGAGTTGAGTAGAGTGGAGTGGGGTAGAGTGGAGTGGGGTAGAGTGGAGTGGGGTAGATTGGAGTAGAGTGGGTGGAGTGGGCTAGACCGGAGTGGAGTGAGGTAGTTTGGGGTAGATTGGAGTGGGGTAGATTGGGGTAGAATGAAGTGGAGTGAGGTTGATTGGAGTTGAGTGAAGTAGGGCAGATTGGAGAAGAGCAGGTTAGATTGGGGTGGAGTAGGGTGGATTTGGGTAAATTAGAGTGGGGTGAACCGGGGTATTGGAGTGGAGGGGGTAGATTGGAGTAGAGTGGAGTGGGGTAGATTGAGGTAGATTAGAGTGGAGTGGGGTAGCTTGGATAGATTGGAGTGGGGTAGATTGGATGGGGTGGGATGAGGTAGATTGGAGTGGAGTGGGGTAGACTTGGGTAGATTGGAGTGAGGTGGGGTAGATTGGGTAGAGTAGAGTAGATTGGGTATTGGAATGGGGTACATTAGGATATCTTGGAGTGGGGTAGATTGTGTTGGAGGGGAATGTGGTAGATTATGGTAGATTGTAGTTGGGTAGATCGGAGTGGATTGGGGCAGATTGGAGTGGAGTGGCATGGGATATAGAGGAGTGGATATTGGAGTTTAGTGGAATAGACTGGAGTGGAGTAGATTGTGGTAGATTGGAGTGGGGTAGATTGTGGTAAACTGTAGTTGGATAGATTGAGGTAGTTTGGAGTGGGGTACATTGGAGTGGTGTGGGTAGATTGGGGTGGAGTTGGGTAGTTTGAGATGGAGTCAGGGAAATTGGGGTGGAGTGGGGCAAATTGGAGTGAAGTCGGGTAGATTGGGGTAGAGTGAAGTGAAGTAGGGTAGATTGGATTGGAGTGGGGTAGAGTGGAGTGGAGTGGGGTAGATTGAGGTGCAGTGGGGTGAATTGGGGTAGATTGCTGTGGATTTGGGTAGACTGGGGTGGATTGAGTTAGATTGGAGTAGAGTGGGGTAGATTGGAATGGAGTGGGGTAGTTTGGATTTGGGTAGATTGGAGTTAGGTAGATTTGAGTGGAGTGGGGTAGACTGTGGGAGAGTGGAGTGTGGTAGATTTAAGTAGAGGGAAGTGGGGCGTATTTGGGAAGAGTGGAGTAGATTTGGTGGATTGCAGTGTGGTAGATTGGAGTGGAATGGGGTAGATTTGAGTGGGGCAGATTGTGGTAGACTGGAGTCAGGTAGATTGTGGTAGATGGGAGTGGTGTAGATTGGAGTAGATTGGGGGTGGAGTGGGGTAGATTGGAGTGGAGTGGAGATTGGAGTAGAGTGGGGTAGATTATAGTGGAGGGAGGTTAATTGGAGTAGGGTACATTGTAGTGGCATAGATTGGGGAGGAGTGGGGTAGACTGAAGTGAATTGGGGTAGATTGGGGTAGATTGGGGTAGATTGGAGGGGGTATAGCAATCATACACAAGAACAACATCTCCATTGTGGAAATCGACACCTTCAACTACAGCACCTTTGAATGTCTTACCGCTAACATCAAGACAAGCGACAATAGAGCAATACTCTGCCATCTTCTATATCATCCCCCAGGCAACACCACCGCATTCGGGGAACACTTTTCTGACTTGATTGCTCACTGCTCACTCAGAGACTCAAACAACTTAATTCTTGGTGACCTCAACCTACGTTGGAATGAAGTAAACAACTCGCTAATTCAAACCCTGAACAATCTTCTGCATGACAACAATCTTGCCCAACAATGCTCAGAGGAAACGCATCACAGGGGAGCAATCCTGGATGCCATTATTGCTCAACGCGACGCAGTTACGATCGACCACATCCTCCTTGTGGACTGGTCCGACCACCACATCATCCTATTCCACATAAACCAAATGGTCCTGTTCCACCCCCCTCGCAAGACCCCCCCAAATGGACTAGAAATATAACTCAGATTCCCCTAGCCGACCTAGAAGAAAGGATAAGCTCGCTCCTCCCCAGCGCCACTGATCATCTCTCCACAACTGAACTCACCTCTCACTACAACTCAAATATGACGTCCATTCTTGATCAATTAGCCCCCCTGAAATTAAAAAAAACCCAGGAACATTCCATCCAGATCATGGTTTAACACTGACATCTACTCCGAAAGGAGACAACTAAGAGCCACAGAAAGACTCTGGAGGAACAACCCTTCCGTTATCCTCCGCGAGCAACTCAAAGCAGCTCGCAGGAACTACAAAAAACACATCAAGAACGAAAAAACCTTGTTTTTCTGCACCGCGCTGGACAACGCAAAAAACAGACCCAAGGAGCTCTTTAACATCATTAGGCAACAAACCTCCAAGCCCACTGCTTCCTCAGTTCGGGCCTCCAAAGAACTGTGTGACAACTTCGCCAACTTCTTTAATGACAAAATCACCAAGATTGAGCTCTCACTGGACACCAATCACATCCCCCCCATCAAGAGCCCGACGCCTGGGACTAAAGACAACGCATCCAAGTCCCCTACAAAACCCTGGAAATCCTTCAACCCCATTCGGGAAACAGAGATAGTCAAACTGATCTCCACCTCCAATCCCTCATCCCACGTCCTAGATCCTTTACCTCCACAACTGACCAAAAGGCTGAAACTCTCCCTAGCCCCGCTATGGTGCAAGATCATAAACAGCTCCCTGAGAACCGGAGTCGTACCAGACTGCCTCAAAGTCGGACAAGTCACGCCACTGCTGAAAAAACCAGGCCTAGACACAAAAAATCTGAATAACTTCAGACCTGCCTCTAACTTACCTCTTCTATCCAAAATCCTGGAAAGATGCGTACTCCTACAACTGACTCAACACATGGACAGCATCAACCTTCTTGATCCCCACCAATCGGGTTTCAGAAAAGGCTGCAGCACTGAAACTGCGATCCTCAACGTCATTGATGATATCCACAAGTCACTTGATTCGGACCAATGCTGCCTACTCATTCTCCTAGACCTATCGGCAGCCTTCGACACGGTCGATCACAAACTTCTCATTAAGGTTCTTCAAGAATGGGCAGGTCTAGACGAGGTGGTCCTACACTGGTTCTCCTCCTTCCTTCACAACCGCACCCAAAGAATAAAAATCAAAAACTTTGTGTCTGACCTACACCCCGTCAGCAGGGGTGTCCCGCAAGGGTCAGTGCTCTCCCCGCAACTTTTCAACATCTACATGGAACCCCTCACTACGCTACTCAAAAAATCCAACATCCCCTTCCATCTATATGCAGACGACACTCAGATCTATCTGGAAACCTCCTCCATTGATGACATTCAGAGACTCAACGACACGCTAAGAGAAGTCCAACACTGGCTCTCAAGTAACTACCTAAAACTCAATCAAGAGAAAACGGAAATACTCCTCATTTCCAACAAAGAAGAGAACCCCCAAATTGCAGAATGGTTAAAAGCTATTGATGCGTTCAATGGTAACCTCACCCTGGCAGACTCTGTAAAATCACTAGGTATCACCCTAGACCCGAAACTGGACATGACCAAACACATTAAGAACTCCGCAAAGAGCGCCTTCCTTAACTTGAAGCTACTTAACAAAATAAAACCCTTCATCCCGCTGAAGGACCTCAAACAAGCCACTCAAGCATTGGTGTTGTCTAGACTAGACTACGGGAATGCAGTCCTCTCAGGTACAGCAAAATCACACCTTGCTCCCCTCAAAACAACTCTCAATGCAGCAGCCAGAATGGTCACCGGAGTTAAGAAATTCGATCACATCTCACCCGCACTCAGAGAACTAAAATGGCTCCTGGTTGAAATGCGTGCTAGCTTCAGAACAGCCTGCCTCACGCACAAAGCCCTTCATACAGGCAAATCGGAATACCTGGCTTCCAAACTCAATAAAGCCGGTCAGACCAGGAACCTCAGGAGCTCCAACACTCTACTACTCATCCCGCTGAAAACACGCAAACAAAAAACCACGGCCCGGTCCTTCGCTGGTAACGCGCCTAAAATCTGGAACTCTATTCCCCCCCACATCAGAACTATCCCCTCCTTTGCAAAATTCAAAAGACAGCTCAAATACCTTTTCCTCGATCGTTCCCTAGCAAACCGATAGGAGCCGCCGAAGTGCTTAAGCCGGCATATCGCAGCACTTCGACTCTGTGCCCTCAAGACCTACCTCCTCCACCTCCCGGACCCCTACTTCGTTCCCTCCTCCCTGAAAGAGGAGCTCTGCCCTACCAACGGCACTCATCTAAGACATTTCAGGACTTCAATGCCCCAGGGTTACACAACCCGCTGGAACTTTCTTTCCATGATCTATACTATTACTGTATTCTGTGACTTTCGCAGTACGACTGTTGTAAAGCGCTCCGATACCCTCGGGTCTGGCCAGCGCTATTTAAAACTTCATAATAAATAAATAAATAAATAAATAAATTGGAGTGGAGTGCAGTGGGCCAGATTGGAGTGGAGCAGGTTAGATTGGGGTGGAGTGGGATGGAGTGGGGTAAATTGGAGTGGGGTGATCTGGAGTAGATTGGAGTGAAGTGGAGTAGATTGGAGTGAGGTAGATTGTGGTAAGTTCAGTGGATTGGAGTGGAGTGTGGTAGATTGAGGTAGATGGGAGTGGAGTGGTGTAGATTGGAGTGGCAAGGGGTAGATTGGTGTAGCGTGGGGTAGATTGAGGTAGATTGGAGTGGGGTAGATTGGAGTGGAATAGAGTGGAGTGGATTGTAGTGGAGTGGGCAAGATTGGGGTAGATTGTACTGAAGTGGAGAAGGGTAGATTATGGTAAATTGGAGTAGAGTGGATTGGGGTAGATTGGAGTAGATTAGGGTAGATTGGAGTGGAGCAGTGTAGATTACAGTGGAGTAAAGTGGAGTGGAATGGGGTATATTGGAGTGGAGTGGGGTAGATTGGGATAAAGTGGAGCAACACAGAGTGGAGGGGCATAGAGTAGAGTGGCGTAGAGTGGGGTGGAGTGGCATGGAGTGGAGTGGCATGTCATAGAGTGGAGTAGAGTGTTGTAGATTGGAGCTCTGTAAAGTGGAGTGGTGTAATGTGGAGTATGCATGGTATGGTAGCCCACTACCATTACAGACAACACATTTTCAATTGAAATGACCATTACATTTGCACAGATATACAGTTTTACTGTGCACAAAAGACAATGTGTACGGGCTTGCCTTTGGCGTGCCATCGGCGCGCCCGCTGCGCCTCCGCTTCAGCCTGGTTAAAAACACTCCTTCACCCCACCCCACCAATCAGCCCTGCTGTGCAGCAGCTGAACTTCCCACAACTAGCCCGCGCACCGGCACAGCTCCTAAGCCGGGCAGAAGTGTGTAAGTGTTGGTGTCCTGTATGTAGGCGCAAATTCGTAAAAACAGGTGTGAAGGTCTACGGCTTTCTAAAAATACAATACAGTACACAGAGTCACTTTAAAAACCAATTCTCTACAGCACGTACACACAAACCACCTAAGTGTGGTTTAGCGCGTCTCTCCTCGGCTGCACGTCTGCTCCAGCCCAGTTGAAAACACTCCCTCACTCCACCCCACTAATCAGCCCTGCTGTGCAGCAGCTGAACTCCCAACAACTAGCCCGCGCACCGGCACAGCTCCTAAGCTGGGCGGAAGTGTGTAAGTGTTGGTGCCCTGTACGTAGGCGCAAATTCATAAAAACAGGTGTGAAGGTCTACGGTTTTCTAAAGATACAGTACAGTACACAGAGTCACTTTAAAAATCAATTCTCTACAGCGCGTACTCACAAACCACCTAAGTGTGGTTTAGCGCGTCTCTCCTCGGCTGCACGTCTGCTCCAGCCTGGTTAAAAACACTACCCCACCCCACCCCACCAATCAGCCCTGCTGTGCAGCAGCTGAACTCCCAACAACTAGCCAGCGCACCGGCACAGCTCCAAAGCCGGGCGGAAGTGTGTAAGTGTTGGTGCCCTGTATGTAGGCACAAATTTGTAAAAACAGGTGTGAAGGTCTACGGCTTTCTAAAGATACAGTACAGTACACAGAGTCACTTTAAAAACCAATTCTCTAGAGCGAGTACTCTCAAATCACCTAAGTGTGGTTTAGAGCGTCTCTCCTTGGCTGCACGTCCGCTCCAGCCCGGTTAAAAACACTCCTTCACCCCACCCCACCAATCAGCCCTGCTGTGCAGCAGCTGCACTCCCAACAATTAGCCCGTGCACTAGCCCAACAACTAGCCCGCGCACTAGCCCGCGCACCGGCACAGCTCCTAAGGTGGATTGGGGTAGATTGGGGTGGAGTGGTGTAGATTGTGGAATAGGGAAGATTGGAGTGGTGTGGTGTAGATTGGAGTGGAGTGAGTCGGGTAGATTATGGTGGAGTGGAGTGAGGTAGGTTGGGATAGATTGGAGTGAAGTGGAGTTGGATAGATTTGGGGTGGACTGGGGAAGATTGGGTGGATTGGAGTATGGTAGATTGGAATGGAATGGGGTAGATTTGAGTGGAGTGGGGCAGAATAGAGGGGGTGGATTGTATTGGAGTGGGGTAAATTGCGGTAGACTGGAATGGGATACATTGGAGTGGATAAATTAGAATAGAGTGGGGTAGAGTGGGATGGGGTGTATTGGTGTAGTGTGGGGTAGATTGGGGTGGAGTGTGGTAGATTGGGGTAGACTGAAGTGGAGTAGACTGGAGTGGAGTGGGGTAGATCGGAGTGGGGTAGATTGGAGTGTGGTGGGATGGGGTAGATTGGAGTGCGGGTAGATTAGGGAGGACTGGGGTGGATTGGAGTGGAGTGTAGTGGGTAGAGAGCGGTGGAGTAGAGTGGATTGGGGTAGATTGGAGTAGATTAGGGTAGATTGGAGTGGAGCGGTGTAGATTACAGTGGAGTAAAGTGGAGTGGAATGGGGTATATTGGAGTGGAGTGGGGTAGATTGAGGTAAAGTCGAGCAACACAGAGTGGAGGGGCATAGAGTAGAGTGGCGTAGAGTGGGGTGGAGTGGCATGGAGTGGAGTGGAGTGGCATGTCGTAGAGTGGAGTGGCGGATCATGGAGTGATGCAGAACGGAGTGACATGTCATAGAGTGGAGTGTCATTGAGTAGACTAGTGTGGCATAAAGTGGAGGGGCATAGAGTGGAGTAGAGTGTTGGAGATTGGAGCTGTGTAAAGTGGAGTGGTGTAATGTGGAGTATGCATGGTATGGTAGCCCACTACCATTACAGACAACACATTTTCAATTGAAATTACCATTACATTTGCACAGATATACAGTTTTACTGTGCACAAAAGATAATGTGTATTGGTGTGTGTTTTGATCATTTTTAAATATTTATTTCCACTACACGTCAGAAGAACAAAAAAATAAACTTAATTTACACTTTCCAAATTCTGAACCCTGTTGTTTCACAGCAAAACTGTCACATAAATTCTCCTACTTTGAAGTCAGAGAAAGAAAAGTAAACAACAAGCCCCCTTAGAAGGCAGAGCCTGACATTTGACCTTCGTCTTTGAATGCACAGCAAATGTGACAAGATAAGAACAAGATTTAAAGACCTGTTTACAGAAAACAAGCACTGGGAAGGATATAGTAAAAAAGCAATTCTCAGCAGATGGACAAACTCAAGCTGGACAGCCTAAAACAAATAAAGCCATCAAATAGAAAGCAAGCAAATGTGAGTTACAAACCACATAGCCATGGTCAGCTATGGGCAGAATGCATTCCCAAGGAAGCTTTCAGAATGCCCACAAGAAGTCGTTAGCAAACCAGATAGCTGCGCTGTCTGGTAGGCTTCGACCTAAAAAGGAGTAGGAAAAGCATGTGCATGTACCCTTACCCTTACTATGTTTTGAGAAGATTTCGAAAGGTTTGAGGAGTACTCACTTGTGAAGGCATGTTCACACAAGCAAATGCAACAGCTGTACATTTTACACATGTAACACAAGTGCATTTTTACCTTTTTTTGTTTGCCACTCATTAGAAAAATAAGTGACCAGACACCCCCAAGTGACATGACCCACTAAAATGTTTGTGAAAATGAGAGATGTGCTGTTCCTAAAGAAGAAAGGGGGGCAAGGTCCTAACCGGGGGGAGTGCTCCTATAAGGAGCAAGGACCCTCACACACCCCAAGGGATGTCATGCTTCATCATTAGGCAGCTCCTCGTTGGGCCGGCGCTGCAATGCCCAACGGGACCCGCAGGGGGGCTCTTTGCCGGGGATCTTTTGCCTGTGATCTTGGCCGATGATGAAGCAAGTGTGTGTGGTCTGTGAGGTGTATATACAAAGGTTGGGTTTTTAGGAACAGCACACCTCTCGTTTTTACAGTGTAGATCTTGGGACACGTGTGCTGGACCTTTTTTGCCCCCGATCCCTCCTTGTTTATTTGTTCCGCTAAAATGTTTAACAGTGAATGCTGAATACTACAAACACAGCATGGCAAAAGTTATGGGGTGTTTGGAGAGAAACTAAGAAATAGAGCAAACATGATATTCAGCTGTACATACCTCTTCCTGCTCGCTAAGCATTAAATGCAAAGTGTGTCCAACAGTGTCACAGCACAGGCAGCAGCAGTGCAATCTTCCGTCTTACACATACTGAGGAAACACAGCACAGCAAGCAGCAGTGCAAGCTTCCTTAAAACACAAAGGACAGATACAGCATGGCAGGTGATATAGCAAAGGCAACAGTAATACTACCTTCACTCAGACTCAAAACTGACATATAAGCAGTAGGCAAGTTTACCTTGCAAGCAAAACAGGGATAACATGGGGAGCTACAAGCTAAGTGTGGGGATAAGTATACTGTGGGAGTCAGGGGACTGCTGTGGTGATCTTTATGTCACCCACCTTACCACCACAGATCATTAGCTTGCTCTCACGTGCCTTTAGCTGGCCCTCACATTTTATCACCCTGTTCTCAGAAACCATCCTCTACTACCAGGTCTGAGAGATCCAAAAGTTTACTTCAGCTAGCCAACATCTTGTCCTCATCTACCCTCATATGGCCTCTACCAGCTCTGTGATACCTTTAGCTGTGCCTTAAACACTCCTCTGAAACCAACGTTCAAACATCAGATATATTCTCAGCTAGGACTCAGATCCTCCAATTTCATTCAGCTACCCTCAATTGAGCCTCAGATGGAACTCAGACCCACATTGCCTGCAACCAGTATGTACATAACTTCAACTCAGTCGCAGCTTGACAGCAATGGATTCATGCAATCTTTAGCCAGCCCACCAAGTTTCCCGTAGTCAACTCTGAGAAGCATTTGGCAGGCCCTCAAATTGTCTCACCTGGCCCTAACTGATCCTACTTGCCCTCACCGACCCTAAGGGCCAGATTACCAGTCTGGCGGTCCTCGGACTCATAGTGGCACAGTGGTGGCGAATCCAGCCACCGCCGAACCCTTGGTCCGACTGCCCAATTACTACTTGGGCAGTCAGACCGCATTAGGACAGCCGGCTCCGGCAGGGAACTGCTGTTACCTGGCATAGGAGCGGTGGTCAGAGGCCACAATATGCTTGTCGGTACTGCCATGGTCCTGCCAAGCATATTAAGTGTTTCCTCTCTGCCAGGCTTTTCATGGTGGTTCCACCACCATGAAAAGCCTGGCAGAGAGGAAACAAAAGGGACTTGTGCCCCCCTATGTGCATGGACATAGGTTCCTGCACGGCATGGACATATGAGTCCATGTCGTGCAGGAAGCTTGTGATGCGTTCCCATTGTGGTGCCTTTTTTAAAGGCACCACCGCATTTTAAAGGGCACTGCAATGGGAACCGCCACGCCGCCCGCCCGCCAGACTACGAATAAGTCGTAATCTGGCAGGCAAACAGCGCAAGCTTTGGCTGAGTGGTGGTGCTGTGGTTTGCACCGCTGCGCCACCGCCCTGCCAAATTCTCAGAATTTGGCCCTAAGTGTCTTTCAAAGACACATAGACCCACCCTGCTTGTCTCCAGAGTCCCAGAGATACATCTGCTGGCTCTTGGAGCATATCGCATGGCACTCCCTACTAGTCTCTGATCGCCCCAAGTCATGCATAAAAATCCATAATTTGAGTATTAAGATAAACTTGATCTTGAGCTTGATCCATCTGAGGGCCTAATTACGATCTTGACAATCTTGATCACAAACGTGACGGATATCCCGTCTGCCGTATTACAAGTCCCAAGATATCTTATTGAACTTGTAATATGGTGGACAGTATATCCCTCACATTTGTGACGGAGTATGCCATCCGCCAAGATCATAATCAGGCCCTGAGTCCTTTAGATACCTCTACTACCTAAAGCTCGGTTCCTGGCCTGCACAGTCACTCAGCCTTCAGCTGGCTACACAATAGAGACCACTTTGCATCCAGTGTCCAAAAAAAGGGTCTCCACTACTGTACTACTAGGGTACTACTGTCATTTTTGCTTCAAGCAAACAGGAACTTTAAGCCATGGCAGCGGGAAAGTGCTATTCCCGTGTGCAGCAGTATGCAGGAAACATACTGATATTGCTAATAAACATAGACTGCAATACTGTGATAATTTGCATATACAAACGTCACAACTATGTGCACGCTCACGGCACATAGATATTTGGTACTGCTGTCTTGTAGTTTAGTACCAATATAAATATGTCTTCTACACAGCACCAAATGTAAACCTGTAGGTTTCGGTTATAACTATAGAAGGATAGCTGAGTGACGTCAGGAAGTTGTTATCTAAGTCCTTGTCCAACCTGTTCTGATCCTGAAAGTACGTTTACTGAGTTATGCACTCAATGTATAGATCTACATAAATGGTATTAATCCTATCAGTACAGTAACCACCGTACCCTTGTTACAAGGGAAAGGCCACTCTGCACAATTCAACTTTATTTCTTTAGGTGTGTGACCTATGAAATTATAATTATGGCCATTTAAATAGCACGCAGTAGTAGCTGAAATGCGATTAGGTGCAAATAACCAGCGTTATCATTGCTAAAGACCGGTGCTACAATTTGAAACTTTGGCAGATAAAATTATTCATTGGCTATGAGGAGAGTCAAATCTGTTACAAAATGTACAGATTATCCCAGCAGATAGCCTTGCCCATTGTACTACCCAAAAATAATGGAAGAGCACTGACTGCAATCTACTTCGTTTTAAGTAAAGAGACAGAAACTGCAATCAAAACTTGTTGAGAAGCTAAACAGCCAGAGCCAGGTGGGTAACTGGTCCAGTGATAGACGACTGAGTTCTTTAAAGGGAGGTGGCCTGTGGGCTAACCATGAGGTGGGT
Source organism: Calotriton arnoldi (assembly GCA_963921515.1). Classification (NCBI taxonomy): domain Eukaryota; kingdom Metazoa; phylum Chordata; class Amphibia; order Caudata; family Salamandridae; genus Calotriton; species Calotriton arnoldi. The sequence continues at coordinate 1,434,623 of CAWUFW010004402.1, read as the reverse complement.
TCTGAGCCCTAATACTCTTTCATTCATAAGCTCCAGAGCAACTTTTATTTGCTAGCCAAGTTATATCCTTTTCAATATTTATTCATATTCATTGAGGGACTCCTTGCCCTATAGCCAACTTCTGAGGATCTGACACAACTGCCACCACAAGATGGACTTCTTTAGGGAGGTATAAATACTGTTGGACAAACTCACATCCTGGAGGTACCCCAAGCTCTTAGTCAGACACTCATTAAAATGAGCATGGTACTGTTCACAGGACACCTTTCTCACACCACAAAATAAAAATCAGACATCAGAGAGACTAGTTTGCATCACTATGTATTCTCCTATATCCAGTTTCACCTCCAAATGCATCAAAAAACTTTTGAAGGTATTGGCAGAAGGGGAACTTGCTCCGGAACCCACCGATGTTTTTCTCCAAAAAAGGTAAAAGCCCAAAAGATCACTTGGTCAGGGTGGCCATTATGCCAGACAAATCACCAGGCACCTTGAATGAGGATTGGGTTTTACCATTACCACCAATAAGTGGCCATTTTAAATGTGACCAATGAAGAGTGTGTCCCCTGAAAGTTTTTCGAACTGGAACACCAGAAATGTTATTTACACTATTACTTCCCCTGTGACAAATAAAACATTTGACAAACAACCCAAATAATTAAGATCCGTATATACCAACATTGTAGTGATTAGTGTACTGAAGAACCATGAGAGAGGTGGAAACGTGGAACAACTACTCAACAAAGAGAGGCACAAAAACGGATCTTTAAAATGGACACTATGAAGACCAACCTGAATCGACAAGAGGACTGGACGAACTTGATATGAGACGCCGCTCCCTCCAATCCTGGTGGTTCTCTCATGCTGAGAGCAGCACCAGGATTGGTTAAGTAGGTTAGCTGGGGCCCTGGACGTGATGTCCGAAAAGAAGAGGACTGGAGCGAGGTGAACGTGTCTGCGCAAGCCGGTACGTGTTTTAAAAAATATTTATTTCTTGTATTTATGTAGTTGTGTATTTATTTTAAGCCCCCACTCATTTGCCTGCCTCTCCAATCGGCGTACTTGCCAGCCGCCACTGGTGGCAGGGTAGACTCACAGATGGCAGGTTGGACGCCTGTTATGTCCCTGAGGCTTCAGATTAGGAGGCCAGCCAACTAGCTTTAGAGTCACTCTAGGTTCTTGGTTCAAGAGATGCGGGTCCAGTCCTTCTCACCCAGGCAAGAGGGCAGCAGGAAGCAGATCTGCACAGCAAAGCAGGAGATCAGCAGAGTGCAGTCCAGTAGACTGGCATTCCTTCAGCAGCACAGCAGTCCTTCTTCCTGGCAGAGTATTCACAGGTCCAGATGTGTACTGAAGAGGTGGTGTCTGAGGTTCTTTTATACACAGTTCTGCCTTTGAAATGGGGTGATGCCTCAAGAGGTATGCCTTTGAAGTGCACAGATGCCTTGCCTTCCTTGCCCTGGCTCCAGGCTAACTACAGGGGGTATGCAGCCCTTTGTGTTCGGACAGGACACAGCCAATTCAGGTGTAAGGGAGGCTGGGCCCAGCTCATCCTTCCTATCCACTGAGTGAGGGCCCACTCAGTCCCACCTAAGCTTCCATTGTGTGTGGCTGTCTAGAATGAATACACAAAGCCCAACTGCCAACTACACCCAGTCAGGTGACCAGCCAGAGATAGACTGCAGGCTCCAAATGGCTAAGGCAAGAAAATGTCAACTTTCTAAAAGTGGCATTTTCAGAATAAGAATATAAAATCAGACTATACCATAAATTTGGATTTTTAAATTAGGATTCCAGAGACACCAAATGTGAACCAGTTATATCTTCCCATTTGGAAATTACACTTATAAAATGTAATAAGATATTGCCTTGCAGTAGTAAAAAACAAGTTTAAGAGTTTTTCACTACCAGGACATGTAAATCTTAAAAGTATAAGTCTTGCTTTTTAAATAAATTGCACCCTGCTCCCTGGGTTTTCCAGGGACTACTCTAGGGGTGACATATGTATTAAAAAGGAAGGAGTGGGTCTGGCAAAAGGTTTATTTTGCCAGGACGAAATGGCAGTTTAAGACTGCATACAAAGGCTCTGCAATGGCAGGCCTGGGCCATGTTTAAAGGGCTACTTGAGTGCAAAACTACAAGACTTTACTTTATTGTCTAAGTTAATAAAACACATAACAACGTTCCAAACAAAACGTTAATTATGTTACCTAAAAACATTATGGCTATCAATTTTTAAAAGTTATTAATAATGCATAGGGCTCCCGGTTTTCCTTTTAAACGGATTTTTACAAATAAATACAGACGGAAAACAAGTTTTCCTTTATCTGTATTTATATATAAAAACGGGAAAATACTAGTACATTTTGTCATTGACATCAATAGAATCACACCCCCAACCATCTGGTGTCTCCCCCTCCTTAGAGGGTTAAGAGGTGTCAGCCCAGGCTGAGACAGCTTCCCGGGCACACACGCAGCCGCACCCGAGTACTTCACAGGTCTTTGAAAGACCATTTACTTGTTAATGAGGCTTTGTTGTTCTTTCACCCCTTAGCCCCTGCCTCTTCACTCTGCCGATTGCACCAGCACCCGTCTTTTCCTTGCAGACTGGGTTTTACAAGGGCAGCTTGCGATGCGCGCACATACAGGTGGTAGGTTAAAAAGGGCTGGTGCGGTATATTAAACCAGCCAGTTTACAGTCCACGCCCACGCTGCGAACTGCTTCAGTTACAGCCAGAGCAACAGCAGTAAGCAAATCTTCATCTAGCCTCCGGTTGCAAACCCGTGATGCGGTACAAGCAGGTGAAAATAGGAACCGACCTCAGTTCGGTCATTTTTGTGATGTATAAAGTCGATATTGTCCCCAGTCGAGGTGCCGAAGGACTCGAAGCAGAGAGGCGTAGAGAAAAGGCCCTCATTTTTAATACACGTCCTTTATTGTTTTAACTCATAAATCTGCTTGATGACTTAAGAACTGCCTATGTTGACTTACGTGAAAGACTGTTTCGCCTTATAGATCTGAGAAGAAAAAAACCCACCGGGGACCCAGTTTAAACTTCTGGAAACTTAAGACAAACGTCAAACTTAAAGTAAAACCCCCTTCCGAAATCGTGTCAACGAGAGTATAAAAAAAAAAAGTGTGTAAAAATGTATATTTAGAATCCTTTGAAAACATCGCATGTTATTCGCCAACTTTTTTCCCTTGCCGACAACGTTGTTGTGGCCACACATCACGAGATGCACTCCAGGCGGGATGGGATTTCATCCAGCAGGTCGTGCGCAACGAACATACACCTGTTTTTAAAATCTCATTTAAGGAAGGTCGGTTATCGTCTTATTTAAATGCGCCAATCGGCTTTAAGGCGATTAGTAGAACGTTTTGTCATTTCCGGAGTATTTGGGTGCGACTGGATTATGGTCGATTTCATACAAATCTAGTGCAATTTTTTTCAAACACTCAATTATAGCTTTCCATGAAGCGCTACATAAATACCAGTATAATACAGTATCTATATCCGTTTGAAAGAGCTTTCGGTGAAATGAAAACCAGCAGCTCTGGCGAGTGCTATATACGGACGGGTACTGTAAGGGTCGGACCCCCCCATTCCCCCCCCTCTCCAGGTCGGCCAAATCCCCACACCGGCACTCAGGGAGGCGGGTCTCAGGGGCTGCCTGTGTGCTGGAGGCGAAGCCGTGAATAAACAAACGCTCAGTGTAGTCCAACCAGGAATGCGGGGGATTAAGAGAAGTTTTCGAGATAAGATTTAAAAAAAAATGAGAAACAAACAAAGAGCTTTATTGTGCGTGGGCTGAGAAAGGAGACAAGAGGCGAGGCGATTTAAGCACCACAATGAAATGGATCCAAAAAAAGAAGAAACACCTTTGCTGCAAATGTCTTTGTCTGACATTTTTCTACTCCAAAATGCAGCCTCAGGAGGAGAGAAAAAAAAGTTTTAAAATACAAACAATAAATACATAACTAAATAAAGCAAGACAGAGTAGTTGCAAAGTGGCCAGATTGGTTTTATTTACACTGAAACACATTAGCGCCATCTTACAGATTTTGCCAGTGAAGCGCTACTTTTCTTTTCATGTTGTTAGCTTTTCAAGCAAAAACACTCATTGATTTCTGAATAATGAGTGTAAAAGCTTTAAATTGTATTCCCTATGAGTGTTTGCTTTTTTCCAGTATGTTGTTACTTTATTTCAGGCAGCATATTACTGTAGTCTAGTGCATAATTTGAATTGAATTGCTTCCAGGTGTTTATAGCGGGGCACAATTGGGTTGCAGCTGAAGGCATTGTGAGTTTCTCTTAGTGGGGCAGTATGGTGTTCAGTGGGGGAGAGGATGTGGCACTCTGCCGATGACAGAAACTGGGAGGCTCTGAGACAAATGGCTTGTGATAGCACTTTTAAGCATATTTGGGACATTCTGCAAATGGCAAAGTTTTCAGATGAATGTATAGTGTTGACCAATAACAACTGAGCGCATGTGTGCATTGTCAATTTAAATAAATGTGGAAAAATACTAGCTGTAGCGTCGTCTTTTGCTTGTGGCAAAAATAAATATGGATAAATACAGACGGAAATGGCAAAAAAATAAATACCATAAAACCGGGAGCCCTAATAATGCATTATAACGTATCAATTTTGATTACTGTGGGCACACGCGCCGTCAATTGCCCTAAAGTGCTACAATGCCGTTATGATCCAATCAGTAAGATTTCATTTATAATAAAGACATCAGCCACAGTGACCAAATAATACAGTAGGTTAAAAACCGATAGTGTCTCATGATATTTAACAGAACACAAGTAAAAATCATTCATCAGGGAGTGATGTATTTTTCCTCAGACCTTATTACTTTTTCATAAAACATCAAAAATGTAATCGCTTTACAGTTGATCAGTTGGGTCAAGACCCTTAATTATGGCTGTTCTACTAGACCCCACTAGACTCGAACCGGGAAGTCTTGCTGCCCAGCCTCACTATCCAGTTTATGGCAACGGAGGGAACACATCCTAATTGGACACATATTTAGGACACTCTCAGGTAACACTGGCACCTCCATTTAAATTTTGGCTCTCTGTCCCATTTGAATCATGCTCACCCCTTGTACTCCCCTTTTATATCGCTTCAATTTCACTTGTTGTAGGCTACTAAGCTCTGTTACTCTGAGGGCTGGGGGGCGTCCGGCTCTGCCCCATCAGGAACCACCTTATGGACTTGCACATTGGATGCAAGCAGTTAATCATGTAATAATTCGATTGGGTACCCTCAATGAGGTAACCAGATGATTCCACATTCTCATCTTTGTGTATAGTCACATGCAGACCCTCCGGAGTTCTTACATATATCCCTTATTTCAGTTGTGACACACCCAAAATCACCCATTGCTCATCATCTAGTAGTCTCAGGTGGTTGTTGTTTGTCCTGTAAGTAATCTGGTGTTTGGACAAAATATCTTTAAGAACATAGGGATGCCAAAAATATTGTTCACAGGAATATCAAAGATAAGAATATCGTTTTAAGTGTTGTTTTTAATATCATTGTAAAAATATAGATTTCCAAAATATTGTTGTATCTAATATCGTTTGTAAGTGTTATTTTGTATGTATTTTATTGTAGTGTTTGATTTTATATATGTAATAATTTATTTTATTTGTTTGTTTAGTAAGATAATTTAATAATTATGAGATTTTTTAAATGTGTATTTTTAATTGTGTTACAGTATAAAAATAATGTATACATCATTTTTTTAGGAGCAGGATATTAGGTGTATAGGGGATAAGAGTGGGGAGATTTTATAAAAGTGAATATTTTAATTTACATGTAATGTTAATTATTTTAATTGTATGCAAATTATTATTGTAAAGTTTATAAATTAATTTTGTTACATTGATAACTTTTCTAAATAATAGTTTATAATTATTTGGAATGCATATATACACAGTATTGAATGTAAATTGTATTTAAAATATATAAAACTTTGAAAAATATGTCGAAAATAAAATTAATATTGTAAAAGTTTAGTAAATGTATTTTTATAAAAAAAGTTTATATATAATAATCTTATATCAATTCGTTTACATTTTAAATTATTTGTAAGGGTTTATTAAATGTTGAAACCTACAATGTCAATGTAAATAAATTGCTGGAAAAATGTCTAGTTTTTACATTTCCATTTATATTAAATGTTTTTCAAATATTGTCTAATTAAATTATGAAAATAAAATAAATATGTATTATTTATGATCTATACATGTATATTTTGTTACATATTTAAAAGTTATAGTTTTATTTAGGAAACATTTATTTGCGAAACAAATTTATTATTAAATAAACAATGTAAATCATATTTTAATAGTATTGTACTTTGCACATTTCCCAGTTTTTTTATATTGCTTAGCATGTTTTTTTATCATTTCTTAAACTGTTTATTGTACATATTTTTAACATCATTTTGAGACAAGTTATTCAGTATATATTAAATAATTGTATATTTTTTATACTATTTAATTTATACTTTACAATTTTTTACACATTTGTTTACAATGTTTTAAAATGTCTTACATGTTTAACAATGTTTTACACATTTTTTATATATTTATTCAACATTTTTTACTTATTTTACCATTCATTCCTATGGGATGATAGTCTTTATATAGTTTCATTTAGCGGCCATTTTATTTTTACTGCTGCCTTCTATTTTGTAGTTTATTTGAGCCATTTTTAGTCTATTTTCTGGGACCCAGTTGCGGTAAAGTGCTTCTGTTCGTCAGAACAGGTAAGTCCTTGTTAAAGGTTTTAGGGTTTTGAGGGCTGGAGTGATGTGGATGGGGTCTAGAGACTCGTTATAGTGTTGTTTGTGAGATCTTTTCAAGGTCTAGCCTCCTCACTGACCGCAGCTTTCCAACCATCCCAATCTTGTGCCCCACCACCTGCCCTGTACCCATCTAAATTCCCTATTCCCAGACCTGTCCCAAGCACACTCACACCTTTGCATGCACCCACTCACACAGACACAAGCAGCACACCAACACACAAACAACACAAAAAGCACAGGCATGCATCCAAACAGACAGATACCACCCTCACAACCAGCACAACCACAGACACCTCACCCACCACCACACCCACAGACACTGCACCCACCACCAGCACAGCCACACATACCACACTCAGCACCACACCCACAGACACCGCACCCACCACCACACCCACATCCACTAAACCCACCACCACCACAGTCACAGACACCACACCCACCCACTACACCCAACACCACAACCACATGCACCACCCCTCTACCAGCATAGCTACAGACACTACACCCACTACCACACCCACAGATACTGCATCCACACACACCCCCAAAGCAAGACACACCTAAACATTCATGACATACACCAGACCCACAGACACCAGCACCCCAACAGACACATGCACAACAGACACTTCTGCTGCCTCTACCTTCCAACTCCCTCCTGAACATCCTACCCATTTTCACCCATGAGAGTCTTCTGTTTGCCGTGCACTGACCCCTGCCACACTCAAACCCACATCTCCAAAATGCACACCTACCCCTTCCACCCCCACCCATTTCACATCCCAACCCACCCCTTAAAAGACAGGAGCCACCTCTAATACCCCCAAGGTACCCCTAATAAATGCAAAGGTCCAATCCCAAAAACAAGACAACCCCTTCCAAACCTGCATCCCCCCAAACTCAAGACCACCCCTCCCAAACCCAAGACCACCCCTCCCAAACTCAAACCCCCCCACCGAAGTAACATCTTTGAGGTGCCTGCCCTGCCCACTAGATGCCCCTTCCTGGGGAGGATCCCCTGGCAGTGCAGTTGGGGGCAAGCTGAGTGCCACGGTACACCTGTGCACAGGACTTTGTGGATACCATTTGGGCTCGCTTTGCCTTATTTAAAGCAAGTTGAGAGACTTATCTCATTGTGAATAAATCAAAAATTTTCTTTTCACCAAGTTTGCCCTGGCAATTATTTTCTTTGCAGTTGTTTGATTCTTAGCAATGTTTCAGTGTAAAATGTGTAGTACATTTTTTTTAGCATGATGGCAGGAACTACTTCATACTTTTAAAATGTCTACTATGTTACGTGCATACCCTGGTTCACATGGTATGTGATGGTCATTTGAATTTAGGTGCAGCCATTCAACATAGTAGTGGACACTTGCACCAACAAATAGATGTTGAGACATTATTTAATGATATTTTATTACAGGTGTGTTTGTTGATTACTGATAAGTATGTACACATATGCATTGCACCTTGTAATATAATGTGCACATTGAAATTGTATATAATACAGGACTTTCACTACACAAGGGGAAATGTTGCATGGATGAATATGTAGAGTGCTTCAAATTTGGGACTGCCATTGATTTTCCAGGTAATCTATGAGGTGAGGGTTACAGCTTGTCTAGTGCAATTTCTACATGATGTTACATTGCACTTATTCAATGATACATATGTTTTTATTGTGACATTTTTCGTACTTTATTTACACACACCTGTTTGGTGAGTTTTTGATTTTTGATTTGATATCCTTTTCTGGAATTTGTCATTTAGCCATATTTTTGTGAAATACTGTGTATTTTACACTCTCGGCATTAATTCATGTTTTTATCAATTGTATTGATATATCTATCAGTTTGTTAATATATATTTGAATGTGTATGTTTCAGCTGTATTTTGAAAGACCATTACAAAATGGATGCCATGTTGAACATTGGGATAAGTAGTCCTACATTTATGTTTAGTATTTGTGCACTATATGTATTCAGATTTGACAAACAGTTCCTTGACCCGTGACTAAGGTGCGGCTGCACCGAAACGCGTCGGGCGTTGTGCTTGTTTCATGTTTGAATACATTTCACGTTTCATGGATTTGGGCTTGAGTTGATTTTTTACGGATGGAGAAAAATCGAGTGGAATATTGTGAGGTTCGTGACCTCGCTCGAGCCCGCCGCCGCAAAGTGGCAGAGAGACCCGCGACTTTTGTTGATATATATATATACGCGCTCACTCCCTCTCCCTCTTCGGTTTCGAGAAAGCACTCGCAGGGGTCTTTACTGATTTAGAATTTCTTTAATTCGTACAGCCAATAGTCAACATGACGCGTTTCGGCTTACGCCTTACTCACAGGGAGCTGCATCTTAGCAGTTCCCTGGGGGTAAAAAGCAAAGTCGGCTCCCATAGGAGGCGGGAGCCGGCCGGTACCGCGGGAGCCTTCAGGCACCCCTGCGGTCCTGAAGGAGTTGGCCATGCCACGGGGTATGGGGTCCCCGGGGCCAAAAATGGCCTGGGAGGGGGGCTGCTCAGCCCCTGTCCCTTTAAAAAAAAAAAGAAATGACCTGGCTTCAAGGGATGGGGTCCCTGGGGCCAAAAATGGCCTGGGAGGGGGGACGCATGGCCCCCTCCCCTTTAAAAAAAAATATATATAAACAAAGGCGTAGCCCCGGGGGATTGGGTCCCCCGGGGCCGAAATCAGCCTCGGGAGGGGGCACACGGCCCCCCTCCCTTTTTATTTTAATAATAAAAAAATGGGATGAGGTCTCGGGGGATAGGGTCCCAGGACCCAAAAGGGTCATGAGAAGGGGGGCACAGAGCCCCCCTTCCTAAAATAAAAAAAAAGAAATGAAGCCGGCAACTTGTTGGATACCCCCCGTTCTCCACTACTTTGCAAATGCGCCTCCTGGCACGCTCCTGGTTGGGGGATAAAGTCCCCTTGCCTCTTGAGGGTCCCTGGGGGCCAACTAGCCCTCCTAGTACCTCCAGTAAGCCCGACACAGCTGGATTGCTGAGAGGTGGTCAGAGGCCATGCCCCTTTTTCCACCACTCTACAAACAAGTCTCTCGGCGCACTGCTGGTGGGGCGATGAGGTCCCCTTGCTTCCTGAGGGCCTCAGGACTAAAGTGGACTTCATCCCCCAATCAGCAGTGCGCCAGGAGGCACGTTTGCAGAGTGTTGGAGAGAGGGGGCGTGGCCTCTGACCACCTCTCAGCAATCCAGCTGTGTGGGTCTTACTGGAGGTAACAGAAGGGCTAGTTGGCCTCCAGGGACCCTCAAGAGGCAAGGGGACTTCATCGCCCAAATAGTAGTGCGCCAGGAGGTGCATTTGCAGAGTGGTGGAGAAAGGGGGCGTGGTGTCTGAAGACCTCTCAGCAATCCTACTGTGTGGGGCTTAATGTCATCAGTGATGTCATCACTGACCATGTCACGAGTGATGTAATATGTGACGTCATCAGCAGTGCATTGCGGGTGCGTGACTTATAGTTAGCTCAGTTAACTATAACGGCTGAATTTCTCTGGTCTTGTACTAGTGAAATGTCAGACTAACTATAACGTCCCTGAAACCTGTGGTTTTTTCAGTGAATTACTAAGGTTTTTTTAATGCTAATTTCTAACTACACCTACATAGGTAAGACATGTGCAGAAAGAGAAAGAAAGGCGCAGAAAGAAGCAAGAGAAGTGAAGAGAGAAGCAAGAGAAGTGCAGAAAGAGGCAAGAGAAGCGATAATAGAAGCAAGAGAGATGTAGAAAGAGAAAGAGAGGTACAGAAAGAGGCAAGAGAGGTGCAGAAAGAGGCAAGAGAGGTGCAGAAAGAGGCAAGGCAAGAGAGGTGCAGAAAGAGGCAAGAGAGGTGCAGAAAGAGGCAAGAGAGATGCAGAAAGAGGCAAGAGAGGTGCAGAAAGAGGTAAGAGAGGTGCCGAAAGAAGCAAGGGAGGTGCAGAAAGAGGAAGAAAGGGGCAAAAAGTAGCAAGTGAGGTGCAGAAAGATACAAGAGAGGTGCAGAAAGAAGAGAGTGAGGTGCAGAAAGAGGCAGGAGAGGTGCAGAAAGAGGCAAGAGAGGTGCAGAAAGAGGTAAGAGAGGTGCAGAAAGAGGTAAGAGAAGTGCAAAAAGAGGCAAGAGAAGTGATAAAAGAAGCAAGAGAGGTGCAGAAAGAGGAAGAAAGGTGCAGAAAGAGGCAAGAGAGAGGTGCAGAAAGAGGCAAGAGAGGTGCAGAAAGAAGAGAGTCAAGTGCAGAAAGAGGCAAGAGAGGTACAGAAAGAGGCAAGAGAGGTGCAGAAAAGGGTAAGAGAGGTACAGAAAGAAGCAAGAGAGGTGCAGAAAGAGGATGAAAGGTGCAGAAAGAGGCAAGTGAGGTACAGAAAGAGGCAAGAGAGGTACAGAAAGAGACAAGAGAGGTGCAGAAAGAAGAGAGTGAGGTGCAGAAAGAGGTAAGAGAGGTGCAGAAAGAGGCAAGAGAGGTGCAGAAAGAGGCAAGAGGGGTGCAGAAAAAGGCAAGAGAGGTGCAGAAAGAGACAGGAGAGGTGCAGAAAGAGGCAAGAGAGGTGCAGAAAGACACAAGAGATGTGAAGAAAGAGGCAAGAGGGGTGCAGAAAAAGGCAAGAGAGGTACAGAAAGAAGAGAGTGAGATACAGAAAGAGGCAAGAGAGGTGCAGAAAGAGGCAAGAGAGGTACAGAAGAGGCAAGAGAGGTACAGAAAGAGGCAAGAGAGGTAAAGAAAGATGCAAGAGAGGTGCAGAAAAAGGCAAGAGCAGTGCAGAAAGAGGCAAGAGAGGTGCAGAAAGAGGAAGAAAGGTAGAGAAAGAGGCAAGAGAGGTGCAGAAAGAGGAAGAAAGGTCCAGAAAGAAGCAAGAGAAGTACAGAAAGAGGCAAGAGAGGTGCAGAAAAAAGCAAGAGAAGTACAGAAAGAAACAAAAGAGGTGCAGAAAGAGGCAAGAGAGGTACAGAAATAGGCAAGAGAGGTGCAGAAAGAGGCAGGAGAGGTACAGAAAGAGGCAAGAGAGGTGCAGAAAGAAGCAAGAGAGGTGCAGAAAGAGGCAAGAGAAGTGCAGGAAGAATCAAGAGAGGTGCAGAAAGAGGCAAGAGAAGTGCAGAAATAAGCAAGAGAACTGACTGCAGAAAGAAGAAGAAAGGTGCAGAAAGAGGAATAAAGGTGCAGAAAGAAGCAAGAGAAGTGCAGAAAGAAGCAAGAGAGGTGCAGAAAGAAGCAAGAGCGGTGCAGAAAGAAGAGAGGGAGGAGCAGAAAGAGGCAAAAGATGTCCAGAAAGAGGCAAGAGAGGTGCAGAAAGAGGCAAGAGGTGCAGAAAGAGGCAAGAGAGGTACAGAAAGAGGAAGAAAGGTGCAGAAAGAGGCAAGTGAGGTATAGAAAGAGGCAAGTGAGGTGCAGAAAGAGACAAGAGAGGTGCAGAAAGAAGAGAGTGAGATGCAGAAAGAGGCAAGAGAGGTGCAGAAAGAGGCAAGAGAGGTTCATAAAGAAGAGAGTGAGGTACAGAAAGAGGAAACTGAGGTACAGAAAGAGGCAAGAGAGGTGCAGAAAGAGGCACGAGAGGTGCAGAAAAAAGCGAGAAGTGCAGAAGGAAACAAAAGAGGTGCAGAAAGAGGCAAGAGAAATACAGAAAGAGGCAAGAGAGGCGCAGAAACAAGCAAGAGAGGTTTGCTCACCATAAGTACCAATTTAACACCCACATTTAGCATTATGTAACACATGACCATTCCAGCTTTGCAAAGGGCCTTCCACCACGCTGTAACATGTGTTGCTGCATTTTTGGTAACATTTGAGCCGTTTGAGCTAGAAACAAGGTTTTTTTGTTCAAATTTGCATATTATGTGGCAGATGATGGGTTATGTGGCAAATGCAAAAAACTTATAATTATTCGAAAATCGGCGCGGCCGAACAGTCGCATAATTCCCGTGGCCCTCCTCATACCTCTGCCTAGGGCCAGAAATGCTCCTCTGTGGTTGCTTCTTTTTTCTGTCTTTTTGAGTTTATAGTTTAGCTTCTATGGAAACGAGGAAGACTAAACCTGAGGTTAACACTCCACAACACAGACTATCATGCCACATAATTTCTCACCATAACACATAATCCCACTCCACATAATTCCTATACGCTAAATACCACATACTTTCTTTCCACATAATTTCACTGCACAACATACCACATAATTCCACTACACACAACGTACATCCACTCCCCTCCACTCCAATCCAAAAAACATTACTAAGAAATGTTTACATTTACAACGCCAATACCTCTAACTCTTGCAAATGCAAGACCTATTGCATTGCAAATGCTTGTTTAACTAGTAGTTGCGTTTGCAGAGTGGTTGAGAAAGGGGGCAGGGCCTCCAACGAGCGCTCAGGACTTACAGGAAATAAAGTCCCTCTGGAGTAAAGTTGACTTCATCCCCCAACCAGTAGTGTGCCAGGAGGCACGTTTGCAGAGTGGTGGAGAAAGGGGCGGCGTGGCCTCCAAAGACCTCTTAGCAATCCCACTGCGTGGGACTTACTGGAGGTAACAGGAGGGGTAGTTGGCCCCCAAGGATGTCCTTGGGGGCCAATTACCCCTCCTATTACCTCCAGTAAGTCCCACACAGCAAGATAGCTAAGTTCTGATAGGAGGCCACGCCCCCTTTGCCTACCACTTTGAAAACGCGCTCCCTGGCGCCTTCTTGGATGGGGATTGAAGTCCCCTTCGCTGCTGCGGGTCCTTAGGGTCCAATTAGCCTACCTGTCACCTCCAGTAAGCCCCACACAGTGGGATTGCTGAGAGGTGGTCACAGGCCATGCCCCCTTTCTCCACCACTCTGCAAATGCACCTCCTGGCATGCTCTTGATTGAGGGATGAAGTCCTCTTGCCTCTTGAGGGTCCCTGGGGACCAACTAGCCCTCCTGTTACCTCCAGTAAGCCCCACAGAGCTGGATTGCTGAGACTGGTCAGAGGCCACACCCCCTTTTTACACCACTCTGCAAACGCACCTCCTGGTGCACTGCTGCTTGGGGGATGAAGACCACCTTAGTCCTGAGGACCTCAGGACACAAGGGGACCTCATCGCCCCACCAGCAGTGCACCAAGAGGCACGTTTGCTGAGTGTTGCAAAAAGGGGCATGGCCTCCGACCACCTCTCAGCAATCCCACTCTATGGGGCTTACTGGAGGTATATCAACAAAGAGGGGGACTGATAGGGCTTATGAAGGTCCAGCGTACATGCCCTAGCCTAAGTCAAAGAAGAGAAGGGTACGAAGTTCCTTGGTGGTTTATTGACCACTTTTTATATGTACTATAGGTAGTGAGGAGGAGGGGGAATTCCTCCTGTCGGAACTGAGGCCCTCACACACCCAGCAAGCTAGGTGTCATGCTTCATCATATGGGTCTGTTCCTCGTCGGGCCGGCGCTGCAATGCCTGACGGGCTCCCATAAAGGGGCTCTTTGTCGGAGATCTTCTGTTCCTTGCCGTATAGGTGCCGTGAGTGTGAGGGACCTAAGTGAGTGTAGATGTAGGAAGTGAATGTTTTAAAATAGGTAAGGGGATCCTCTGTAGTAACTTTTAATCTGAGAGGGACCCAACCCGACTAAAAGATAAGGGGGGGTGACTATTTTGTTATAATGTGACAAAAATTGCGCTCTTCCCCCGGATGGTCAACATGTTTCTCGCCTCAGATTTGTCAAAATTTGATCAGGGGCGATTCTTCAGGACCGAGTGAAATGTGAAATCTATCTACAACTAGTGGTGAAGTGCTATGTTACCTACCACTTACTGACCCTTAGGGTCATTAACCCAGAGGGGGGCAAGCCAACCTAGAGTAGCCAAAAGAGGAATAAAAAGGAATAGAAACAAAGTAATGACAATCTACCCATGTGTATTCAAACATTATGATGATAGATGAACGTGTACTAGGTTTGTCAATTATCAATTACCGCATTATCCTTTAAAAACATACAATGGTATCATGCAGTTCATTATAGCTCTGTAAGTGACTCTGTATGCAACCCCTGTGCACACATGCTCAAACGTGGGGATAGAGCAACATGGTGAGTAATTAATAACTCACCTATTGAAATTATATAGTTGTGCTCGTCAGTAGCAGCGAAGTATTTGAGACACAGAAGGTTGTGTCTCTAAAAAGAGGGAAGAGACACAAAGCAACAAGCAACGTTGATGGCATATGTACACTGGTTAGTTGCTCACGTAATAGCCCTGGCACAAAAGACTTAAAAGCGTAAAGGGCCCGGGTCAGGACGGATGTTGCCTGTGAACGTGACCCTAAAACACCTGCTCGATCAATGTATAACAAATGCCCGTGCAGGTCCAGGATGCCTGGAAGATGTCAATCGCGTTCGCATCCCGAAGGCTCAAAAGGAGCAGCTCCGGTCTCATGGATGCAATCTACAGCCCCCCAAGGACCCGGTTCTGTCAGGGGCAGTTTACCGCTAAAGTTTAAGGCATTTATTACATATTCAGTAGCCTATGCATGACAGTCCATGGCGCCGGTACCCCTTACCTTTACTCGTCGTGGTTGTCAGGGAGAGCCTTCAGCTAGTAATACATACTCACCTACTCCAATTAGGAGCCTCGTGGTTGACCTACCCGCTCCGCTGCAACCAGGAAGGTATCTGATCACCATGGTGAGCTGTTATAAATACCTGCCATGGTTCCGGTGAATGTGTGCGTAGGAGAGCCAGCTGTTGTCGGATTAGTGGGTGACGGGGATAATAGTAGAAACCGTGGCGGCCATCTTAGAGTGTGCATATAAGTATGCGAGGTGAACAAGATAGCCATATAACATAATTGCTACGGTTCTTGACATTCAAAAAACTATCCCATCACACAATTTATTGAGGTTGAGTAAACTGTCGTGGAATGCACAGAGAAAAGTGTGGGGGTACATGATTTAAGGGAAGTTATCCTGTAAGATAAATGTGCTCTCTTGAATCCCTAACGCTTCTCTGGCAGGGTGACGTGCGGGGAAGTCACGTGGTGCCAAATCAGTGACCGTGTTACCGGGAGAAACATGGCGGCCATATTGGGGTGTACATAGCGATATCCAATTGGATTATGATGGTATCTATTAATAGAAAGGTGAGAATGTCCTAATGGGAATCTCAAGGTGTTTAAGCATAAGGGACTGTGTATCTTGAAGCGACATGTAGAGGGATTTATCACAGGTATTCTCTAGTGGCTCAGACTGCTCCAAGGTATTTCATCATTAAGGCCACTGTTAGCTGAGTCAAGACGAAACACCCATCTTTGTTCTATCTTGAAAAGGGCTGTGTGTGTTATCTGTTGGTGTGTTTCAAGGACCACCCAACGTAGACTTTCAGGAGGATGTCTGTGTTCTAAAAAATGGGTGTAAAGTTTGTTGTTTGTCTTCAGGCATCGAATACCACTTTTATGTTCGGTTATTCTAGTCTTGACTGCCCTCATGGTCATACCGATGTATTTTTCTCACAGGGGCATGTCAGTAAGTATACACCGTGTTGTGTTACAATTCGTGTGTTTAGTGATTCTCCATGTGAATCTGTCAGAAAATTCAATTTCTTTAGTTTGTTTAGTCTGAGGACAAACAGCACATGATCCGCAGGGATAATGGCCTGTAACGGGTGGAAGGTCCCATAGCAGTCTCTGGTTCGTACTCGTTCTGGTTTTAGGTCGCGTGTGTATTAACAGGTCTTTAAGGTTATTTGTTCGCTTGAACGCGAATCTGGGTTTAGGGATTTCAAGAGTGCCAATATTCAAGATGCCCCAGTGTTTATTCATAGCTTTTTTGATCATGTTAGATCTGGGTGTGTATGTGGTTACACAAGTGAGTTTGTCAGTATGTTCCTTTTCATGTACCTCCAGCAGGCTCTCGCGGTGGTTATTTCTGTCTCTTTTCATGCAAGTTTTGATTTGTTTTCTGGGGTATTGTCTTTTCAGTAAATTCTCTGAAAGTGTGTCAGCTTCAGTTTTTTAGTCATTTATTGAACTACAATTCCTCATTATCCGGAGGAATTGGCTGAAAGGAAGGTTGTCTCTGAGGGTCTTGGGATGATAGCTGCTATATAATAGCAAGCTATTCCTGTCTGTAGGTTTTTTATACATGGTTGTGGTGAG
The DNA here is from genome assembly GCA_963921515.1 of Calotriton arnoldi. Taxonomy (NCBI): domain Eukaryota; kingdom Metazoa; phylum Chordata; class Amphibia; order Caudata; family Salamandridae; genus Calotriton; species Calotriton arnoldi. The sequence goes on along the minus strand of CAWUFW010004402.1, from coordinate 1,417,708 downwards.
TTGGCCCTCGTGTAATCTGATTGTGAGGTCCAGAAAAGGAATTTCTGAAGGCGAGATAGTGTGGGTGAACTTCAAAAATTGGTTCCTAGTGTTAATCCACCTGCAGAATTCATTGCAAGTCTGTAGGTCACCCTGCCAGAAGATGAGTATATCGTCTATATATTTCTTCCACAGTTTCAGGTTAACTCCGAAGGGGTTGCTGGCGTGTAGAATCGTTTCTCGTTTGAATGCCGCCATGTAGAGGCATGCTACACTGGGCGCAAAGGTACTCCCCATCGAAGTGCCTTGAGACTGGTGGAAGAGTTGATTGTTGAACTCGAAAAAGTTTTCTGTTAGTGCTAAGGTGGCACAGTGCATAATGAATGGGATGGGGGTAGCTGAAACCCATTCAATTTCTGTTAATGCAGTTTCTATAGTATCAGGGATTGGCTCGCTCCTAGAACCCCTGTCTAAATTCTGCGATTACTTTCTGCAGCCCTTGGTAAAACAGACTCCATCCTACATACAGGATACCACTGATATCCTGCGTGTTATTGGGGAATTGGAAGACACGGCTAACATCACTCTCCTGGTGACCCTGGATGTAGAACAATTGTACATCAATATCCCACAGAGAGAGACACTTACAGTGATAGAAACTGCATTAACGGAAATTGAATGGGTTTCAGCTACCCCCATCCCATTCATTATGCACTGTGCCACCTTAGCCCTAACAGAAAACTTTTTCGAGTTCAACAATCAACTCTTCCACCAGTCTCAAGGCACTTCGATGGGGAGTACCTTTGCGCCCAGTGTAGCATGCCTCTACATGGCGGCATTCAAACGAGAAACGATTCTACACGCCAGCAACCCCTTCGGAGTTAACCTGAGACTGTGGAAGAAATATATAGACGATATACTCATCTTCTGGCAGGGTGACCTACAGACTTGCAATGAATTCTGCAGGTGGATTAACACTAGGAACCAATTTTTGAAGTTCACCCACACTATCTCGCCTTCAGAAATTCCTTTTCTGGACCTCACGATCAGATTACACGAGGGCCAACTCACCACAACCATGTATAAAAAACCTACAGACAGGAATAGCTTGCTATTATATAGCAGCTATCATCCCAAGACCCTCAGAGACAACCTTCCTTTCAGCCAATTCCTCCGGATAAGGAGGAATTGTAGTTCAATAAATGACTACAAAACTGAAGCTGACACACTTTCAGAGAATTTACTGAAAAGACAATACCCCAGAAAACAAATCAAAACTTGCATGAAAAGAGCCAGAAATAACCACCGCGAGAGCCTGCTGGAGGTACATGAAAAGGAACATACTGACAAACTCACTTGTGTAACCACATACACACCCAGATCTAACATGATCAAGAAAGCCATGAATAAACACTGGGGCATCTTGAATATTGGCACTCTTGAAATCCCTAAACCCAGATTCGCGTTCAAGCAAACAAATAACCTTAAAGACCTGTTAATACACACGCGACCTAAAACCAGAACGAGTACGAACCAGAGACTGCTATGGGACCCTCCACCCATTACAGGCCATTATCCCTGCGGATCATGTGCCGTTTGTCCTCAGACTAAACAAACTAAAGAAATTGAATTTTCTGACGGATTCACATGGAGAATCACTAAACACACGAATTGTAACACAACACGGTGTGTATACTTACTGACATGCCCCTGTGAGAAAAAATACATCGGTATGACCATGAGGGCAGTCAAGACTAGAATAACCGAACATAAAAGTGGTATTCGATGCCTGAAGACAAACACCAAACTTTCCACCCATTTTTTAGAACACAGACATCCTCCTGAAAGTCTACGTGGGTGGTCCTTGAAACACACCAACAGATAACACACACAGCCCTTTTCAAGATGGAACAAAGATGGGTGTTTCGTCTTGACTCAGCTAACAGTGGCCTTAATGATGAAATACCATGGAGCAGTCTGAGCCACTAGAGAATACCTGCTAAGTTGTAAGCTCCCCTTACAACTTAGACAATGCCCGGACTATTTACGTTTCAGGAAACTGCTTAAAGCCTCCCTATTTTAGTCTGTTTTTGCTCGCTCGCTGGTCCGCTTAGCGCAGAGATACCCCTTCGGGGGTGATTCAGGCGCTCTACAAAACTTTAAATAAATAAATAAATAAATAAATCCCTCTACATGTCGCTTCAAGATACACAGTCCCTTATGCTTAAACACCTTGAGATTCCCATTAGGACATTCTCACCTTTCTATTAATAGATACCATCATAATCCAATTGGATATCGCTATGTACACCCCAATATGGCCGCCATGTTTCTCCCGGTAACAAGGTCACTGATTTGGCACCATGTGACTTCCCCGCACGTCACCTTGCCAGAGCAGCGTTAGGGATTCAAGAGAGCACATTTATCTTACAGGATAACTTCCCTTAAATCATGAACCCCCACGCTTTTCTCTGTCCATTCCACGACAGTTTACTCAACCTCAATAAATTGTGTGATGGGATAGTTTTTTGAATGTCAAGAACCGTAGCAATTATGTTATATGGCTATCTTGTTCACCTCGCATACTTATATGCACACACTAAGATGGCCGCCATGGTTCCTACTATTATCCCCGTCACCCACTAGTCCGACAACAGCTGTAGCCACTTGGCTCTCCTACGCACGCTTTCACCGGAACCATGGCGGGTATTTATAACAGCTCACCATGGTGATCAGATACCTTCCTGGTTGCAGCGGAGTGGGTAGGTCAACCACGAGGCTCCTAATTGGAGTAGGTGAGTATGTATTACTAGCTGAAGGCTCTCCCTGACAACTACGACAAGTAAAGGTAAGGGGTAGCGGCGCCATGGACTGTCATGCATAGGCTACTGAATATGTAATAAATGCCTTAAACTTTATCGGTGAACTGCCCCTGACAGAACCGGGTCCTTGGGGGGCTGTAGATTGCATCCGTGAGACCGGAGCTGCTCCTTTTGAGCCTTCGGGATGCGGACACGATTGACATCTTCCAGGCATCCTGGACCTGCACGGGCATTTGTTATACATTGATCGAGCAGGTGTTTTAGGGTCACGTTCACAGGCAACATCTGTCCTGACCCGGGCCCTTTACGCTTTTAAGTCTTTTATGCCAGGGCTATTACGTGAGCAACTAACCAGTGTACATATGCCATCAACGTTGCTTGTTGCTTTGTGTCTCTTCCCTCTTTTTAGAGACACTACCTTCTGTGTCTCAAATACTTCGCTGCTACTGACGAGGCACAACTATATAATTTCAATAGGTGAGTTATTAATTACTCACCATGTTGCTCTAGCCCCACGTTTGAGCATGTGTGCACAGGGGTTGCATACAGAGTCACTTCCAGAGCTATAATGAACTGCATGATAGCATTGTATGTTTTTAAAGGATAATGCTGTAATTGATAATTGACAAACCTAGTACACGTTCATCTATCATCATAATGTTTGAATACACATGGGTAGATTGTCATTACTTTGTTTCTATTCCTTTTTATTCCTCTTTTGGCTACTCTAGGTTGGCTGGCCCCCCTCTGGGTTAATGACCATAAGGGTCAGTAAGTCGTAGGTAACATAGCACTTCACCACTAGTTGTAGATAGTTTTCACATTTCACTCGGTCCTGAAGAATCGACCCTGATCAAATTTTGACAAGTCTGAGGCGAGAAACATGTTGACCATCCGGGGGAAGAGCGCAATTTTTGTCACATTATAACAAAATAGTCGCCCCCCCTTATCTTTTAGTCGGGTTGGGTCCCTCTCAGATTAAAAGTTACTACAGAGGATCCCCTTACCTATTTTAAAACATTCACTTCCTACATCTACACTCACTTAGGTCCCTCACACTCACGGCACCTATACGGCAAGGAACAGAAGATCTCCGACAAAGAGCCCCTTTATGGGAGCCCGTCAGGCATTGCAGCGCCGGCCCGACGAGGAGCAGACCCATATGATGAAGCATGACACCTAGCTTGCTGGGTGTGTGAGGGCCTCAGTTCCGACAGGAGGAATTCCCCCTCCTCCTCACTACCTAGAGTACATATAAAAAGTGGTCAATAAACCACCAAGGAACTTCGTACCCGTCTCTTCTTTGGCTTACTGGAGGCACCAGGTGGGCTAGTTGGCCCCTAAGGACCCTTAGTATTAAAGGGGCCTTCTTCCACCAACCTAGAGCACGCCAGGAGGCGCCTTTGCAGAGTAGTGGAGAAGGGGGCGGGGCCTCTGGTGAGTTGCCGGTTTCTTTAAAAAAAATTTTAACTGAGGAAGGGGGCTTTGTGACCCCCTTCTTTTGAACCTTTTGGGCCCCGGGGACCCCAACCCCTGGGGTCTGAGCCATTTTTTGGTTTAAAAAAAGTTAAACAGGAGGGGGGCGTGCAGCCCCTCTCCTAAGGCGCATTTCAGCCTCAGGGACCCCATCGCCCAAGCCCGGCCATTTTAAAATTTTCTTTCAAGGGAGGGGGGCCAAGCGCCCCCCCTCCCGGGCCATTTTCAGCCCTGGGGACCCCATCCCCCGGGGCATGGCCATCTTTAAAGGGACCGTGGGGGAGCCTGAAGGCCCCCACAGTCCTAGCCTGCTCCCGCCTCCTGCTAATATGTAGTTCCCTGGGGGTAAAAAGCAAAGTGTATTCGCTTTGAACAAGCGAGAACAAAGTGCTCTCGCTTGTTCGAAGCGAGTACACTGTTTGCTATGGGATGGTGGGACCAGTGCTCCCGCCATCCCATAGCAAACTGCAATGTCCCGGGGGTGGGCACCCCAGGACATTGCTGGAACCGGCCCTGGGAGGTGGTGGTCCCCAGGGCATTATTGGCTCCTGGAGGGGGGCCGCGTGGCCTCCCTCCCATCCTATCTGTAGCCCCGGAGAGATGGTGTTCCCCAGGGCTGGGGGTCTGCAACGGACCCCCGCATTTCATTAATCTGTGCCCTGAGTAGGTGTGGTCCCAGGGGCAGTGTGGGTGGGCTCAAGCCCCCCCCACACTATAGTTTTTAAACTTAGCCCCTGGGAGTTGGTGGTCCCTGGGGCTGCAGGGAGGGGTAAGACCCCACACGCCTTTTTTAAAAAAAAGCCTCGGGAGGTGGTGGTCCCTGGGGCTGGGTGGGGGGGTAGGACCCCCATACCTTTTTTTAAAAAAAAGCCCGGGGGAGGTGGTGGTCCCCGGGGCTGGGGCGGCAGGAGCTTCCCCATGCTTTTTCTCAAAAATAAATAAAGCCCCAGGGAGGTGGCGGTCCCTGGGGCTGTGGGGGGGCCGCATGCCCCGCTCCATGTTGTGGCATTGCCCCCGGGAGCCCTTGCTTTGTTTTTTTTTTTACATTTTTGGCAGGATTCGCGTACCCAATGAGACTCCCACTGATTTCTTTAAAAAAAAAATGCTTTTTTGGGCCCTCGGGGTCCCTGTGGGACCCCCTGAGCAGGCCTAGGGGGTCAAGGTGTTTCTACCCTGCCCCCTTTTCTTCTTTTTTATCCTTTTTTTCTTGTGACTTGGTTCAACCGAGTCACAAGATGGCTGCCAGCACTTCCTGGTTTCAAGTGTGGGCAGCCAATCAGATCTCAGGCACGAGATCTGGAGGGTTCGCGGATCCTTCGTGTCGATATATGGATATCTGTAAATATTTAATTTTGTCAAAACCTACTCAGCGGATTTACACCATTTAACAAAAAGAGTGCACTCTGGACCAAGAGCTACCTTTCTGCCAAATTTGGTGCAATTCCGTTGAGCAATTCGGGCTGTAGCTGCGTCAACAGTTTCCTGTGGAAATCAACACGGAGAAAACGCGTTTTGGTACCCCCTTTTTTCTCAGCCCCCGCTTGACGAATCACCCCAAAACCTTCAACGCAGGAGCTGACCTGACCACCCCATTAGTTTTGAAACTTTCACGAAGATTCATCAAACGGCGCCAAAGGTATTGGCATAAGAAAAAACACTTTTTGAATAGAAACAAGGTCCTAACTATAACTACCTACTGTAGGTAATATATATGTGTGTGTGTTTTATATATATAGGCATATATATGTATAAATATATATTACCTACTGGCGGTCGCCAGTAGGTAGTTATAGTTAGGACCTTGTTTCTATTCAAAAATCGTTTTTTCGTTTGCCAATGTCTTTGGCGCTGATCTACGAATCTTCCCGAAATTTTCAAAACTAATGGTTTGCTCAGGTCAGCTCCTGTCTTGTAAGTTTCGGGGTGATTCATCAAGCGGGGGCCGAGAAAAAATGGTTCCCAAAACGCTTTTTCCCCATGTTAATTTCCGTAGGAACTTTAGACAAAGCTACAGCCCGAACTACTGAACGGAATTACACCAAATTTAGCAAATAGGTAGGTCTTGGTCCAGAAAGCGTTTTTTTTTTTTAAAATGGTGTAAATCCATTCAGTAGTTGCTGAGAAATTCAAAAAATAAAAATTTATATATCTGAGCACCGAGGAGGATTCGCGAACCCACCCGAGCACGAGCTTCATTCTGATTGGCTGCCAACACTTCAAACCAGAATGCTTTGGCAGCCATCTTGTGACTCGGTAACTTTCTGCATATCTCTTACTTCTTTCTGCACCTTTCTTCGTCTTTCTGGACTTCTGTTGCCTCTTTCTGCATTTCTCTTGCTTCTTTCTGCGCCTTTCTTCCTCTTTCTGCATATGTCCTACCTATGTAGGCATAGTTAGAAATTAGCATTTAAAAAACCTTAGAAATTCACTGAAAAACCATAGGTTTCAGGGACATTATAGTTAGAAATTAGCATTTAAAAAACCTTTGAAATTCACTGAAAAAACCATAGGTTTCAGGGACGTTATAGTTAGAAATTAGCATTTAAAAAACCTTTGAAATTCACTGAAAAAACCATAGGTTTCAGGCCGTTATAGTTAGAGATTAGCATCTAAAAAACCTTAGAAATTCACTGAAAAAACCATAGGTTTCAGGGACGTTATAGTTTGTTGGACATTTCACTCGTACAAAACCAGAGAAATTCGGCCGTTATAGTTAGTTGAGGTAACTATAACTCGCGCCCCCGCAATGCATTGCTGATGATGTCACATATTACATCACTCAGGACATGGTCAGTGACATCACTGATGACATCACTGATGACATCACTGATGACATCATCCACATGATAATATGATGCACCTCCTCACACCCTAATATAACCTTTGATACACCCACTCTAAAATACAGACTACCATTTTTTAAACCAAAGACACACCAATACCAGTTACTATATGCCCACTCACTAATTCCTAGGTCTACAAACACATCTACTCATTCACCCATACAGTTACTCATACATGCAGTCACTCATCAATACAGCACTATCATATGCATTCATACACCTATACAGACACTCACACACCACCACTCACCCATAGAGTTACTCACACACATAGTCAGGCATGCAAAGAATCAATCACACTCCCTTTTACTCACCTACACAATTATACACACACCACCTAACTTATTCATACAGATACTAACACATACTTACTATCTTATACAATCACTGATACAAGCACACACTCATCCATACAGCCACTCTCACATATAGTCATTTATATAGTCCAACACTCACATATACTGCCTTTCACATATTTAGTTACTCACACATATACCACTGAGACATCTAAACACTCACCAACACACCGATACACACACTCACCCACCCATACAGCCCTTCACAGATGCACTCTTGAACCCATACACCCAGTGAATCACCCACTCACATATCTATGCACAAAGTCACACACCTCCCACCCACCCACACAGACACTCAGGCATCCATACTGATACTCAGACAACCAATCAATAACCCATATAGACACACATGTAGCTACTCACTAACCCATGCAGCCACTTACACACCAACTGATAGACTGATACAGACATTCACACAGTTTAGTCACTAACCCATGCATTCAGTAAGACATGTTTAATCACTCACTTATACAGTCAGTCACGCACCTACTAAATTATCCATTCAGACACTCATACACCCACCCATTCTTCAATACACCTTGGCATATATATATATAAAACATATTTAAACTTTACAGAAACACACAGTCACTGGATGATGTCATCAGTGATGTCATTTGAGATGTCATCAATGATGTCATGAGTGATGTCACTGACCATGTCATGAGTGATTTAATATGTGACATCATCAGCAGTGCATTGTGGGGGAGCGAGTTATAGTTACCTCAACTAACTATAACTCTCGGGTTTTGTACGAGTGAAATGTCCAACTAACTGTAACTGCCCTGAAACCTGTGTTTTTTTCAGTGAATTTCTAAGGTTTTTTAAATGCTAATTTTTAACTATAACGTCCCTGAAACCTATGGGTTTTTCAGTAAATAAATATATATATATATATATATATATATATATATATATATATATATATATATAATATACATATTTATGAATATTTAGACTGTTGTATAAAGGTTTGTAGTTTATAGTTTATGTAAATTTATTTTTGCTTATATTGTTATGAATTTATTTATATGTTTTATTGGAGTGAATTACACTTATGTTGATGATGTAATATATTTCTTTTTATTCAGACATGTGTAATGTGTATATAACATTTATTGTAATTATTTGTTTAATGTAAAAAGTACTTTTTTATGTTTAATAATGATAATGTAAATATTTTGATGATAATATTGCAGTCGATATTGTGTGAGGCTATATTTTTGACATATTGTGTGTTTATTTAAAGTAACAATATTTTTGTTTCCATAATCTGTGTTTTTGATACAAGTAAAAATCGATATTTTTAACAGTGATATTTGTGTTCTCGATATTTGTGGTTTTAGTAGATAAGTTTAGGAACCTGACATTTTTTTCTAATAATATTTATTTTCCGATATTTTTGTGTTCTGATATTGTGTACACAGGTCTCTGGCCCACTGTGGAGTCTCCTTGTGGTAAAGTAGTGCAAAAATTAAAAACGCTTATTAAATTCTAAAAAAATTTACAAATATTTTTATGATATAACTGAATGTAATTTTTTTTATTTTTTTACTTTCAATGTATAACTAAGGAAAAAAGCTACAGCACTATTAACTACATTTTGAATAAATCTTGCATTTTTAAAAATGTTTTACATTACATTAAAATTATTTTTATCAAGGGTAAATAAAAAAATAATTATTCCATCAAAAGTTAAAAAAAGGAAATTTGTTAATTTTGCATTAGTAATTATTAACTGTGATGTGCAAAATTTCTTAAAAGTTATTTAATTATATTTCAATGCAATTTTTCAATGCAAAACATGTCATTTTATAACTGAATTAAAAATATGTACTACTACTATAAATTATTGTAAACTGTTTTTTACTATAATTTTTGTGATTTTAAATACTTTGGGGTCGATTACGATGTCGGTCAGAAAGCATTCCGACCGAATCGGTCTTGGAATGGTTTCCGACCGAATCAGATCCCGGGAGTCCGACCAACCGATTATGATGCTTCCAGACACTGTTCGATCGAACTCCCATTGACTTCAATGGGAGCCTGTGTTCCGAACCAATCCACAGGCTCCCATTGAAGAAAGGGGTGGTTGGGGGAAATCATGCACCCTGTGGCGGGCACCCCTTGGTGCCTGCCACACCGTGCATGGTTAAAAAGGGGGGACTCATGGGTACCCCCATGTGCCCGATTCGGAAGGCCCCGGGTGAAGGGGGGCCTGCTACGAGCCCCCAAAGTCAGATTCCGACAGACGATCTGAGTCAGAACAACCGATTCAGAAAGGCTGCCCAATTCCGACATCATAATACGTTGTTTGCAAAGCTTCCGAGTCGTTTGGAAACGTGGCCCATAGACACATATGATTCGGCTCCAAACGACTTAAACTTTCCGAATGCCGTCCGGTTCGGATTCGTAACCGAGTCGGATAGTCCGAACATCATAATCAGTTGTTTGGAAATCTTTCCGAATCGGTCGGAAAGACTGGTTCTGAATCGGATTCGGCAGACCCGAATCGGAGCCTTTACGAACGTCATCGTAATTGACCCCTTCAATTTAATGTACATTATTTCCTATGGGATTTTCTTTTAAGTCCCAAATTCCATTGTTTTCAATGGGAGGGGGTTACTATACCAGTAGTTAGCCATGCATGATGCTAGACTTACTCCCGCTCTGAGCTGGAGTATTTTACTACTTTTTTGCTTCCCTATTTGGTTGTAGTAACTAAAATTTGCAGTTTGTGAATAGCTTTAGGATTAGGGGGTTATTACGACTATGGCTGCCCTTGCCACAACCGCGGAATCCATGATTCTGTGGCGGTGGGACTGCTGCACTCATATTGCGGCGGTCAGACCGCCAGTTCGGCGGTTCCCACCACGTGTTTGGCGGTCCATCGCATAATCAGCCCTTAATAACTCAGGGCCTTATTTATGAAAACTGTTGCATCACTGCGTGAAAACAGCGATGCAACAGTTTTCACTGCACCCTCCTTGCAACAAGATTGATGCGTCATATTTACTGTATGACGCATCATGTCGCAAGGAATGACAGATACGTCATTATTACTGATGCATCTGTCGGTGCAAAACTGACGCATTGCTGGAGTTGTGTCAGAAGCATGACGCAACTCCAGCAATGCAGGGGGGAGGCTATGAATATAGCACTGCGTCAGTTATGCCAGCTGTGAGGCAGGCATAAGATATTGACGCAATGGCGTCCTAGAAGTGGCGCACTGAAATCTCATAGATTTCAATGCTCCACTTTTACGAGGCTTTTTGCAGGGGAACGCCCATCCTGCATACATTATACCTGGCGCAGGTATAATGTGGCGCAGGGGTTTACAAAGTGAGACATCTGCCTAGATGCTTCACTTTGTAATTAGGGCGCAACATGGTTCATTTTTTACACCACCGGTGCGTCACAAAAAGTGACACACCGGCGGCGCAAAAGTGTTGCAAGGGCTCATAAATAAGCCCCTCAATGTCCCACCCATCTCAGTGGTGTGGATCCTTGCTATTGATGTCAGAATATCAATCGTACTTAATATTTATATCATAGTATATTTATTACCATTATTGAAGTTTGGAATATCAATGGCAAGTGTATTGATTTTATATTTTCAGCAATATTATCAAAATTTGAAGGGCCTTATTTACGAAAACTGTTGCATCGCTGCCTGAAAACAGCGATGCAACAGTTTTCAACGCGCCCTCCTTGCGACATGATTGATGTGTCATATTTACTGTATGATGCATCATGTCGCAAGGAATAACAGATACGTCGTTATTACTGACGTATCTGTCGGTGCAAAACTGACGAATCGCTGGAGTTGTGTCAGAAGCATGATGCAATTACAGCAATGTAGGTGGAGGCTATGAATATAGCACTGTGTCAGTCTTATGCCTGCTGTGAGGCAGGTGTAAGGTATTGAAGCAATGCCGTCCTAGAAGTGGCACACTGAAATCTCATAGATTTCAATGCGCCGCTTCTCCGAGGCTTTTTGCGGGAGAATGCCCACCCTGCATAAATTATACCTGGCGCAGGTATAATGTGGCGCAGGGGTATACAAAGTGACGCATCTGCCTAGATGCGTCACTTTGTAAATAGGGCACAACATGGCACAGTTTTACGTCACCGGTGCGTCACAAAGAGTGACGCACCCACGGCGCAAAAGTGTCGCAAGGGCTCATAAAGAAGCTCTGAAATCTTTATTATGTAAATGTAAAGGTATTTAAAATTATTTGCGGTGTTTTATATGTTAATAATGTTTAAGTTATTTGATTTTCATTGTTTTCTAATATGTTTTTTAATTTAAGGATTTTGTTATGGGGTGTTTTTTATTTTATTTTCATTTTTTTGTTAAAATATTTTAAATACAATTTGTAAATATAATTATTTTGGGGTATTTTTTAACTTAAATCAATTTATTTTAAAATTGATATGATAAAATATATATTTTATAGGTGTAACGTTATTTTTTTGGGATGTTGATATTTATAATGTTTTGGGTAGGGAGTATTTTAGAATATTTTATTTTAAATGTAATTAAAATTACAACATTAGCTTATTTTTATTTTCTAATTAGTAATTTAAAAGAATTGTATTTTATTTTTTGTATTCTAGTTTTTAGGTTGTTGGGTTTTATAGGGGTTGTGGGTTGGTTGTGTTTTAATCTTTTATTTTAATAAAATAATCAAAAAATGTATATTATTTTTTAATAATACATTTGTTAGTCAAAAAAAATATTTTTCAGGATGACGTGATTTTAGGGTTTTTATTTTACTTTAAATGATGTTTAAAATTTTTCAAGATTTTAAAATGATGTTTAATATTTTTCATTTGTTTAAATGTAATAAATTATTGTAACTTTTTAAAATTATTTTCAAAACAGTTTTTGGTTTGTTTTTTCAGGTTCTTGGTTTTTTAGCATTTTTGGGTGGGTAGTGTTTTAAAATGTATGCATTTTTATTTTTTTGTTTCTTTTTTAGATTTAAAAAGAATATATAAAAGTACTGTAAAAACTGTTTATTTCAGAATTAATGTGTTTTAAAAAGTATGCTTATCTATTATATTGTCTAACATAAATTAATGATTTAAACACATTTGTTTTAATTTTGTTGTTTATTTCTTTGGAGGGGTAATAGTAAATTGTACCTGCTCTGAGTACAAGTATTTCCCCAATGTTAATTAGTTTGGGGTGAGAATAATACATTTGACCCCCTTCAGAATGCAACAGTTTCCCCAATGTTGCTTAGTTTGAAGTGTGAATAGTAAATAGTACCTCCTGAGGGTCCAACAATGGAAGTAGTAAATCTCACCTGTTCCCCCAGAGTCCAATACTGTCCCTAATGTTACTTAGTTTACAATGGAAATAGTTAAAATGGTCCCCGTCAGATCCCAACGCTTTCCTCGATTCTTCTTGGTTTGGAGTGGGAATAGTAAATCTCAGCTCCTCTCCTCCTGGAATCCAATACTTTCCCCAATTTTGGTTTGTTTAGAATAGGAATAGTACATATTCCCCTTCCCCTGAGTCTAACACTTTCCCCAATGTTGCGTAGTTTGGAGAGGGAATAATTAATCTGACCCCTCCAGAGTCCAACACTTTCCCCAGTGCTGCTTACTTTGGATTTGGCATAGTAAATCTACATCCCCAGAGCCCAACACTTTCCCCAATAGTGCTTAGTTTGGAGTCAGAATAGCAAATACCCCCCCTCAGAAACCAATGCTTTTTCAAATGTTACTTAGTTTTGAAAAGGAATAGTTAATGTGACCCCCACCAGAGCCCAATGCTTTCCCAAATTTTGCTTAGTTTTGAGTGGGAATAGTAAATGTCACATCTCTATGTCCAACACTTTTCTCATTGTTGCTTACTTTGGATTGGGAATATTAAATGTCACATGGCCCAGCACCCCAAAGTCCAACACTTTCCCCAGTGTTGTTTAGTTTGGAGGGCGACTAGTAAATCTGAAATCCTCAAGAGTCCAACACTTTTCCTAATGTTGTCTTGTGTGGAGTGGTAATAGTTACACTGACCCCCTCGGAGTCCAACTTTTCTCCAATATTGCTTAGTTTGAAGTGGGAATAGTGAATCTATCCCCCACACCCAAAGTCTAACACTTTCCTCGATGTTGTTCAGTTAGGAGAGGGAATCGTATATCTGACCCCTCCAGAGTCCAATTCTTTCCCTAATGTTTCTTTATCTGGAGTGGGAATAGTTAATGTGACCCTCCCAGATTCTAACGCTTTCCCCAATGTTGCTTAGGGCCTGATTTAGTTCTTTGTGGTCCCAAGTACTCCATCGAGCTGATGGCGGTCTGCCCACCTTATTTCGAAATTATGTTAGAAAATCTTGTAAAGCGCTCATATACATAAAAAGGGCGTCTTGGCGCTAGCTGAGTAAATGGATACTGGAGGAAGACAAAACAAAAAAAAGAGCGTTTATCAGGAAGAGAATAGCAATGTTTTTAACGGCTTCCTAAAGGCCAATAGATTGGGCAGGGCTTTAATGTGTAATGGAAGAGCATTTCATGTCTAAGATATGTTGCGGCTATAGACAGAAGACCACCGCCGTGGCTCCACCGCCTTCCGTTCGGTGAGATTGCGCCGAGAGAATTTAGATGTTCCTGTTGTGCTGGCGGTGTTGTGGTGGCGGAGTCCTGATGGAGTGAGGTTCATGGTGGTGTAGAGACAGGTAAGTACAACTTATTAATATGTCAATAAATACACGTGTCATGTTTGCATGAAATATATATGTAGGAATGTGTCATGTCCCTGTGTGTTACGTATTGCATGCCACTCACACAACATACACACACTATTGAATGCACACCTACAGGCACCACTAGTGCAACACCCCCAAGCACCACAACAACAAATAATGTTTTAACTGTCAATACAGGTGTGTTCAATTTACCTTGATAAGTTGGAAAATGAACACTACAGCATTACACATAACATCTTTTGCATGTAAGAGCAATGTAGTAATACACGAGGCAATAGCAACTGTCAGCAAATGATACATAGGACAATAGTACAAGTGCTTTACTTTAGATCTCCGTGCCAACGGAGTCGTTTGGCGTTATGATGGTGTCAGAGCAGCAAAGGAGGGACCTGGACGATTGGGTAGAAGATGGAAATGGAAGAGGAAAACAGGAAAAAAGGTAAGTTTTTACCTCATTTCCTTCGATTCCGCTGACTCTAAGTTGGAGGGATTTGCACCACAGCTACCACAGCGGGAAGGCACATCATAATCAGCTCGGTGGGACTCTTGGCTGGAGTTCCGCTGCCAGCCTCTTTTGGCTGTTGCACCGTTGACGCAGAAGAAGATTCCTGGTGGAGGAAGCAGGACTGTGGTGGTCTTTCATCTATGGACCCACCAACATCTAAATCAGGTGGGTTGGACAACCAAGTCGGTGGGTGGGAAGGCCTCCGAAAAAGCGACGGCAGGACCAATCCCACCAAAATCTAAATCTGGCTCATAGTTGGGAGTGGGAATAGTAAATCACTTCCCCTCCCCACCCCCAGAACCCAAAACTTTCCCCAATTTTGCTTTGGAGTGGGAATACTAAATCTCACACCACCCCCAGAGACCAACACTTTCCCTAATGTTGCTTAGTTTGGAGTGGGAATAGTAAATGTCACCTCCCCAGAGTCCAACATGTTCACCAATGTTGCTTAGTATTGAATGGAAATAGTCAATCTTGCTCCCATGGAGTTGAACAATATTTCCATATTTTATTTGTTTAGAGTGGGAATTGTAAATCTCAACCCCATCAGATTCCAACACATTCCCCAATGTTGCATAGTTTGGAGTGGGAATAGTAAATCTGCCCCCTCCCCCAGCATCCAACTCTTTTCCCAATGTTGCCTATTTAAAAAAATGTGCTTTTTAAAATAATGTCAAAAAAGGTCCTAATTCCAATAGGAAAGGGAGGCGGCACACCAATTCAAACCACAGGTGATTTATTCGAAGCACAAAGAACAACGCGTTTCAGCCGAAACGGCCTTTGTCAAGTTACCATACTGCCGTGAACCATGCCATTAAATACGTCATCATAGAAATAAAAGACATACTACAATGCATGATGTAAGCAATAATCACGATGATAGGAGTTGATCTAAATGAAAATCTAAAAGATCTTAAGGCAGAAATTAATGAACAATTATGTACAAGGATACGTGACAAATGCATTTGTCTAGCGTGATCGCAAGATAATTAGCAATTCATGTAAGGCAATGTGTCCCGCCTCTCTTCACATACCAGTGACCTTTTGCCTTCTAATAGACATGGTAGAAAGAATCTAATATTGCAGGCTACCACGAACGTGCATGAGTAATCATACATAATAAAAATTATGCTTAGTACCGCACCTCACCATTTTCAATTTTACATATTTGGATGTTTGGCTTTGGTGATTTTTCAAACATATTGAGAGGCGTGAGCGCCTTAAAGAGCAACAATCATGCAATATATTGAAATTAGCCATTTGGTATCTAATACAATCGATCGCTAGCATGCAAGACAAAATGATCTATGTATTGCAGCCACTCATCAATTCCAGATGAAACATTAATATGTGAAATCATATATGCACACAAATATATATACGCAATTGCAGTATGTCACTAACTGGCATTTGGTAGACATAGGATGGGCACATGGGCGGTATGTGTGTAATGACGAATTACAATAATGTGAAGGGACCAAAGTGAAAAAGAAATTGCATGAGCTTCCCCATCTCTCTATGTAAGGCGGACCATGAGGGTAATATTGAGATACTTCTCAAATGGTGAGTATCATATATCCCCTAGGAATTAGGCCTGAAAATAATGGCATCGTAGTTAGAATGGCAGGATATTATGCGGGCAAGTGCCCATATTTGTGTCTAGAAGAAAATAATCCGAAATAATCCATAGGGTCCAGCATCACTGAGGTGAAAGCAAGATGGATAGAATGAAAATATATAATGCAAGTGACATAGCCTGTGCTATTCATACAGAATATATATAGTAATCGATCGCTAGCATGCAAGACAAAATGATCTATGTATTGCAGCCACTCATCAATTCCAGATGAAACATTAATATGTGAAATCATATATGCACACAAATATATATACGCAATTGTAGTATGTCACTAACTGGCATTTGGTAGACATAGGATGGGCACATGGGCGGTATGTGTGTAATGACGAATTACAATAATGTGAAGGGACCAAAGTGAAAAAGAAATTACATGAGCTTCCCCATCTCTCTATGTAAGGCGGACCCTGAGGGTAATATTGAGATACTTCTCAAATGGTGAGTATCATATATCCCCTAGGAATTAGGCCTGAAAATAATGGCATCGTAGTTAGAATGGCAGGATATTATGCGGGCAAGTGCCCATATTTGTGTCTAGAAGAAAATAATCCGAAATAATCCATAGGGTCCAGCATCACTGAGGTGAAAGCAAGATGGATAGAATGAAAATATATAATGCAAGTGACATAGCCTGTGCTATTCATACAGAATATATATAGTAATGAATAAAGAACATTTCTAAGGAAACTAGTAATGAAAAAGAATACAGTAAAATTCCAGGAGGAATGCCTGGAATCGTGAGGGGTAACTACACCACAATATGAGTTGCCAATTCCTCTTCTCTATTTAACCCAAAGGGCATTCTGGTGTTTAGATCGATGATATACCTGGACTCAAGAATCCGCAGCTGTTTTTCCCTATCAACACCTCTGATATGTTTGTAAACCCTGTCGAGTCCTACATATTTGAGCAATTTATTGTTGTTCTCATGGACATTATAAAAATGTCTGGCCACAGGATAATTAAAATCCATATTGGTTATGGCCCTCTGGTGTTCGAGTATCCGTCTTTTCACGGGCAATTTGATACTCCCTATATAACGGAGACCACAGGGACACTCCAGGGCATAAACAACATGATCGGTGGTGCAGGTGATAAAGTTGGAAATTACTTTTTCCTTCCCACTAATGGTTTTATAGGTTTTACAATTTTTACTATTCCTGCATGCCTTACACGCATAACATTTGTGAAATCCTTTATTAGATTGTAACCAATTAGTAGTGGATTCGGTTTGGAAATAGCTTTTAACCAATTTGTCACGAAGCGAACTTGGTCTTTTGTAGGTTATAGTAGGTGAATTACCAATACAGCCCCCAATTACAGGGTCCACCTGAATGAGCCCCCAGTGTTTTCTCATGATCGATTTGAGTCTACCAGATCGATCATTGTAGGTGGTTATCATCCTGGGTACAGTGGTTGCGTTTTTTATCTGGGATTATTTTGTCTTTGTTAAATAAAACATCAGCATGTTTAACATCTTTCAATTTGTTTCTGGCTTGAGACAGAATTTTTGTGGAATAACCCCTTTGTTTGAACCTTTCTAACATGATATCACATTCTTTTGAGTATCCACTATCGGTACTGCAGTTCCTGCGCGCCCGCAGTAATTCGCCATAAGGGATGCTATTGAGGAGAGAAGTGGGATGATGACTACGTGCATGTAACGTGCTATTTCCCGCAGTCTCTTT
The DNA here is from genome assembly GCA_963921515.1 of Calotriton arnoldi. NCBI lineage: Eukaryota > Metazoa > Chordata > Amphibia > Caudata > Salamandridae > Calotriton > Calotriton arnoldi. Next base: position 1,399,682 of record CAWUFW010004402.1, on the reverse strand, counting down.
CCTGAATAGATTGGTTACTAAGTTGTTATCATGTACTGTGACGTGAATGTCAAGAAAATCACACTGTGTTTGACTGATTTTATGTGTGAAACTGAGATTAAGATTATTAGAAGAAAGACACTCAATAAACCTCAGAGCTTGTTCCTCATCACCATCCCAAATGATGAAGAGGTTGTCTATATGCCTCAGCCACAACGGTACATGATTGATGAAATCCTCGTTGGCATCTGTCCAGACCACCTGCTCCTCCCACCAGCCCAGGAACAGGTTTGCCAGGCTGGGGGCGAAGCAGGTGCCATGGCAGTGCCTGACTTTTGACAATATAATATTTTGTCGAACAGAAAAATATTTTCCTTCAAACAATAAGACATCATCAGTTTCAGCATTATCGTATGATCATAGAGGCCAATTGGTCTTCTCTGTAGATAATACAAACAGGCATCTACTCCTTGCTCTTGATTGATACAAGTATAGAGAGAACAGATGCCCAGTGTTATAAGTGAAAAGCTTTTTTCCCATTTAATGTCATGGATTCTTTTCAGGAAATCCGTGCTGTCCTGTCAATATGATCGTAGATCTTTAACATAAGGTGCCAGAAAATAATCCAGAAAAATTGAAGTGTTCTCAAGTAATCCCCCATTGGAGGAGACAATCGGCCTCCCCGGGGGTTTTGTCGCATGCTTGTGAACCTTTGGCAGAAGGTATAAACAAGGAACACGAGGATTATCATTTCTCAAAAATTTGAGTTCATCGTCATCAATTAAGTCTGCATTCCACCAGTTGTACAGCATCTCGTGATATCTAATGATGGTGTTCTCGTAGGTCTGCCATGTTATGCTTTCGTAGCAGCTTGAGTCACTGAGTTGCCGCATAGCCTCTGCTTTGTAATCCTTAGCCTGCAATAGGACAACGCTCCCCCCTTTGTCGGAGGGTTTTATTATTATGGAGGGGTCTTGTAATAGATTACTTAGTGCTTTTCTTTGGTTCTTTGTGAGGTTATCCTTGATTCTATAATTTTGTTGACCCCTTAAGCGTACCAGTTCCTGAGTCATTACTGAGTGGAATGCCTCGATGTTATCATGCGGAAAGTTTGGATTGAAGCGTGATTTAATTTTTAAGCCGCTTTTACAGGAAGAATCAACTGCGAATCCTAGATTATTCAAAGTATTGCCCACATTATCACTTGTTGTTGCTTCCAAATTGTTCTCAAGTTCATGGATATCTAAAATAGAATTCACAGCACCAAGTGTGAAGATCATTGAAGGGCTAGTGATTTGTTGTAAGACACCAGTATGATTATACCGTTCTGGTTTCTTGGATATTTGGTGTAGTTTCATTGATTTGAGTTTTCTCACATAAAGAAAAATATCAATTCTAATGTCCACATAATTCCAGTCAGTCCTGGGGCAGAATGATAATCCCAATTTGAGTAATGACTCTTCTTCCGAGGACAGGCAACTCATAGAAAGATTGATGATGGATTTGTCCATGATGTCACTGCTAAATATCTTTCTATGCCAGAATTTGTTGCATCCCCCTCTTCTGTTCAGTCTTTGTTTTTCTTTTTGTTTGTGCCCCTTCCTCTTGGTCTTCCCCGTCCCCTTCCTACTGCTTCTTCTTTTTGCGGTGCATGTGCGTTTTGTTCCTTCTGCTGTTTGAGTAGTTGGAACTCGTGTAGGGAAGTCAAGGGACGTAGTCCTAAAGGGGCAGCAGGTATAGATCTTTCAGGATCCGAACTCACATCTGAGCTGGAATCTGTGGAAGTTGGATCACGATATCTTTGTTGATTAATGAATTGGCGATCGCGTTGTGCCCAATCAAAGCGTTTGGCGTAAGTTAAGATTCTTTCCTCTGCGTAGTCTCTCTTATCCCGTAGGAATTTTCATTGTTTTTTGATTTTTATTGTATCTTCGTACGTCTTTAGACGTCCTTCCAGTGATATTAAAAATTCAATAACCAATTTGTCTTCCTTATGAGCCTCCAATTGTGGGTTCGGACAATGGTCAATCCCTCTCTGGTTTTGTCAAGATCAATTTTAGCGTATTTCACCAGGATTTCTAACATCCCTTTACATGTCTTTGCCATGAACAATGCCCATTCCGTTAGAAGTTCGGGATTTGGGTTCTCATATGTAGGTATGATTGAGATCCGAAGCCCCCTTGGGACACGGCCAACCTCAATATAATTTGTGAGTGAGGTGACCTCCCACCACTTGTTTAGTTCACGTTTCGCCAGTTTTTCAAGGAGATTTAAATTTTGTTTCAATGTTAAATCACCCCCGCCTGTAGATGGTCCAATAGCTGTCAATACTTGGCTTGTATCAGCATTTTCATTAAATAGAGAGAGCGCAACAGCTTGCCTGTCTGTTTCCCATGTATTCATATCAATTGCTCCGAAAATGCCCGCAGTAAGAAAGGACTCAGCAGAATATTGATAGCTGCCGTGTGACAAGGCTCCAGTGAAGTAATACTCTCTAATATCCTGCCATTCTGACTATGATGCCATTATTTTCAGGCCTAATTCCTAGGGGATATATGATACTCACTATTTGAGAAGTATCTCAATATTACCCTCAGGGTCCGCCTTACATAGAGAGATGGGGAAGCTCATGTAATCTCTTTTTCACTTTGGTCCCTTCACATTATTATTATTCGTCATTACACACATACCGCCCATGTGCCCATCTTATGTCTACCAAATGCCAGTTAGTGACATACTACAATTGCGTATATATATTTGTGTACATATATGATTTCACATATTAATGTTTTATCTGGAATTGATGAGTGGCCGCAATACATCAATCATTTTGTCTTGCATGCTACTGATCGATTGTATTAGATACCAAATGGCTAATTTCAATATATTGCATGATTGTTGCTATTTAAGGCGCTCACGCCTCTCAATATGTTTGAAAAATCACCAAAGCCAAACATCCAAAAATGTAAAATTGAAAATGGTGATGTGCGGTACTAAGCATAATTTTTATTATGTATGATTACTCATGCACGTTCGTGGTAGTCTGCAATATTAGATTCTTTCTACCATGTCTATTAGAATGCAAAAGGTCACTGGTACGTGAAGAGAGGCGGGACACATTGCCTTACATGAATTTCTAATTATCTTGCGATCACGCTAGACAAATGCATTTGTCACGTATCCTTGTACATAATTGTTAATTAATTTCTGCCTTAAGATCTTTTAGATTTTCATTTAGATCAACTCCTATCATTGTGATTATTGCTTACATCATGCATTGTAGTATGTCTTTTATTTCTATGATGACGTATTTAATGGCATGGTTCACGGCGGTATGGTAACTTGACAAAGGCCGTTTCGGCTGAAACGCGTTGTTCTTTGTGCTTCGAATAAATCACCTGTGGTTTGAATTGGTGTGCCGCCTCCCTTTCCTATTGGAATTAGGACCTTTTTTGAAACTATTTGTGGTTCCTGCCGCCACGGCTGGCACGACGAGTAATTGGCAGGCATATGGCGTTACAGGCAGACAACTGGATTTGTATATATATATATAACAAATCATTCACCCAACTATCCTAGATCAACCCAGATATATCCAGCTCTTTTACATTTCTCTTCTTCATTGGACGATCGCCATGTCTCCTACAACAATGAAAACGATGCATGATCAATTAAGATTAACCCTATTACCATTAAAAACAGCAAACCTGAAACTTAGAGATGCATTACATATAAAATACAAGATTATTCTTCTAAAGATACGCTTAATCCACTTCTAAGGTTTAGCCTAAGTGAACAGATAAAGGAGCCAAACTTGTTAAAGACCCTAAGTCCCTAATAAATGACCCAGGAGAAAAACAAATGTAAACTTGACTGCCTACAACAAAATAATTTTGCTAGGCAACGCTGCAGTGTTTGTGCTGTTCCAAAATACCCGGGAGTCCCACCCCTCAGAGTCAGCCCTAACTGCCAAGAGCCATCATTTCTTTAATGCCAGGATGCATATGGAGATGCACTGTCATGCTCTAAGTCTTGACATTACTCTCCCTCCCCCGCAGAATCATTTCCCTGGTCTTGCAAAAATAAAGGGGAAAACCCAATAGAAATATGTAAAGCACTATTATTGGAAAATTCTGCAATAACAATCCTTCCTACCCGTCTTGTGAACTATTCATCAGAATACATCATGGATATTGTTAAATTATTTGGTTAAGGTGTTCTGTTTGTCCATCTGTTTGTGGAAGATGACTAGTGGATTTGAAATTTACTGCTCCATCTTGCTTCAACAAGACATTGCAAAATCTTGATATAAATTGAGCACCTCTATACATGAAGACTATCCTGGGTAATACATGCAATCTGAAGGTCTCCCTTAAGAATATATTAGCCAGTTGTGGTTCTGTAGGTAATGTTTTCATTGGAATGAGGTCCCCTAGCTTCATGAGAGAGTCTACTACCATGAAAACCATGTTATAACCCTAGGAGCAGGGAAGTTCCACAATAAAGTCCATAGAAATTTGATCCATGGTTTCTTAGGAGTTGGAAGTGGTTGTAATTACCCCACTGGGATTTCTTGTGACCTTAGCCAGAGCACATTGGCAGTTTTCCCAAAAATCCTTTACATAGTACTGTAAATGTGGCCATCATGCAGTCCTCAGGATCAACACAACTGACTTCTTAATTCCTGCGTGTCATGCTAATGAAACAACCTCATTGTAAAAGTTGTCTTTGTAGTTCTTTTGTAGGGATAAATACTCAGTTCTGAAGAAAAGACAAAGTCTCAGGCATCTCTTTTCTGGGTCTTTCTTAATCCATTCATTGTTTAGTCACTCTTGTTCACCTTTCACTTCTAAAAGAAATCTTTTAGATTCATTACATGCTGGGATCTGTGCCATTAGAATGGAGTATGGATGGTGGATCGAATACTATGGTTCGATCTGCCTCTTGCTGTTTTGACAACGCATCTGCCTTTCCATGTCTCTTTCGAGGATGACACATTATCTCATAGTCAAATCTTTAAAATAATGAACTCCATGTTGCAATGCCTGGGAGTGGAAAATGCAATCGCCTAAATATATATTATAACTTCTTGTTGATCAATTTTCCTCAAATCCAAAACCTATCAGATACGGTGTCCCGCAAGGAGCCTCTCTGAGCCCCACACTCTTTAACGCCTATGTATCACCTTTGGCAAAAATCAGTGAAAAATGGTGATTCAGCATTTGCTCCTATGCTGATGACACACAGCTGATGATTGCCCTCGAGGAAAAGCATGAGAACACCAGGATTAAGTTGAACAACTGCCTCTCAGAGATGGCTACCTGGATGTCAGGGCATTGCTTAAAATTAAACGCCGACAAATCTGAAATCCTGCTCTTTGGAGGAGCCCATTTAATCTGGAATGCAACCTGGTGGCCACAATCATTGGGAGCCGCTCCTGCACCCAAGCAGGTAGCAAAAAACGTGGGCATCCTTATTGACAACACCCTGACCCTGCAGAACCATGTTCAGGCTCTGTGCGGAAGATGCTTCGCCACCCTAAAGCTACTAAAAAGCTTATTTCCGTGGATTCCCATTGAATGCAGAAGAACGATCACAGAGGCCCTACTCATTAGTAAACTGACTATGGTAATGCACTGTTCGTTGGAATGGCTGACTATCTCTTTACACGCCTGCAGGTGATACAGAACGCAGCCGCCAAATTGGTCTGTAACAAAAATAGGTATAGTTCAGCATCTGACTGTATGAGACTGCTCCATTGGCTGCCCGTGCATCAAAGAGCCAGATTTAAGCTTCTGAGCCACGCACATAAAGCCCTACACCAGCGCGGTCCCAGAATTCTTCAAAACAAAGTCCAATTCTACGCCCCTACAAGGTGTCTGAGGTCTCGCCACTCGGCACTGGCCAAGACAAAACGTATTAAGAAAGCTAGAGCGGGAGGACAAACCTTCTCCCACCTGGCTGCAACACATTGGAATGAACTACCGTTAGACTTACGGCTTACAGATGACTACATGGCTTTCAGAAAGAAACTAAAAACCCATTTGTTCCCTAAAGCCTGAGCGCTGGATATAGCGGCATCAAACATTTCTCCTGCCATTGGATCTCGCTTCTCTAGCGCCGTGATATCCTTTTGGATGAATATTGCGCTTTATAAATAAATAAATATATAAATAAATAAATAAATAAACCATAAGTGTATGCTTCCTCCAAATAATGCCTCCAATGCTGAAAGACTTCCTTAATTACCAGGAACTCTCAGTCGTAAAGGGTGTGATTCCTTCTGCTGCTGAAATACTGTAGAGTATTTCTCTGTGAAGAATTGCTCCAATTGCTTGTGAAGAGGCATCCGCCTCAACAATAAAAGGTAATGAACAGTCTGGGTGCTGCAATATTGGAGAAGAAGTAAAAGCTTATTTAAACCTCTGAAATTCTGCTTCCTGCTCTTCACCTCACTGAACCATTATATTCTTTCTTGTCAAACATGTCAATGGAGAAACAATGCCTGAGAAGTCTCTTATTAACGGCCCAAAAAAGTTTGTAAAGCGCTAAAGACCTTTGGATTTCTGTAACATTCTGTGATGTGGCCCATTCTTTTACTGCTTGAAAATTGGCATCTTCCATTTGAATTCCTTCTCTAGAGATCTGAAAGCCGAAAAAGAATACGGTGAGTTGCTTTTTCTAGTTTGATATATAAGGAATTCTCCGTTAATCACTCTAGGACCTTTTCGGCCTGCCGTTGATGATCTTCCAGCGGTTTTGAAAAAATAAGGATATCATCTAGCTATGTGACTACATAGATGTCCAAGATATTCTGAAAGATGTCATTAACAAAATTCTGGGATGCAGCAGGAGCATTACAAAGCTCAAAAGGTAACATTAGATATTTAAAGTGGTCATAGTGTGTGTTTAATGAAGACGTTTACTCGACCCCTTTGCGGATCTGGACTAGATTATATGCTCCTCTTTAATGCAACTTTGAAAGGATATGGGCATTCTTTATTTGATCTACCAAAACTGAAATAACAGCAATGGATATCGGTTCTTGATAGTAATGTTATTCAGCTCTCTGCAATCAATACAGGGATTATCACCGCCCTCCTTTGGTGCGGAAAAAATCGATTAAGGGAGATGTAGAATGACATATAAACATTTTCTTTAAGTTTTCATCTAAATATTTCTTAAATACCTGTCCTCTTTGATTGTTAATGAATATATGTTCCCATGAGGCATCTATGATTCCGGGATCAGATCAATAGGGCAATCATATTCTCAGTGTGGGCGAAATACTACATACTTCTGCAAACGTTTTACTTTTCAGAATTTGTTTCCTGTTAATTCTCTGTTTGTAAAGACCTGCAAACTAATGTCTACCTAAGATTCCCTTATTCTGGGAGTAAACAAGTCTGTTGACAATATTCTGATGCAAGTTGAATCCGCTCTTGTTGCCAATCTATCTAAGGGGTATGCACCCATAACCAAGGAGATCAAACACTAAGAAATCCCCATGCCCATCTCTGGTTGCCATCATAATTGAAACTAACTGAAAGCATAAATCCTCTGAAGTTAGTGGCTTAAAATCAACACACAGAAACTCTTCCTTGGTCTCTTTCCTCTGAACCTCCAACTTCATCTGTGACTAAAATGAACTGTACATACATTTTCGATTTTCTCCAGAATCACAGTAGCTAAGGTAATTGGCAACATAAACTAGTTCTTGTAGGGGTAATTCTGAAATCACTCACTTTACCCAACCTTGGCTTGCCCTTCAAGGCTGGTCTGTCTGCATACAACTGAAAACAAAATGGCCCTTTTGTCCACAAAAGAGACATCACCCCTCTCTCCTCCTTCTTTATCTCTCTTTCCTGGTTAATGCACATATTTACTGACCAATCAGCATTGGTTCTATTCTTGACCCTTTTGTTTGAACCTTTTCCGGGAATTGGCTCTTCTTCTTCAAAACTGAGCATCTATTTGATGTGTCAAATCAATAAAGGCCTTATTGGTGAGGTGGGGTCTATTTACCACTGTCCATAAGGGATTTTTAATCTTTTTGCGCAACCCTTGTTAAAAAGCAGCAGCTGCCACTTCATCCATCCATGCTGCCTCAGCATTTAACTGCTGGAACAATGTAATATAATTAATGAGATCCATAGTCTTAATGTCAAAAGCCCTATATGTGCAGTCTGGGTAATCTATTTGCATTATCAAAAATCACTGAAAATTAGCTCAGAAATTCATCATAGTAATTCACAATAGGACTGTTACAGTTAACTGCATACCTTCCATGGACAAATGATAAAGAATGAAGGCAACTGTAGCCTGGTCTGTTGGAAATTGGCCTGGATGAACCATGAAATGTAATTGCCGCTGAGCCAAAAGTATTAAAATCGGTAGGGACTCCCCGTGAATCTCTCTGGAGGTGCTAAGGGGGGACCACTGATTACAGTTATTTCCCAAAACAGGTTCCCAGTACTAGCACCACTTGCCCCTTGTAATTTTCCTTAGCTGCTACTCTGTTCTCTCCCTTCCAACCCTGTGCTACTTGATTTGTTTGAATTAGATAGCAAGAAGGCCCTCTCTCTTGAATTGCCTGTCCTCATTTTTGCTGGATCTTGGCTATGGCCCGTCCCACAGTCCAGAGAGAATTTACATGAGAGTCCATTTGAAAAGGGGGCCTAGCACTCTGTTATGATAATACAATAAAAGACACACAATGAGACTCTGACATAAGTCCACACCTCCACTGCAATACTGTTATACCTGCTGCTCAGCCAGTGTGACTGTGTTGATGGAATGTTGGTGTGTGAGCTGGCAGTGGAATGTTGGTGAGTGAGAGAGTCAGTTGGTGGATGGGCTGAGCAGCAGGATGGCTGCTCCTGTCATGTAGTTCCTATATTACCTATACAGGATCTGCGCGTTTGGATAACCTAAACTGTGGGACTGGTGGCAGACTGATTCTGTGCACCACCACCGGATACGTTAGCCTATCTGTATTAGCTAGCTCACAGTGCCACTATAATCTCCTCTTACCAAGGAGAGAATAGATTCTGGCAACCTCAGAACATGACAACCCTGATCCCTCAGAATTGTGGAAACAATATACTACCTTTCGCTCAGTCACTCGTGCTCACTTAGTTTGTCTCAGAGAGTTACACAGAATAAACAGGCTGGGCATTTTCAATACGTATTTATTGAACAGTTGTTATTCTAGTGTAGAATAGATGAGCTGCAACAACCATTAGACAGTAGCAGAGATATATGATTAGAAGTACTATGAAAGTAAAGGGATGGTAAAGTTCTACCATCTTGCAGAAATCATGAATATATACAAGTACATAAAACACATGATAAAAAGTGCGTACTCCTACAATGCCTCCCTAACTAGATGTACCTAAATGTACCTAGCATCTGTGTAGGTGTTATGCCAAGAATCCCTCTAGGATCTAGTCAACCCCATTACCTGAGAATGAGAGAACATGGGATCCGGTCCTGGTCTCGAGTTGGACACCCCGCGAGGGATGTTAGACCACTGCGAGCTGGAGTGTCTGCATGCAGGAACCTCAGCGTCTCTGGTCAGTATGTCAGCCATGAAGTCTTGGTCTCCTCTGTCTTTCTAAGCAAGATGTGATGTATATATACCCATAGGTCTTCCCAGGGGTCCTACCTTGCTGTGTTACTGTGTTGGCCTAAAGGATGATGTCGGGCCTGAACTTTATACAGAGATATTATACAGGAGATGTTAGTCCTGCTGTGCTTCCAAGAAGCCTCATGCATAATGTATGAGATTCGAACTAGGGGGAACCCGCGTTCTGAAAGCAGTGTCGTATCTAGGTAAAAGGTCAGTCCCTAAGAACCGTTATGTATGTAATGTAGGGAAGAATATAGGTGAAAGGTTGCAATGTTACCTGCACCTATATAGGGTACCTATATGGAATATAACACCCACTTCTCTTCCGACTGGACAACATATGTAACTTATTACCGTACTACTAGCCGAACTAGATATTGGTACGCACAAAGCTTAAAAACATCTGTTTAGCTAAAAAAAATTAAAACTTCTAAAAAAGTTCTAAAAACTTAAAACTGTGTAAAAATGTTTTGCAAGCCATAGCTCTAAAGTGTCCTTAGTTATAGTCCGAAGCACTGTAAGCATTAGAAAGCCATGTATGCCCAATAAGTGAAAGGAATGTCAATTTTTGTTTTGAAATCCAAATTTGAGCTTTGTTTTAAAAAAGGGCAAATTTCTTCCAGCACAGGACGAGACAAATGAGTCAAATGTTTATGTGTCCTGGCTAGTAGACGCAACATCTTTGTTGCATGCTTTCGCAGTAGATGGCCCCTGTAGCACCTCGCAGAGTACGTCAAATGAGCACAGATGATGTCTCATACTGTCCGCAGCTGGGGCAGACTGTGCGCCGTCCCAAGCCTGGGTGTCAGAGGAGGAGCCGGTGTCCATACCAACAGGTGCTGTTACTAAGTGTGGGGGCTCAAGGAATGCCGCCATCAACATCAGAATACGCTGAGGACACTGCAGAACATGGGCCGTTATCGGGTCCAGTAAAGCATTCACGTCCGGTGGCGCACATGATGGGAGTGTCAAACAAAGGTCTAACACGCATTCTTCTCCACAAAACAGACGTCGGAGGACAGGTAAGATGCAGGCCATCCAGACTGGTCGAAATGACAAGAACCAAGATGCACTTAGTTCTCTTAGGCGAGGCGTGCCTAGATGTTGTACCATGCGATCACGGTATTTACGCTACAGGAGTGCTCTTTCCATCTCCTTGGTGACTGGGACATCTATTGCAAAGCAAATATAAAACAATCAGGATACCTGCTACTAGAAACAGGATTAGCGGAAGTCCTACAAAGATGCTTCCGAATACGGAGTGTATAAAGTTTGGTATAACTCCAAGTACCGTCTGAAAGGTGCTCAGAAGTCCTGAACCTATGGTCTTAAATAGGTGGACTATGCCTGTCGTATCAGACATGTTAAAGATACGATTTACCATTTCTGCAAAATGGAAAGGGCAGTTTGTATGAATAAGCGCCTGTATCTCTGCCGAAGACCTTGCGATCTGGAGATCAAAAGTCTCTCGAGCGGAGGTTAAGGGCACAGACTTTTGTAAAAGCATGGCTTTCATTCTGCTTAGAGTAACAAACCGTATTAAAGAAACATTCAGTGAAGGCCTTAACGGTGTCTCCCTGACTGTATGTGGTGGTGGAAACAATACTTGCATACAACAAGTAACCCTGGAGCTCACGGTTACCAGATATGTGATGCCCGGGAGCATTCCGCAGCAGCCTTGACTGTTCATCATCAAGTAACTCCCATTTGAAAGTAGCCTGAATGCTGGAGTAATCACTGCAGCTGGGGCACCCCTCAAATGGCAGGACAGGTTTGCCACAGAACCATTACAAGCCCCGTGCAGCATTATATCCTGGCATATGAGTGATCCACTTAAAGCGTTCTCACAGTTTGTACCGCTCAGAAACACTTCGCGATCCCCACTCTGGCATCAAAATCTGTATGGTAATACCCATGATTCCTTAATGCATTCCTTACTCATTTCTTCCTATCTGCCTGCCTGCTTTTGTTCAAGGCAATACTGAAACTGAAAAGTAGTGATCGGTAGAGTTATGTGGCCATGGATTAGCTATTCTGTGGACGGTGATTCTGCCACTGTGAATCCTAATCTATCCAGTTTTTCGATACACAGCATTGTATATTTTGCTCCCCTTTGTGCCATTTCTATCTGTTTATCTGTTAGATTGTATTCAGAAAACAGAGACGTACTGTTGATATAACGCCAAGGCACATAGCCTGCACCCAAAGATTGCAGCTTCCAGCTTAATAACATAATAGAACGCAATTGAGATTGCCCGTGTTGTAATGTGGCCAAATCTTGTTCTAGGATGTCTATCGCAGAAGATACAATGTTGCCTAAGGAATATATCCTGGAGGTCAATGTAGTTAACCCATTGTCTACCACTGCTAGAGATTTTTCTAGATTTATATGGTCTATTTCACGTAACCTCTCTGCGGCCTCTTGTTGGGATATTTTCCAAATTTCATTATAAACAGCATAATAGAAACGTTTCTGACATGGCTTCCTGGGACCTAGTAAAAAATCCCTGAGATCCACATCCTGTGACAGTAAGGATAAGTGTTGTTTCACCTTTGTGAGTGTTGAGGTTTTTAGCCAATCAAGGCACAACTTCCCAACACTGTAGGATGTCACTACCCCTGGATGTTCTCTCTGTACATAACGTGGATCTGGCCTATGGATAGCGAAACCTTCGGTTTTACCAATGAATCTCGCCTGACAAATATTAGTGTCTGTGGGCCAAATCAACCATTTCTTCCAATCGGGGTCTGATCTGTTGTATTGTATAATGTCATTCAACGTAATCTCTTTCTGTGATGTTATGTTACCCTCGGTGTGTGATGGAGTTGGCAGCCGAGGTGTGTTCAAGTCTTTGTTCTTGGCTAGTCCAAGGCAAGACGTCTGTTGCACTGTCTCGTTCAAAAACATGATTTGTTGAGGTATAATGCATGCTCTAAACAAAGCTTCTGTTCCCTGAACTTGCCATTTCCTAGTACCCCAGACTGATTTTAAGTCTATGGTGTCTTTCCATAAGTCGAAACCTTGTTCAGACAACTGGGCAATAAAGGAAGCAGAGTAAATCTGTTTGGTGTTTGCTAACATATTTTTCTGTGCTGATGTTGGTGCAACCTTATAATAAAATGAGGCTGGGTCAGGCATATTAAACCCTGAAAAATATGGAAACTTTTGTGTAAATGTTTTTGAACTGCCTTTCGGTGGTGTTGGACAATGTTCCCACTGGTGGTATGTGAACACATTTCTAGGATTAGCAGATTTATGCAGAAAGTGATGACCATAGTGTTGATAACAATACATTGTTTTGAAATCTGATGTGTTTTCCAATGTTTCACTATTAGAAAATGCAGCAGATTTTTCCAAATCAGACAACATGTTATTTACAGTTTCAATATCCCAATCATCGGAAAATGCATTTGAGGTAATGATATCACTCAACGATATTTTAAATAAATGAGGAATTCTTAAAAGTTCAGTCGGACCAAATATATCGAAATCAACCTTGTCCCAAACTATACCATCGGGTATAGGAACTGCTGTAATGTTCACTGATGACAAGTCTCTTTGTTCTCGATGAGATGATTGGTGTGGTTTTAAAATTAAATTCACCTTTTGGGCTGCAGAGCTTTGTCTAAGGTATTTTCCATTAACAAGCATGCTAAAAAACTATTACTAAGCCTAACCAGAAAAGAAAGAAAAGTATCCCAGTGATTACCCATAGTTCTACCCAAGGCGACACCAGGTAAGTCTTTTAAAGAAAGTTCAGGAAGTCTTTAACTTGCTGCTTGCGTGATGTTTGTGTTGGCATCGTTTCCGGTTCACTTGGATCCAAAGAAAACGTATCAAAGTTTATGAAGTAGCCAGAAGCAGTTCGATCAATTGTTGGTATTGCATCAGGATTTGCAGAAATCGTAGTTTGCATGTTAATGTAAACATCTGTATTTGGTCGAATTGAAATTTGTCTTTCATTTTGGTTCTGAATTTGAACTTCAGGTTCAAAGGGAACAAGTTCCATAGCATTATTGCATAGTCCATCATTCTGTGCAGGAGACTCTTCGAACGTGATGAGTCTTTCCGTTTGAACTTCTTGAATTGTAGCGAGAGGAAGGCATCTGCTACTTTGGAGTCCACGTGGCCTACTACTCAGTATCGGCCACATAGTGTGGTTTGAATAGGTCTATTGAGACAAATCTTTTCTCCTTTTTCACGGCAAGAGGCGGTAGAAGTACACTTTTTGTTCCTTTAACTGCTAGGACCTGTACAGGCTTTCTGTATGATGGCCCAAATTCTTTCTTGTCTGCTATTTTCTCTCTGACCAGATCCCCGACTTTTGGGATCCAGATAGGTCTTGCTGTGACTGATTTGACTTCCCCAGTGGCGGTCTGCTTCATATGGACATTACTTTGTTGTGTCCTCGACTCATTTAGATCCTGTAAAACAGCCAAACGATCATGGATGTCAAAAGGCTTTTCATCCGCCACTACGCCTTCACAATCAAGATCAGGTACCCACATTCTTGTCCCAAATAGGACCTCATATGGAGTGACCCCCCTAGAGAACTTCTTGGCATATTGTTCAATGCTTGCTGCACTCCATACAGGTGTTTTACCCACGCCTAATACTCTGGCGGTCAAAGAGTGCTTTAAGTCTCGGTTTTTCCTCTCCATGACCGAATTTCCCTCGGGATGGTATGGAGAGGAGTACCGCAATGCTACACCCAATCCTCGCATGGCCTCCTTGTAAGCCTGAGAGCTAAACGCAGGGCCCTGGTCAGAATGTAATGTGCCAATTGCGTATGTCCCTATAAAGACTCGCAAATCTTTTATAACAGTTTGAGCGTCAGCCGAGCGTTGGGGCCACACCCATAGGAATCTTGAGCAGGAATCCACTGCAACCATGATATACCTGTAAGCCCCATCTTTTTGTAAGGGGCCGCAGTGGTCCAAGTAAACACACGCTAGTGGTTTATCAGATATTAATAATGGTGTCTGTGCTGGATGTGTTACGGTGGAACCTTTCATCTGCTGGCAGATGTCGCATTTAAAGACTTAGGGGCCGATTCCGATTCGGGCCGGAAATCTCACCGACAGAGTCGGATTCGGAGAGATTTCCGACCGAACCGGACTCTGGCAGTCCGACCGAACGAGTACGATGCGGATGCATGCTATCGGACTCGATTCGGTTGGACTCCCATTGAAGTCAATGGGAGCCGGTCGTACGACGCGTACACGGGCTTCCATTGACTCAATGGGTGTGTCGCAAACAAGGGTGCCCCCTACAGCGGGTACGCGTCGGTGCGACTCGCGCCATACATGCATGTGTAGGGGGGACCCATGGGTCCCCCCTGTGTGCGACTCGCGCAGCTACGTGTACAGGAGGGTCCGACACGGACCCCCGAAGTCCGGCTCCGACTGCTCTTTCGAGCCGGACAGC
The DNA here is from genome assembly GCA_963921515.1 of Calotriton arnoldi. Lineage (NCBI taxonomy): Eukaryota > Metazoa > Chordata > Amphibia > Caudata > Salamandridae > Calotriton > Calotriton arnoldi. The sequence continues at coordinate 1,384,644 of CAWUFW010004402.1, read as the reverse complement.
GCGAGTCGGTCGGACTGTTCGAGGCACGCATCGTACTTGCCCGGTCGGGGAACGTCTCCATTGCGAGGTGCGAGTCGAGTCCGTACGAGTCGGTTGGAGCGGTTCGGAGCCGGGAACGAGTCGGTCGGGGATTTCGCGTACGCTCGCATCGTACTTGCTCGCGCGGACAGGTGTTCGAATCGGTCGGAAACACGGCGTCCGAATCGGATCCGGTAAAGCCGAATCCGATTCGGTGCCCTACCGGCCGAGATCGGAATCGGCCCCATAGTCTTTTGTCTGCTTCGTTAACCCAGGCCACCGATAGCATTGTTTCAATAAAGAAACAGTCGCCGTAACTCCTGCATGTGCAGAACCTATCCCTTTGTGTGCTGCTAGAATTAAACCTAACCTACGATCCATGTTTGGAATTACTCTATCCCCCACTCCAGGAATCTGAGCAAATGGAATGTTATTGGCATCTAACTTGTAGGAGTACTTGAGTGGAAACCTTTTGGTACTGCTCCGCTGTTTTTGCGACAAGCATTGATAGCTACCATAATCTCAACGTCTATTCTCGTATTAGAACGAGGGATTGCAGCTACGGAAGCCGTGCGTACAGCCCCCTTTGCAGCTTCATCAGCCAATGAATTCCCTTCAACGGGAATGCCATCACGCTGATGACTCAGTATATGCATCACGTGAGCTCTCTGTAGTTCGGTTTTCAACTCCACTACCTGTTCCCATTGCATTTTATGCTTAATTGTGCCACTTTTTGCATCTTTGAACCCATTTTGAACCCAGTGTTGCAAATATTCATTACATGACTGCACACAGTAAAAGGAATCGCACACGATTAGTGTGGGGAATTCTCGATCCGTATTTACCAGTGCCAGTATCAAGGCTTTCAACTCTGCCAGCTGTGCTGTGCAGTCTCCTAGAGATTGCGTTTTTGTGCAACTTGGGTGGAACCTTCCATCCCGCATGCGACCTTTAACGATTGCGCATGCTGCGCTATATTGTTGCTTATTTCCTATGGCTAGTTGAGCTGATCCGTCAGTGTAAATTATATATTCATACTGACCCAGAGGCATTATTTCATTTGGTAAAGGATATTCTTGTTCGTGTTGCAGAAATGCTTGTGTCTTTAAATTTGGGTCATACCTGTATTCTACATCTGTTGCAGTGAGAGAATTAGCCCATTGTATCCATCTCGGATGTAAGGCTTTAGCGTTAGGAACCCTTGCCTTTGTCGCAGCCTCCAAGGCTGGAACCGGAGTCACTACTATTATTCGTTTCCCCTGAGCCAGTGCTCTTTCTCTTACTACAGCAGTTTGTACTGCTGTCAGAATCTTTTCTGTAGATGCGAAGCGCATCTCAGCATTTGTGTACAAATGCGATTTATATGCAATTGGTACAGTTTCAACTTCATTATATGTTAGATAGGTGTACCCAGATTGACCCGCAACTATACAGATCACCAGGTTGCGTACGTTTACGCGTGTCTGTAAGTGTTTGGAAGCTATCATGTCCGCTTGTAAGGAACGAAGTGTATCTGTGTGTTCCTGTGTCCATTGTTTTACTGAAAAATCAGGTTTATTAAATCGTAGAAAGGTTTTACTCTTTCTGTGTAATCTAAAATGTATGTTCTACCAAAATTTAGGAATCCCAGGATTGACTGTAAATTTTTTAATGATTTTGGAGGTTGGAGCAGCGCGCACTTTTCTAAAAAATTGGCTGCCAAGCTTTTCCCTTCACTTGAAAGCTCATATCCTAAAAACAGGACATTGAGGTAGGCAATTTTTGATTTTTTAAAGTTGAATTTGTAGCCCTCAGATGCAAATCCCAAAATTATGGTATTCACTCTGTTCAAGTGCTCCTCTAGGTCATCGTCCGTTAGATAAATATTATTCACATAGGACAATGCCGCTTCATCCAAATTTTGAAGTAACTCAGCTACTCTGGCCGAAAACAACCCTGGGCTGTTCTTATACCCCTGGGGGAGTCGACATCTACATGGCCCCGCTCGCACGCATCGCCAGACAGCACGACCTCAACATTATCTCCTACGCCGACGACACTCAACTGATCCTCTCCCTCACCAAGGACCCCCTCGCCGCCAAAGCCAATCTCCATGAAGGAATGAAGGCCGTCGCCGATTGGATGAAGATCAGCCGACTAAAGCTGAACACGGACAAAACGGAGGTCCTCATCCTCGGCTCCAACCCCTGAGCCTGGGACGACTCCTGGTGGCCAACGACGCTGGGAGCACCCCCGACACCCACCGACCATGCACGCAACCTGGGAGTAATACTCGACTCAACGCTCTCCATGGCCAAGCAAGTCAACGCAGTCTCATCCTCCTGCTTCAACACCCTCCGCATGCTTCGCAAGATCTACAGGTGGATCCCGACAGACACAAGAAGAACAGTCACCCAGGCCCTCGTCAGTAGCAGACTTGACTATGGGAATGCCCTCTACGAGGGAGCCCCGGCCAAGCTCATCAAGCGACTGCAACGCATACAAAACGCCTCCGCACGCCTGATCCTCGACGTACCACGCCACAGCCACATCACCCCCCACTTGAGGAACCTGCACTGGCTCCCCATCGACAGGAGGATCACCTTCAAACTCCTCATCCACGCACACAAGGCACTCCACAAAACTGGCCCAGCCTACCTCAACAGACGACTCTTCTTCTATGTCCCCAACCGCCAGCTCCGCTCCGCCGACCTCTCCCTCGCCAGCGTCCCTCGCATTCGAAGGACAACCACCGGCGGCAGATCCTTCTCACACCTCGCCGCCAAGACCTGGAACACCCTTCCACTAAGCCTACGGCAGACCCAAGACCTGATGACCTTCAGGAGGCTACTCAAGACCTGGCTGTTCGACCAGTAGCAGCACCCCCCCCTTCCCTCTCCCCAGCGCCTTGAGACCCTCGCGGGTAAGTAGTGCGCTCTACAAATTCTGTGATTGATTGACAAAAGTGACACTGGGACCCTAGCGCTGAGAATGCTGTTAGATACCTGCTTTCAGGCACTATATTTTGGCAGAAAAATCCATTTGAGATATCAAGTGTCGTTTTATATTTTTTCCGCACAATGTTATTCATTAATGCAGCACTGTGTGCATTTTGGACCGCAAATGTCTTAGTGCAAGTGTTTAAATGTCTATAATCTAAAACTAAACAATATGAATTGTCAGGTTTCATGACCGGAAACAAAGGATTGTTCATCAATGAGGTGCAATTTTTGATCACCCCTTGGTATTCAAGTTAATCTAAGATCTCCCTGACCTGTTTTTTAGCTTCTTGCTTTATTGGATACTGCCTCTGTGCAGTTGGAGTATTTTTTAAAGGAATTATGTGGTGGGTTGAATCCTCATCCCATCCAACATGGTTTTTGTATAATGCAGGGGCTTGGGATACCGCCCACTCCTGCACATATGTGTGTTGTAGGTGCCTGGGAATATGGTCTGAGAATGCTGGTAAAATTACCGTTTCTCCTTTAGGGCAATCCATGACGAATGCTGGCGGCAAATCTTGTTCAGCTAATAAAATGTCATAGCCAAACGACAAGTTCTCCCAAAAGAGACCTCTAACTGTCCTACATTTGTCCCCCTCCATTTGGAGTGTTATTTCATATAACTTATGAGGGACACTTACCCTAGTATCGGGTGTTTCCACCGTGATATAATCATTCAAGTCCGCTGCCACCAGAAATTCCATCAGGTTCTGGCGAGCTATTGTTACTTCTGCCGCACTGTCTAGCATCGTCAGAGCCCATTACCCGTTCAGTAGTCGAGTCCTCAGAATCCTGGGCATGTCTGATCTTTAGACCTGCAACCTTCTTCTTTTTGAACTGTGGCTTTTGCTTTGGTTTCTCTTCTTTTTTAGAAGTGTAATCTTGTCTCTGGACTTTGTGCGCTCTTCTTGTCTGTCTGACCGTCCTTCCCTCTCTGAGTTTTTCGATGAACCCTGAAAGGAACAAGAGGAACGTGTATCAGTATCCTGATACCTGTCAGGTTTCCTAATATTATCCGTATTCCTAAAGTTATACCTCTTTTCGGAGGGCTCCTGTGGAGGAGATCTACCTCTGGATTGAGAACTGTTTCCTTTAAAGTGTTGTTGTTTTTTATTGTCCCACTTCTTCTTTGTTGAAGCAGGTATCTGCTTAGAAGTGTCCTTTTCAGGACTGCCCATCTGTTGTGGTTTTAAAGCTTTCCCACCCAAACTGTCTCTGCCTAATTCTGCATATGCAGTTTCAATTATTTTTGGTAGTTTGTGTTCTTGTTCTAAAGGACTGAACTCCCTCAGGCATTGGCGAATGGCCACTGAAGCTGCTTCCCCTTTAATATTAGCTAATATTATGGCTGATACCTGGGCATAGTTACCTAGTAACTTCATCCCTAAGTTCAGAGCTGGCTCTGCTCCGTACTCGTTTTGTATTTGTCTCAATATATCTGGTACTACTGCTAATGACGGGATACCATGAGTTCTGGTATAAATGGCAGCAAAGACTGTACCCCAAGTGGTACAATCCTCTATTTGTGGTGTTATCCCCATGGGCAAGCAGATTGTTAGCATTCTGTGTTTTTCATACGGGGTAGTATTCGGGAATACTGCCTCTAGCTGTGTTATTTTCGGAGCTACCCAGAATGGCATTTGTTCACGTTTTGTGGGTATTTTACCCATCACCGCGTGTAATGTTTGTGGTGTGATTTTAGTTGCTGTACTCTGAGCTTCAGTACCATTTATTGCAACTATTGCTGGCTGGACTGTAAGTGTCCTCATGACGAATCGCGTCAAGTTTCTGTAATTTTTTATTAATTCTTTGTGTTGTGTGTGAGTAAGTCTCCTGGTGGCATTGTTTCAATGTCAGGATGTGGTGTGTAGGCCGCTAATATTGGCCATGTTGCCCCTTCTCTTCCGAGTGGGTTGAGTCTCACTCTTCTTCTTATGTGGGGTAGGGCGCCTTTAAACCAGTATAAGTGTTCCTAGTACGTGAGTGGAACCTCAATGTCCTCAAACGGACAATATTCCGCTGGTGCATCTCCTTCTGTGTAGGAGTGAAATGTTTTTGTTCTTGCATTTGCTGCTGGGAATGTAACCCATGAATAAAATACCTCTGTTCTGTTTGATTTGTGCGCCTCAATCACGAATACCACAATACCACCCCAGGTGTTAAACCATGCTTTAGCAGTCTCAGGGTGACTGTATTTCTAAAATTTGGTGCAATGTGTATTGCATCTGCATCTACCTCCTCGTCTGAGAGGGGCAGAGCTTGTTGCAGTGGTTCTAAGACCTGGTTAGTCATTGTTTTTAGAACACTAAAACGTTTTCAAGGAAACCAAGATAAGGTGTTTTTGCACAATTTTAGGAACACTGTGTCCTTCAAGCTTGATTAACCAACAGCCAATAAATAGGATTTTTTAGCCTACTCAGCTGTGGCGGAGTTTGTGCCCACCCACACCAGATGTCTCTGGTGTTTTGTGAGTAGTGGTCTCTGAGAATAGCACAACTGAACTACTCAGATTCTACTGTTTAATAAGTACCCAACCAACGTAGGCGGCGCCATGTGTGTAGTTCCTATATTACCTATACAGGATCTGCGCGTTTGGATAACCTAAACTGTGGGGCTGGTGGCAGACTGATTCCGTGCACCCCCACCGGATACGTTAGCCTATCTGTAGTAGCTAGCTCACAGTGCCACTATAATCTCCACTTACCAAGGAGAGAATAGATTCTGGCAACCTCAGAACATGACAACCCTGATCCCTCAGAATCGTGGAAACAATATACTACCTTTCGCTCAGTCACTCGTGCTCACTTAGTTTGTCTCAGAGAGTTACACAGAATAAACAGGCTGGGCGTTTTCAATAAGTATTTATTGAGCAGTTGTTATTCTAGTGTAGAATAGATGAGCTGCAACAACCATTAGACAGTAGGAGAGATATATGATTAGAAGTACTACGAAAGTAAAGGGATGGTAAAGTTCTACCATCTTGCAGAAATCATGAATATATACAAGTACATAAAACACATGATAAAAAGTGCGTACTCCTACAATGCCTCCCTAACTAGATGTACCTAAATGTACCTAGCATCTGTGTAGGTGTTATGCCAAGAATCCCTCTAGGATCTAGTCAACCCCATTACCTGAGAATGAGAGAACATGGGATCCCGTCCTGGTCTCAAGTTGGACACCCCACGAGGGATGTTAGACCACTGCGAGCTGGAGTGTCTGCATGCAGGAACCTCAGCGTCTCTGGTCCGTGTGTCAGCCGGGAAGTCTCGGTCTCCTCTGTCTTTCTAAGCAAGATGTGATGTATATATACCCATAGGTCTCCCCAGGGGTCCTACCTTGCTGTGTTACTGTGTCGGCCTAAAGGATGACGTTGGGCCTGAACTTTATACATAGATATTATACAGGAGATGTTAGTCCTGCTGTGCTTCCAAGAAGCCTCATGCATAATGTATGAGATTTGAACTAGGGGGAAACCCGCGTTCTGAATGCAGTGCCGTATCTAGGTAAAAGGTCACTCCCTAAGAACCGTTATGTATGTAATGTAGGGAAGAATATAGGTGAAAGGTTGCAATGTTACCTGTGCCTATATAGGGTACCTATATGGAATATAACACTCCTGGTGGGGCTCTACATCATAACATCTATCTTGAATAAACCTACTTAATACCTACATGGATTACGAGGCGTCATTCATTCACTACATATTTTGGCAACGATTTTACTGAGAAGAACCTGCGTGTGCTACCTCAATGGACTTTAATTATCAAGCTTTAAGTAACTAGGAATTAAAGAAGAAGAACTTGAAGTAGCATCTCCTGTACAGCAAGCTGGCAACCCTGAGCCCCACCATTGACCTTAAGATCGGTCGGCCCCAACCTAGGCGTGCCAGTTCCTGCTGTGTCTGTGGAGTGGAGCTGTAGTGTTTCAAGCTGTCCCTCCTTTTACCTTTTGCCGGTCTGCTCCAGCCACTATTTGGGTCGTCCTACTGAGTCTCCATCACAACTTGGATCGTGTCTCCAACATTGTGTATGGATTTGTGCCACTGTGCTGTGTCCGCTGTGGTCCCAGCCCACAACCTGTGCTAGGAGTAGAGTGTTTTGCTTGCTGAAAATGGGACCTGAAATTTACAATGTCATCTTCAAGGGATATTGTTCATCGCCCTTGCGTGTGTACTGTATTGGGATGTTTCTGCACTGTGCCATCGTTTTGATCTAGGAACGCATTGCATCTTTGGCATCTTCTACAACTATATGGCAATGTTCAAGATTATGTACTGCGTGGTTTTGGTTCCCGGACGCCTAGGAAGACTACAGTGGTGAGACATTTTTGGGATCTTTAATTATTTTGGGTAGCTGAGACTTGTTGGGAGTAGGGGCTGTTAAACCGTCTCTTTGCTGTTTAAAAGAAGAGGCACGAGCCATGCTTACCCGCACACAGTGTGCGCGTACAGTATTTTCAAAAGAATTACGTTCATGGTACAGCGCGCGCTATCTTACCTGCACCTTTGGAGTTGCTTGGAATCTCCTCACGATCCTGGAATCTTCAGCTGTGACGATCGTGGTTCCTTCAGCTCTGTGGTATGACCTGGAACATTTGGTGCACGGATGCACTGTGAGCCACCCTGCATCCACGTAGACAGCGTGCCGCCATCTTGGGTTTGGCGGCAGCACTCATCTTGTCTGGCTTTACTCGGTGCCATACGACGTGTTCATGATTGTGTAACATTTTTGTGGAAGCTGTGTTTGCACGCAAACACCTGGTCATGCAGTTTTCTTCAGTGCTCACAGTCGGAATGAGAATACTTCATTTGCCCTCACTTGTTCATTCTGCTGAGAGAGGAATTTCCGATTAAAGGTATTTCCGTTTTTTTTTTTTTATCTGCTTTCAAATTACGGCATTTGCATGACCAAGTGTCTCACGCTGCAAGAGGAGCAAAGAGGTGTAGTTCTACATTGACTTTGATTCCAAAGTACTGTGGTTCCGACTTAGTTATTTTTGGGCACAATTTGTGTGTGACCTCCAGTTATTGTTTTTTTTTTTAGACTGCCTATCTTCTTAACGGTCATGCCGCTTGTTTACAAGAATTTACATGAGACAAAAAATAAGAATTTCCTATATTCAGAGTTTACTGCCTTCTCGTTTGATATGCCATGCTCAACTTGCTGCCATGTATGCTGTGCTCCTACTGAGGTTGTTGTTATTTGTGCTTTGAGCACTTAGTGAGATGATCACTAATTTAGAGCCTATGTGTACTGTACCATGTGTTTCTTTTACAGCGCATGTTCTTACTTTAAAATTCAAGCGTGCTATCTAGTATCTTTCTGCTACCTAAAGTTAAACCTGCTTGTATGTATGCTTTGTGGTAGTTTGTCTACTGGGAGGATTATCCACATATCTGCTGGGTGTTGTCTGAGTGCACCATGGGAAATCCAAATTTAATCCTACACCCTAAATTGAATGGGTTATGTGTGAAAGAAAAAAAGTGAACCTCATTAGTGGAGTGCATTGCTCAGTACCCTTTCATTTGTGGTTTGTAATTGATTTCCTGAGCAGTGATTATGCGCAGTTTTTACGTTTGAGGGTTGATGTGTTTTAAAATTTTGTGCCACCCTTACTACGGGTAGGGGTGAAGGACAGTGGAGATGCCGAATTTTGTTAGTGTTGTGGGGCAGTGTGAAGCTGTAGTTCTTGAGTTTCTAGTATTTTTCCACCCAGCCTATGGGTTAGGGTGAAGGGCAGAGTGTGAGCCAGGTTTTTGCGGTGTGAGTGTGTTATCACTAGTTATTGATGTTTATATTTTTCTACGAGATTGGATGTAGAACTATGTTGTTCTTTTCTTGATTCGTGTGGACTGTTTTTCCACACTTTCCACCCTTACTATGGGTAAGGGTGAAGGGCAGTTAGATGCCATATGATTCATGTGGGGTGGTGTCCCACACATACTTGTTTTGGACGGTTCCCTCCCGCGCCTTGTGGTTGGTTCCTTTTTTCACAACTCGTGTATTAGCCTGGCCAGCTGGCATGTGAGTGGCACAGGGCTTTGGTAGTTGTGTTAGGGTGCAGTAGAGCGTGTGGTTTTTTTTTTTGCATGGTGGAAAGGGACAAGAGGTGAGTGTAGAGGTGAGTGTAGTGGTGCTTATATGTTTAGAGAAGTTGTGGATTGCGTGCTGTGTTTTATTATTTTCCTGAATCAATTATTGTTATCTTTGCATACATGTATTTCCTCCATCCTTACATGTATTACATTGCATTCTCTTGTTGACATTTACCATCTTTACATTTAATACGTTATTCATAGTTGCATGCAGTGTCTTTTACCATCTTTGTATTTAATATGTCAACATGTACCTCCTGTTCGTTCATTACCTTGACGTGCGAGTTGTACATGTTGTAGTAGCAATGTTATCTTTGTTTAGGGGAGGAAAGGAGATGTGTTATACCTGCTGCTCAGCCAGTGTGACTGTGTTGATGGAATGTTGGTGTGTGAGGTGGCAGTGGAATGTTGGTGAGTGAGAGAGTCAGTTGGTGGATGGGCTGAGCAGCAGGAAGGCTTCTCCTGGTGGGGCTCTACATCATAACATCTATTTTGAATAAACCTACTTATGCCTACATGGACTACGAGGCGTCATTCATTCACTACAAATACCCCCTGCCGTGAAGACACAGGGCCTGATTCACTTCAGGTCTCGAGTTAAACTTTAGGTCTAAACTTAGACTTCAGGTCTAAGTTTACCTTTGTGAATCGGGACCACCCGTTCCAGACACGTCTATGTGGGGAGGTTTGGTGGTAGGTGAAACAACAGATTAGAGGTGTGTTTGGATACTTCCTTCCAGTAAGGATAGCTAGAGAGCTAACTGCTGGGTTCCTGGAACTGAGAATAGACTGATGGTAGCCTAGTCTCAGTAGCTGCAAACACCTTCCTTATATCATGTATGCAGAGAGCACCATAAAAAAAATGACATCTACCAGCGTCCAATAAGACGACTCCTCGGCAAAGTCTTAGGAACTCAAAGGAACACTAAAACTTGGAGCAGTAATGGCAGACAAACAGTCAATAATGAGCAGGACAGAAATATAGGGTACCCGAAACTTAACACAGGAGACAACCTATCAGAGACATTAAATCAAGTTCCTAATAAGTGCCCTCCCCCCAAGAGGAGAACATATATAGGAGAGCTACAAGTGAGTCAGAGCCTATAACAGACAAATGTTACTATGAAACTCTGCTGTGTTTGCAGGAAGTACCGCCCCTTCATTGGTACCACTCTACCTTACTCGCCTTCAGTGTCAGCTCCAGCCACCAAGAGCGGGCATTTCTAGACACCAGCACACAATCAGAGACACTCTTCCATGCCGGGGGAAAGATGAGAAGTCATGACTTTGACATGTCTTGTTGCTATCGCATGAACATACATCCATGACAAAGTTAAAATAGCAAGTACGTGATTGGGGGAAGAGAGTTGAGGCAAGTTGATAGAGGGTGACTAATTTCAATACATTAGTTTTCTTTACCAGAGTACTAAATTGGAGGTTTGGCGTGAGAAACCTTTGCTTTTTTATGGCGGCCGCATTCACGCTGCATCTTGGTTTGCTCATGGTACCCATACATTTGTTTGTATCACCCCAATTTTGAAAGAAAGGTGCACTGGATAACTCTGCATGCCTCAATACAATGTATGGTGGCATTTATTATTTCCATCTCCATGTTTGGTAGTAAAAACAACTATAATTGTCAATTGTGGTGGAATGGGCCCCTCTCACCCCTGGGCCCCAGTACCACTGCATATCCTGCACATCCTGCTCTATTGATCGCTAGTCACTGCCTATCCTCTGCAAGAGAGTCCTATCTTCAGGAAATCAAAGACAATATCGGAGATCCTCTATGACTGTTCTTTCTCTCCCTCTCTTTCTCTTCGTACCAGAGGCTCTCATGAGCTAAGGAAAGTACCTACCTTTCTTGCTTTTAGGAAGCAGTTAAATCTGGTTTGTGTTTCGATCTTGTGCCTGCCTTTTTCTGTTTTGAGACTGTCCTTTTGTGTGTAGCTCTGCATAGGAATACAGTGCTTTTTCTGTCACTGTTGTTATTTTGGCCGTAATATTCTGGGGCTTATTTACAAGCCCCTTGAGACACCCGTACGTCACTTTTCCCATGTTAAAAATGACGCAAAAGTGGCGCAAGGGGCTTGTAAATAAGCCCCTGTGTATTTTAGTTTTATATAGCGGTGAGGTACATGTCTGTGTCTTGTTTTATTTCCCGAAGAAATGATACAATGAATGAAGTCTGTATTCTCTTATAAAGATGCGAATAGGAGTGGTAGAAAGAAAGTACATCAGAGTGTTGATACTGATATAATCCACACCTCTCATCCTCCCATGCTCTGCCCCAGTTCTCTCCTCCCTGAAACAAACAACCAAGGGAAGCTAACGCTTTTGATCTGTCGAATACTATCAACAGAGTGGCCATTAAAGGTAACTTTTTAAGCAACCCATATCTTCAATTCTTAATTTACCTGAAGACACGTGTAAAACCAGTTTCCATTAATCAGCGAGCTCTATTTAGGAGACCTATTTCAGAAACAGTAGAAGAATAGATGTAGAAATCATTATTTTGGAAAAAAATGAGGGCTTTTTGTTTGACATGTTTTCTTTTTTGGTCTTAGTCCCCAAGAGGATATTCTAAGGCTCTCAAAGCCAGCAGGAGAGATAAATACAGTTTTTACTGGATAAGTAGGGCACTTCTTCCTCTGCTTTTCTCAAAGTCTTTGTGCGAAGAAATCGACCTAATTGGTTTTTACTGCATGGCATTGAGATGTTTTGCAACTAATTAATATTTCATGTTCCGGATTTGTTGTGGTTAGTGTAAATCTGTGCATAACGTCTAGTATATCTAGAAAGTGAATAATTTGAGTTTTTGTCTAATTTACAAAACATATGTACTGACATTATACATGTGTGTTAAAATATTCATTGTAATAATGATAACTGTGGAATCCAGTGCTGCCTAATAATTAAGGAACTTGTGTGATTTTGTACTGAAGGTAATAAAAAACAATAGATATAGGGTTTTCAGGCTGGCTCCTCTTTATTACATATGCTTTTATTTTATTTAGTTGCTTTTTTTAGTTGAGCAAGAGTAGGAAGCAGGTTTTGCCACTATCCACCATGGGCATTAATTGTAGTTTGCTGCGTGGCAATAAACGCTGCAACCCACTTGAATCTTAATGTTTGTATTCATGTCACGTTATTAGCGAATACAAAAGGTCAGTGCTTGGATGTCAAAACATATTTTGTTTCTTTTATTTATCTTTTGCTCCTCCGCAGGGATGGTATTGAAAGACCAAAGGTCGCTAAGACACATAGGGGCTTATTTCGATGTCGGGCGGGCAGTAACACAAGCTCCCATAGAGGAATGGAAGACTGTGTTCATCCCTGCACCCCGTGACAGGCACCTCAAGGTGCCTGCCACAAGGTGCAGGGATCAACAAAGGGGCACCTATGGCGCCCCCTCGGCTCCCTACTGGAGGCCGACAACAGAAGGCGGCCCTGCTAGGGGCCCCCAAACACACTTTCCGACAGGGTTTCCATGTCAAAAAGGCCAGCATGTAAACCCTGCCGGAAACCGTGCATCGTAATCCAGAAGGCGGAAACGCCTTCCATTTGGATTACGGGCAGGTCTCCGACTGGCAGACGGGCTCCTGGAGCCCGTCGGAAGCCAGCTGGAATGATCGTCCGGTTTCAATTCTGGCCGGCTGTATTGTAATCATCCGGTTGGAATTGAAACTGACGATCTCGGTTGTAAGGCCTCCGACCTTAGGCCGGAGGCCTTACGACCAAGATCATAATCGGGCACATGGAGTTAACGACAAGTATTTGTCGAACAAAGGTGTACCTTTTTGTACCTTAGGCGGGAAGAGATATCCCGTGTGTCAGGAATGTATTCATTATATTGAGTCAGAATCTGACAATGCATTTAGCGTTAATTTGATAAAGGAAGCCAGGGAGATTGGCTAAATTCTCAGTATTTTAAACTCCTCTGTGTTTTTGTCAACAGGTTCAAATTGTATCAGATGGCTGAGGTCTTTTGTTAATTGAGGTAGTAAAATTAAAGGGTTTAGAAAGGGTGATTTCCTTTCTGATATTTTAACGTGGAAGAAAATCACTGAATGTTTACACTTTAGTAGAGAGAATGAGTGCTCTAAAGACAGGATAGAATTTGACTACTAATTTGCAATTTCAAAGAGTTTGATGAGGGTACTGCTGGCTTAATCAATTTCTGATTCGAAGTCATCAGTAATCCAGTTTCACTTTGACCAATAACATTAATTTGGCAGCATCTCCACAAGATACCCTACACTTTGTTTTTCTTTGTAAATATTTTACGCACCCTAGGCGACTGTTTCTAAAAGAGTTTTTAAAAGAAATGAGATTTAAGCATGCCCGTGTAGCTGTACTGTACCTGCAGCTTCTGCCAAATGCTCGCACACTTTTTTGTGTTATTAACTTTTTAAGAGCAGCTCTAAAGTCAAGACATTCTAGATGTGATTGAAGAGCAAAAGGGGATCTGCGACTTTGCTCACTCTTCGGGACATGCTTGCACAAATCATCATCATCAACAACTTTATTTCGATCACAAAGATCAAAAAAGTACACAGCACATTGTTGGTAAAATACAAAAATATAAATAGGTGATCTTGCATAACAAAAATACCATAAAAATAGTTTAAGATCAAAAAGGTTTAAAACAGATAAAAAATGAAATGCGTCATAAAATACATTTAGCACGCTTATCCACAGTGCTTGCCAGTATCTTGAAAGTCCGAAGACCACTACTCTGCTTGTGTCGGTCATCAAAATTCTCAGCACCTCAAGGTAGTGGCCGGGGCCGACCAGTTTACATAATGGGATTATCCACTTTTTCCTCGAAGATTTGTAATATGGACAGAAGAATAGCAAACGGACAATGGATTCTGTGCTAGCATTGCACGAAGGACAGAGATCATCATTAGAAACATCATTACACCACTTTATACAAAACAGTTTTGTAGGCAGGGTCTTATAGCGGAACTGAAAGAATAGTTTACATGCCAGAGGGGGGACAATTTCATCTATAGTGTCCTCAAAATGGGAAACAGATTTAAAGTTTAAACATTCAGAAGTTAAGCGTCCCTCAATTTTTGCCAGGGCTTGTTTTGATATAGCTTCCCAAAACTTTTTTCCAGCCTCACTCTTGGTATGATGGCCAGACTTTCCGGGTTTGACCAGAACCCCTCCATCCCAAGCTTCCCCAGTAGTTCCCTTAAGGATATAAACCAGGGGATCGAGGTTACCAGTGGTGACTTCAAGAGGCCGATTAGTGGCTCACGATAGGACACGAGCTCGTCCACAGACCACAACCTGTGCCAGAACATGAGAAGTTTATAATTCAGTTTATGTGCTAGCTGTCTATGGGCGAGGTCCAAGTATAGGGGCACCAAAGGGGTACTAGCAGGTAGGTCTACCAAGGATCTAAGAAAACTATTCTCAATTGTAGACAAACAGTTGGTGTTAACCATGCCCCAGAGTTCTGCTCCATAGAGGGCCCCCCCTAGGACCTTGGTATTATACATTTCCAAAGCTGGCACAAGCTGCCTGGACAGTGTTTTCCTGTGTATTTTAGTGATATTGGCTGTCTGATGTATTAGTTGTAATTTAGTTTTCTCAATGTGGGCAGCCCAGTGAGTTGTCGGAGTCAGGCGAATACCTAAATAATCAAAAGCGTCAACTCGCTCCAATTTACTACTGCCAGCCAACACAGGTATTTTGGTGGGATTGGCCGCTCCTTTCTTAAAAATCATATATTTAGTTTTGGCCTCGTTTAGCACCAACCCCCGCTCGTCGCAAAACTTAATAAAATCGTTCAAAAGCTGTTGTAGTCCCTGCGGTGATTTTGAAATTAAGAGCGAGTTGATGGAGCAGGGTAAATGTAAAAATTTTAACCTCCTAATATTTTCGTTAAATATTAATAAACATGTTCGTTTAAGTAAATAACCAACAATGTATGTTAAGGGTTAAAGGTAACACGCTATTCCATGTGCAAATTAATTGACTTATAATTGTTTACGTGTCTAACATAACATAATATTTGCGTACTAATTAAATAATAAATGCATGATTTGTGCTTTTAAATAAAACGTGTGGTTGCAAAATAAAGCGATGGTAAGTAAGGGACAGCTTTATATGTTGGTTCTGCTAGGTAATACCTAATTGGGGTATGTAGAAAGACGGGAGGGAAACGAAAGGGTTTATATTTCTTTGTTTTAATAATATTTTGTTTATCTTTGAAAATAGTGCGCTTAGGCCTGTTGAGCAGCAATATAAAATGGCTGCGAGTTGCTAGAGTACGCATGAGCGGGAGACCATGTGATAGAGGAGAGAGGCTGTGGAAAAGGGATGATCACGTGCTGATGCCGAGAGGCTAAGATGAAAGTATGGTCAAGGCTGTTGTGACCCTTCTGAGCAGATGTGTGCCAAGATGATCAGCAAGAAGCGTGAGAAGTCCGACTGAATCAATAGACGGAACTGTATTACACAAAATGTAACAGAAAAAGATACAATTTGGACTGATCGAAACGGATGAGCAATTGCATGAACTGTGGGAAACGATGCTTGCATGGACATTCCACACGGAACTGGTTAAGACCAGGAAGTTTGATTAAAATGTATATGGGCCTGAACTTTTGACCAATGATAATGAATCACGCCATGAAGAAGAAACATTTTATGCTGTAAGCTAGAATTAGGGTATAAGAAGACCTACTCTTGGTGGGAGGGGTTAGTATGCTGTAAGAATGCTGCGGGAATGCTGCGGGAGATGCTGGAGAAGTTAGATGCTGTAGATGAGTGAAGTTGCGGTTGCTGATGCTGACGAGCTGATGCTGCTGCTGTTATTTCTCTTTTCCAGTTGAGTATTAAGATGCTGCTTTAGGAGAGCTTTTCCTGATAGATTTTATTTTAGAACTATTAGATTTTTCCCAGATAGATAGATAGGTTGATCTTTAGAGTTCGTATCATGGTAACCCTATTTTTCCGTCTAATAAATATGCATTGCAATTTCAAATTATTCTTATATTGATAATAAATGTAATGATCTGAATAATAAGATAATCTCATTTCCTGCATTCAAAACTTTATATAAACTTTATTATTCTTTAAACAAATGACTCAGTGATTCTTTAGCTCAATTATTAAAAATGAAATGTTAAAGAATTTATTGTGATTGAGCTGGTCTTAATCACCATCAACTGATTCCTACTAGTTGGTCCATCGACCAATGAGCGGAATACCTTAAAAGCAAATGAGAATTATTATGTCATGATAAAAGAGGTATCCCGTCTCCTTCCAGCGAATCGTTTTTCTCCTAGGTTCATGATGGAGGAAATCCAGGGAACAAATGAGTAAGTGAATGTATATGCGGTGTTATGGGCCCCACCGTCATATGGATATAGTGTGTGTGTTAGAGAAATAATTGCACCTGGATGACCAAAGCATAATAGGAGAATTATTTTTATTGTTAGCGCTGGATCAGATTTCTTGGTAGCAGAGTTATGGTTACTATAGATTAGTTTGGTGATTATTGATTATTGATTATTGATAAGTTCATGTCTAACACTTTTTGTTGAGTCGCGTTATGTTATATGTACGTTTTCACGCTTCCGGGAAGTAGGAAGTGGAACACGTGTGGCAAAAGAAGTCACATGGAATTGTACACTGTCTGAGTTCATTTTTGGTAATAACACAGGTTGTGTTATAATAGGGACATTTTGCGTATAAAAGGTGTGTAAGTGAAATAGTGATCTGTTTTCTTGTGAAACTCTGGCCTTAATTCTCAGGAGCAGTATAGTCTCCACATGTGCTTTATCCCCAGAGAAACGGGTTTACTGATTGCTTGAAAGAAGGGTAAGGTAGAGGGAAGTGCTACTTTATCGGCGAAACTGAAAATTCTGTGGTAGGGTAGAGGTAAGCGCTGCCTACTGGAAAATACAGAATTCTTGTGTAAATGGTTAAAGCTATCGTTTCGGTTTAGCGGATCAGGCAATGGAAATGTGGTTAAAATGTTGTAACTAACAAAAATTGTTGAAAAAGAAATTGCCGATAAATTTTGTAAAGGAGGGGTCAAGAGCAGAAGTGACGTAGACAAGAGTCGCGCTGGGATTGGACAGTGCGATAGTCACATGAGAACAGGAGCAGGACTGACGTAGACAAAAGCCGCGCTGGGATTGGACAGTGCGCCGTAGACAGAAATCGCTCTGATTGGAGCTTTGGTGTGAGTCGCGCAAGGATTGGTTGAATAGCCTAGTGACGTGGAAGTTTGTGATTGGAGTGTTGGTGTGAGTCGCGCTAGTATTGGTTGAAATAACGCATAGGGAACAGTGTTGAATTGCGGATCATTTAAGGCGAAAAAGGTTGTGAATCATGTCGTACTATGAGTATGGAAAAGAGAAAACGTCATGGATGTCGAAAGTTAAGAACTTCTTTAAGAAGGACAAAAAGGTAGTGTCTAGAGAGGGACAAATAATTCCTCCGCCGAAATCACCAGCTTCACATATGATGCTGAAATATGGATATCATACATGCATATGGTTAGAAAATTGGACAAAATACACCAAGAATGATGGAGCATTGGCTTTCCCTGAGAATAGTTCATTTAATGTAGCCGTACTACGGAACTTGAGAGAAAAGATGGTAATGTTAGAACCTAGACCTAGACCGACACAGTTTGAAGCTTTAACGGAATGGGAAGATGAGATGTATGAGCGAGAGAGATCCAGAGGATTAAAGAATCATGAGTTTTTGCCTGGAAGGTTGTGGGGAATAAATCATGAGGACAGAGTAAAGCGTTGGAGATATGCTAACATGACAGGAGGTTTGTTTCCAGCTTTTGCAGTTGAGGAAGAAGCAAAGAGAAAGTGTACAGAGAAAAAGAAACATGTAGTGGTAGAAAAGTATGTGTATGGTGGTAGTGAAACAGATGACGAATTGCTGGAAGATATTTTAAACAGAAACCCACCTCCATACCAACAGACTTCTGCGGTGGTGACACCTAATGCACCGCCAATGGAAACTGGGAGGAATAAAAAACCCGAACGAAGAAATGAAACAAATAGGTCACAAGAAACATTTAAAACTTCACAAAATGAAGAGATAGAAAGTGACAATGCAACTGAATTAGCAAAAACGACAAAAGAATTGACTGAGAAAATAAGAGAATTGACAAAGAATATGGAAGCTGTAACTGTACCAGTAACGATAGGTCCAGTAATGCCAATTTTTGAGAATCAGAAAATTAATGAACATTCCTTAGTGATTCCCATGAATTCACATTTGCAAAGAAAAAGAGAAGGGATGGAACTGAATAATGAAGGGGCACACAATTTGGCTAGTACGTGTAGACCAAGCCCACCTACAAATTTGACGATAAACGAGAATGAGATTAGGAGAATGCCTATGGTGACAGAGTCCGCATCAGGAACACCAGAAAAAAGCAGCGATTGGATAGAATTAAATAGTACGCCTGTAGGTCCGACTCCAGAAGAGTTAAACGAATGGATGAAAGCGCTAAAAGCAAAAGAACCAGAAGAAAAACCATTAGATGTAATTAGGTTGAAAATAGACATGGAAGAGTTGATTTTGGGAACAATTGGAACAGAAAAACTAAAAAATTATCAGGATGATGAGATTATGTTTTTGTGCAAGAGTCTTACTTGGAGAGCCAGAAATTTACATGTCAAATTGGAAGAGATCGCAAGTGAACTAGGAGTAGAATTTGTGAAAGTGAGGACGTTGCAGAAACCGTACAGAGTAGATTTTTGTGAGAAAGACATAGAGAATTTGAACACATCAGGAAGACTGACCCAAATAAAAGAGCTGATTGTTTTATTGAGAAAATGGGGTGATGTGGATAGATGGAGAAATAGATGGTCAAAGAGGAATGAGAAAGCAACAGATAAAGCATCTTTGGCTTTTGCAGTGACAGATAGGGAACCAGTTGCTAGGGAATACCCGATGAGAGAAACACCAGGTGGTAGTTATGTGCATGTTCCGTGGACCAGACAGGATATACTGTCATTTACAAATGACTTCCCCAAATTGAGAGAGAAACCAGTAGAATGGTACAGACAAGTGGAGAGATTTGTTAAGGTGTCAAAAGTGCTGTGGATAGATCTGGATGGATTGTTTGATATAGTAGTGCCAGCTGATTTGTGGACAGAATGTAAGATTACCATTGATTGGCCAACTGTAGAATATCCAAGGGATGCTAAAACAGGAGCGCCAGGTCCAGAAGTGATGAGGAAGTACGACCAAGTAGTTACCTTTTTGAAGAATAAAATTCCACCAAAAGAAACAGATTGGGTAAAAATAGACAGAACAACACAGGAAAGCAAAGAGTCAGTGCACGCCTATTATGAGAGATTGTTGTTGGTTTTCAAACAGTATAGTGGTTATGAGACACTGAGTGAGAAGGATATGAGTCATTTTGTATATAGGTTTGTGTATGGATTAAAACCAGAGATAAGTGAAATGATTAAGCAGCACTTGATTGGTTGGCAGAATAGCACAGTGGACGAGGTTTTGAGATATGCTAAGTATTGCAGTGATGAAATTGAGAGTAAACAGCGTAAATTGAAAGAAAAGGCCATGTGGGCACAGGTGAAAGTTGCAGAGAAGCAAGAAGCTCAATTGAGTATTACTGGTAGTGAAACAGGACAGTTTAAATCCCGACCTAATATAGGTAAAGGAAAAGGACAAATGAGCATAGATGAGGCAAAGAAAAAGTGGCCATGCCACAACTGCGGAAAGCTAGGACATTGGAGAAACGAGTGTAAATTTCCTCCAAAACCTAATGTGGAAAATCAATCATTAAATTCACAGGTGCAGAGTGAGGTAGTTACTCAACAAGGTCAGGTGCCACAACCACCACTTCCCAAGAGTGTTAACCAACAGAAATACAGTGCAGAAACAGGATTCTACGGAGGAGAACAGGTAACACAGTTGCCGCGTGCAGCTGCAATTTCTCAATATTGGTTACGACAGGATGAGGATGACATGGATGAAAGTTCCTGACGGTGCCTAAGAGAGGGGAAGAGTGCGTGCTTGGCGCAACTCTAGAGGTAGATCAGTCTGGTCCATTTGTGGATGGAGAAGTGAATGGTGCAAATGTAACATTCCTTGTTGACACTGGAGCTACCCGTTCTACTGTTAGGTCAGTGGAAATTCCAAACTTTCCTCTCTCAGGTGAACATATCCAAGTAATTTGAGTTTCCAATCAGCAAATTAAAACGCCTCTTACTAAATTAGTAAAGGTAAGAATTGGTCCATTTAGTGAAATGCACCGATTTGTGGTATGTGATTGTAGTCCCGTGAACCTTTTAGGACGCGATTTATTGTGCAAAATGAACTGCACTATCTATTGTACCCCAGACGGAATTGCATTTCAGACTCCAGATGAGGATGTGCTGTATAAAATGACAATGGTGAATTTAGAACCAGAAGTAAATGGTTTGTTTCCTGTATTTGATGCAGAGAAAATCCCAATTGAATTGAAAAGGACAGTGAAAGAAGAAGTGTGGGACTTTACAGGAGAAGATGTAGGATTAATGAAAGGAGTAGATCCCGTTAGAATAACAGTGAAAGAAGGAACGAGTTACCCAAATACGCCCCAGTATAAATTGACTCCAGAAATAATTGAAGGAATAACGCCAGTAATAAATAAAATGATTGAACAAGGGATTCTAAAAGAAATCATGAGCAGTCCATGTAATTCGCCAATAATGGGACTGAAAAAGCCAAATGGAACATATAGAATTGTACAGGATTTGAGGAAGGTAAACAAAATTGTTGTGCCTTGTTGCCCAATAGTACCGAACCCTGCTGTGATTCTATACCAGATTCCACGTGAAGCAGAATGGTACACAGTAATTGATTTATGTCATGCATTTTTCTCTATTCCATTGCATCCAGATAGCCAGCCATTATTTGCGTTTAGGTTTGGAGAGCGTATTTTGGCATGGTGCCGAATTCCTCAAGGGTACACAGAAAGTCCCTCAATCTTTAATCAGATCCTAAAGAAATCATTGGAAGATCTAAGAATGCCAGAAAAGTCAGTAATGGTTCAGTATATTGATGACCTACTGGTGGCATCAAAAACGAAAGAAGCATGGGTCAATGATACAATTGCTTTGCTGAATCATTTAGCAAAAAGAGGACATAAAGTGCCCCCTTCAAAATTGCAGTTTTGTCAACAAGAAGTCCAGTATTTAGGGCATAAAATTGGGAAAGGAGTGCGAAAGGTAACGACTGAAAGAATAAAAATGATTCAAGGAATGAGAGCTCCAATGACACAAAGAGAGGTAAGAATGTTTTTGGGAATGGTTGGATATTGTCGACAATGGATAAGCGGTTTTTCACTGATTGCTAAACCATTGCAGAAACTGACAAAGAAGGATGTTAAAGATCCTTTTGAAATGAATGATGAAGAAATGAAAGCATTCAGAGAGCTGAAAAAGAAATTATGTGAGGCTCCAGCATTGGGAATGCCTGACTATGAGAAAGATTTTGAGCTGTACTGCAGTGAAAGAGATGGATGTGCATTTTCAGTTTTGGTACAGAGACATGGAACTATGAAAAGACCTATTGCATATTTTTCAGCTGTTTTAGACCCTGTAGCGAAAGCGTTGCCTGGATGTTTGAAAGCAGTTGCTGCTACTTGTGTGAGTCTGGAACAGAGTGAAGGCATAGTGATGGGGTATCCATTGAGAGTGTATGTTCCCCATTCTGTGGAAATTCTTTTGACAAGAACGAAAACCCAATACATGACACATAGTCGGCTGACTAGGTATGAAAAGGTAATTTTGAGTGCAGATAATGTGACAATTGACAGATGTATGAATGTGAATCCTTCAACATCATTGCCAGATGAAGAGAGTGTGATTGAAATGGATGAAGTAGATCACGATTGTCTGAATGTGCTCGAATACTGTACAAAACCAAGATCTGACATACGAGATGAGCCTTTGAAAGAATCAGATTATATTCTGTTTGTGGATGGCTCATGTTTGAGAACGAGTGATGGAGTTCTAAGTGCAGCATATGCAGTTTGCACAGTAGCAACTGTAATGGAAGCATCTTGTCTGAAAGGTGTACGGTCTGCTCAAGTCGCAGAATTAGTAGCTCTGATTCAAGCATGTAAGTTGGGAAGAAATGTACGGGTTACGATTGTGACAGATAGCCAGTATGGCTTTGGGGTTGTGCATGATTTTGGTCAGATTTGGTCACATCAGAAATGGAGATTTTGTGAAAAAGCTGCCTGAGGCGATACAGCTGCCTAAACAGATCGCTGTAGTGAAGTGCAATGCACATAAAAATGGGGAAGGCTACATAACTGTTGGTAATAAATATGCTGACGAAATGGCACAGTACTGTGCAAAGAATGTGGTTTCTTTGAACAAATGTCGTGAAAGAGAGCATATTTCTTGTCCTTTGCTTTTTACTAACTCTATTGAAACATGGGATGAGGTGAGACAGTTACAAGAAGCTGCAGAGGATGAGGAAAAAGATACCTGGATAAAAGCAGGATGTAGAAAACATGAAGAAACTGATGTTTGGGTTTACAGGGATGAGAGACCAGTAATGCCTGATAGCATGATTTCTGACATGGCACGGATGTACCATGGACAAGCCCATATTGGGAGAGATTCAATGATCAGACTTTTTAGACAAACATGGTACAATCCAAAATTCAGAGCCATAGCTGAGAGTCTTTGTCAGAGATGTCTTATTTGTCAACAGTTAAATCCAGGAAGGAAGACAGTAGTGAGTCTAGGAAGAATAGGACGAGAAGGGGGTCCTTTCACTAGAATGCAAATGGATTTTATTGAAATGCCACCTTGCAACAAATTGAGGTATGTCCTAGTGGTCGTCTGTTTGTTTTCCCGTTGGGTGGAGGCATACCCAACAAGAAGGAATGATAGTATTACGGTAGCAAAACTTATGCTGCGAGAATTCATTCCGAGGTATGGTTTTACAGTCACGATTGAAACAGATAGAGGAACACATTTCCAAAATGAATTAGTTAAGCTGATTTGTGATGCACTTAGTATTAAACAGAAACTGCATTGTGCATACAGACCAGAGGCTTCTGGAATAGTAGAGCAAGTGAATGGAACAATCAAGAACAGGTTAGGAAAAATGTGTCAAGCTACAGGACTCAAATGGCCAGATGCTTTGCCATTAGTTCTGATGACAATCAGAAGTATTCCGGAAAGGAAAACTGGACTCAGTCCCCATGAAATAATCATGGGACGAGCAATGAGACAAGCACAAGTACCTGTCAACAAGCTACTGACTATAACTGATGATCTAGTGCTGGATTATTGCAAAGGATTGGCTGATGTGGTGCGTTCTGTGTTTCATCAGGTTGGACCGGATGCGACCACTCTTGAAAGAAAACCAGCTCACGACTTGAATCCAGGAGATTGGGTTCGAATAAAAGTCCACCGGAGAAGAAACTGTTTGGTTCCTCGCTGGGACGAACCACAACAAGTGATCCTGGTGACGACCACTGCAGTCAAGTGTGCAGGAGTGAAACACTGGGTACATGCCAGTCACACCATCAGAGTTCCAGAACCTAAAGATCGACATGTGAGTCGACATCCAGAAATATCAGATAACAGTTCAGCATCAGAAAGAGAAGAAGAAACAAACAGGGTGCCAGAACCTGAAGATCGACCTGTAAGTCGACATCTGGAAGACCCAACTACAAGTGCAACGATAGAAGAAGAAGAGAAAATAGAAGAAATAGCTGAAGTTCCAGAATTTGAAGATCGACCTGTAAGTCGACATCTGGAAATATCAGACACCAGTTCAGAATCAGATACAGAGCATTCGGATTGTGAAAAAATTCTAAAAAGAAATTGTAATTTAGAAAGCATAAGAGAAGAAACTGAGCCAGAAGATAGTGACAGTGAGCAACCAAGTACAAGTTGTGGTAAAATTCCTTCGAAGATAATATTGATAGATGAAGAAGGGAGAGTTTCAAACAAAAAGCTAGAAAAATCAGAAAAACCCCAAGGAGCAGTAGGAACAGATAGTCAAACACAAGAACAGGGAAATTTAGAAGGAGATAGAGAGACTGATACAAATTCGGAAGAACACCGAGGAGGGACAGAAATAGGTGAACGAAGGAAGATAAGAAAAGAACCACAAGTAGAAGAAAATGAAATTATAAGTTTCAAAATAAGAGGAAATAACGAAAGAATTGAAACAGAGTGTGAAGAAAGTGGAGAAGAAAGAAATGAAAAACTAGAGACAAGAAAAAGAAATTGGAGAACAGAAAGAGAGGAAAAAGGAAGTGAAGCAAAAAGGCCAAGAAAAGGAGACAATTGGCCCAACGAAGTAAGAAAATTAAGATACAGAATCATAAGGTTGGATGGGAAAAGTGCTGAACAAGTGAATGAAATAACAAGTCAAAGAGAGCAAGAAAAACAAGGTGGAAAACACTTGCAGAAAACGAAAAGAATAAAGAAAGTAAATCAAAAGTATAGATCGCCTGAATGGTTGTATCGTGCTTTGACTAGTCACAAAGAAGAAAAGAACACTCACGAAAACCCAGAACAAAGAAACCTGATGGGAGAAAGTGAAGTGCAACAAACCTGAAGAAGTTTAGATAGTTTTACCGGATTTGACAAAACACTGATCTGACGAATTTACCGGATGTGACAAAGAAAGAATTCTGAGAAAGAATTAAAAGAAAGTACCAAGCAAAGACAAAACATTGGAAGTACAGAGTGGCAAGCAAGTCATTTCTGAGGTGTAGTGACACAATTTTCTAGAAAACAAATAAATAAGGTTATAAAACAAAATGGAGAATACTAGAGATAGAAAATGTAAATGTGAGTTTTTAAGTAGATGGTGCAAGATGTGCTGTTTTTGTACAGGATTATTAATAACAGTATGGGTGGTTTTAGCAATCACTATTCCAATTAGTTTAGCTGTAGTAGAAATGTCTAATAACACTGAGAAAGGAAAAGGAGCTAACACTCAAGAGCCAGTTATTTTAAAGAGTAGTGCAGAATTACACAAGGACAAATCAATAACAGATTTTTCAAAAAATGTTTTTACTAAATTATTATATGAGTATGTAGAAACAATGGATGTAAGAGATTGCTATGTTTGTATGCAGTTGCCTGCATCTGTAGCAGAGGGTGTGACTTATCATCACCTCCCTTTGACATATGGAATAACATGTAGCGTTTTAGCAAGTTTATTTTATAAAACAGGTAGATTAGAATATTATTACACTGACTTAAATAAGATTTTTGCAAAAGTTTCTGTAGTTCCCGAGCTTAACAAAATAAAAGAGGGAAAAACGTTTGGTGAATATTTTTTAGAAGATAAGATTTTAACATTAGATAGTATAATTAGGTACAACCTTACCTGTGAGTTAAAGAAGGAAGAAAAGGTATTTTTAGAGATGGTTGAAGAGAGAAGAGTGAAATTTCAAAGAAAAGTGATAGAAGAGACAAAAACTCCTCTTTGGGCGTTTGAGGAAGACAATCATGACAAGAAAAAGACAAATGCAGCTATGACTTTGGATTGGCCCCAACAGGGAAGGTTGTGCATTAGAAGAAATAAGACAAGATATGACAGTTATTTTGTGGGTTCCAGTAATTGCCATGACAATTATCAAATTTTAGGTGGATGGGGATTCAAAGGGGGAAAAGATCCAATATTTCCAGGGATTTATTATGTTTGCGGAAATAGGGCTTATTATAGGTTGCCGGACCATTGGTATGGGTCATGTTACTTAGGCCTGGTCTTTCCAAAGATTTTTCATGTGGATAGAAAAGAAAAAGGAACACACAAAATGATAAATACCTGTACACGTAGAAAAAGGGAAAGTTTTTCAGAAATAATAGGTGATATTTTTGGAGCATTGATACCAGCAGTGGGAGTATCTTTGAATGCATTTAGAATTCGGAAATTATCCACAGTGGTAGATCGTTTATCTACAGATACTGCTGGAGGGTTCTTGATGGTAAATACCGAGATGGTTGCCATGAGAGCTATGGTGATGCAAAATCGACTTGCCCTTGACATTCTTTTGGCAAAAGAGGGCGGAGTCTGTGGAATGCTGAAAGTCCAACATAGTTGCACTTACATTCCAGATAAGAGCGAAAATATACAGAAGTATATAACAAATATTACAAATTTGCACAAAGAACTTGTTCCACTGGAGGTTGAAAGTGCTTGGGGAAAACTTGGTAAAGGGTTTTCTTCTGTAATAAATTGGTTAACGAGAATGAGTGGATTAATAATAGGGAAAGTTATAATAATAGCAACCGTGATAATAATAATAATATTAGTACTGAAGCTTGCACTAACATGTATAAAGAGAAGAAGAAGGCAGAATAAGATAGAAAAAGAAAACATGATAAACAAGGAAAGAGAGAGAGAAATGGGCGAAATAGAGTTAGAAGAAATAAAAGAGAACATGTACAAGAAAATGAAGAAACAAGTTGAAAGGGATACAGTTGTGTGAACTAACAAAAGCAAACGGATAAAAGATATATGCTGTCTGAGAAAATTGTATAACATGGGTTTTTGTGGTGATATTAAAAATCACCAAAGGGGGGAGTTGATGGAGCAGGGTAAATGTAAAAATTTTAACCTCCTAATATTTTTGTAAAATATTAATAAACATGTTCGTTTAAGTAAATAACCAACAATGTATGTTAAGGGTTAAAGGTAACACCCTATTCCGTGTGCAAATTAATTGACTTATAATTGTTTACGTGTCTAACATAACATAATATTTGCGTACTAATTAAATAATAAATGCATGATTTGTGCTTTTAAATAAAACGTGTGGTTGCAAAATAAAGCGATGGTAAGTAAGGGACAGCTTTATATGTTGCTTCTGCTAGGTAATACCTAATTGGGGTACGTAGAAAGACGGGAGGGAAATGAAAGGGTTTATATTTCTTTGTTTTAATAATATTTTGTTTATCTTTGAAAATAGTGCGCTTAGGCCTGTCGAGCAGCAATATAAAATGGCCGCGAGTTGCTAGAGTACGCATGAGCGGGAGACCATGTGATAGAGGAGAGAGGCTGTGGAAAAGGGATGATCACGTGCTGATGCCGAGAGGCTAAGATGAAAGTATGGTCAAGGCTGTTGTGACCCTTCTGAGCAGATGTGTGCCAAGATGATCAGCAAGAAGCGTGAGAAGTCCGACTGAATCAATAGACGGAACTGTATTACACAAAATGTAACAGAAAAAGATACAATTTGGACTGATCGAAACGGATGAGCAATTGCATGAACTGTGGGAAACGATGCTTGCATGGACATTCCACATGGAACTGGTTAAGACCAGGAAGTTTGATTAAAATGTATATGGGCCTGAACTTTTGACCAATGAGAATGAATCACGCCATGAAGAAGAAACATTTTATGCTGTAAACTAGAATTAGGGTATAAGAAGACCTACTCTTGGTGGGAGGGGTTAGTATGCTGTAAGAATGCTGCGGGAATGCTGCGGGAGATGCTGGAGAAGTTAGATGCTGTAGATGAGTGAAGTTGCGGTTGCTGATGCTGACGAGCTGATGCTGCTGCTGTTATTTCTCTTTTCCAGTTGAGTATTAAGATGCTGCTTTAGGAGAGCTTTTCCTGATAGATTTTATTTTAGAACTATTAGATTTTTCCCAGATAGATAGATAGGTTGATCTTTAGAGTTCGTATCATGGTAACCCTATTTTTCCGTCTAATAAATATGCATTGCAATTTCAAATTATTCTTATATTGATAATAAATGTAATGATCTGAATAATAAGCTAATCTCATTTCCTGCATTCAAAACTTTATATAAACTTTATTATTCTTTAAACAAATGACTCAATGATTCTTTAGCTCAATTATTAAAAATGAAATGTTAAAGAGTTTATTGTGATTGAGCTGGTCTTAATCACCATCAACTGATCCCTACTAGTTGGTCCATCGACCAATGAGCGGAATACCTTAAAAGCAAATGAGAATTATTATGTCATGATAAAAGAGGTATCCTGTCTCCTTCCAGCGAATCGTTTTTCTCCTAGGTTCATGACGGAGGAAATCCAGGGAACAAATGAGTAAGTGAATGTATATGCGGTGTTATGGGCCCCACCGTCATATGGATATAGTGTGTGTGTTAGAGAAATAATTGCACCTGGATGACCAAAGCATAATAGGAGAATTATTTTTATTGTTAGCGCTGGATCAGTGTCGTCGGCAAAAGGAATGGCAGGAACTCTTTTTGCTCTGATTTTTGGAGCATCACACCGATCTCTGTCTAAAAAATCAACTACACCATTAATAAAAAGAGTAAAAAGTGAGGGGGCTAGAACACATCCCTGCCTTACTCCACGCTGAACTGAGAAGGGTTCTGTAACCGTATTGTTCTCCCCCACCTCACCTGTGCTGTGTTGGATGAATGTAATCTGATTAAAACATCTAAAAGGTTTCTTGGTATGCCCTGTTCCTTTAAAACTCTCCATAAACTAACTCGCGGGACTAAGTCAAATGCAGACCATAGGTCAACAAAGGCCACGTAAAGCTTTCCTCCTTTGACTTCCTTTTCCTTCCAATAGATACAAAGAAGGCGGAAAGCTTGGTCCAGAGTACTTATTTTTGCTCGGAAGCCAGCTTGAAAGTCACTCAAAATTTGAGACTCAAGGATCCAGTCCTGTATCCGTCCTAGGATTTGCTTACAGAAGATTTTCTGGAGAGAGTTGATAAGACTTATAGGTCTATAACTAGCTAGCTTTGCTCTGTCCCCCTTTTTAGGTCTCGCCTAGCGTTGCTGCGCACATGCGCAGCCCGCTCGGCGAGATTTATTGCAGTTGAGGACTTTGAGAAAAGGGCTTGAAGCCCCGCCCCTTATTCCCATTGGCTTGCGTCACCGTTTATGTTAAACGGTGGGCTGCCATTGGAAATAAGGTTTCTGGGGTGCCTCCTTTTTGCTTTTTTGTCGGGCCCATCCGGACTGGCTCACCTGCATTACGGCTGTCGTGACGAAGTTTCTTATCAGAAGCTTCGTCACGCTGCCTTGCACGCGCCAGTCCGGCTCTCTGATTGGGCGCTGTGAGAACGCTCTTCATATGGTAACGGGCTTGTTTTAGTAGGATTTCCGCATCTTTGGGCGTCCTTCCAAGGTGTGCATGGCTTGCGTAGCTGCTTTTTCTTACTTTGTTTTTCTTAACATCTTAACATTTATATAGCGCGAACTCGACCCGAAGCTTTCGGAGCGCTTCACATAAGCACCATATTCCAGCACTGTCATCACCAGTCGCCCTCATACACCCGCCAGGCTCCTACAGACATACACGGAGAAGCCCATTAGTGGTTATAGCCACAACACAGACACCTGGGCGCCGTGGCGGGTGTATGCACGCACCACAAACTGAATTCGACCGAAGTGTGCACGCCGGCATGGGCACGCTCCGGCACGGGCACACTCCGGCACCTACAGCGAATGCACGGACACGCCCAAGCCACCCGGGACACCAGGAGGCACAATCTGACTGAAGCAGAATACCACCGGTCAATCCGTTCAGCCCATCCTTTCCGGCTCCTTACACGTAAACTCTACCTAGCCTCCAGTGCCACCCTTGCCTGCTCAGCTACAGTAGGAATCCACTTATATACACCGTGGCATGGGAACGCAGTCAGAATGCGCGCATGGTCTTTTATAAAGTGATCTACTCATAAATAGCGCGAACTCTAGCTGAAGGTATTGGAGCACTTTACATGAGCTCCGGTTACGTTACACAAGGGCACATTCAGGCACAAGGAGATTATGTGATTGGCAGGCAGGGCTGCTCGGGAGGAGCTCTTGAGGCAGGCTGGCACAGTGTTTTTTTAATGCAGATTTCTATAGCGCGAACTCTACCTGAAGGTATTGGAGCGCTTTACATGAGCTCCGGTTACGTTACACAAGGGCACATTCAGGAACGGGGAGACTATGTGATCGGCAGGCAGGGCTGCTCGGGAGGAGCGCTTGAGGCACGCTGGCGCGGAGATTTTTTTAATGCAGATTTCTATAGCGCAAACTCTACCTGAAGGTATTAGAGCGCTTTACATGAGCTCCGGTTACGTTACACAAAGGCACATTCAGGCACGGGGAGATTATGTGATCGGCAGGCAGGGCTGCTCGGGAGGAGCGCTTGAGGCAGGCTGGCACAGTGTTTTTTTTATGCAGATTTCTATAGCGCGAACTCTACCTGAAGGTATTTGAGCGCTTTACATGCGCTCCTGTTACGTTACACAAGGGCACATTCAGGCACGGGGAGATTATGTGATCGGCAGGCAGGGCTGCTCGGGAGGAGCGCTTGAGGCAGGCTGGCACGGTGTTTTTTTATGCAGATTTCTATAGCGCGAACTCTACCTGAAGTTATTGGAGCGCTTTACATGAGCTCCGGTTACGTTACACAAGGGCACATTCAGGCACGGGGAGATTATGTGATCGGCAGGCAGGTCTGCTCGGGAGGAGCGCTTGAGGCAGGCTGGCACGGTGTTTTTTTTATGCAGAATTCTAAAGCGCGAACTCTACCTGAAGGTATTAGAGCGCTTTACATGAGCTCCGGTTACGTTACACAAGGGCACATTCAGGCACGGGGAGATTATGTGATCGGCAGGCAGGTCTGCTCGGGAGGAGCGCTTGAGGCAGGCTGGCACGGTGTTTTTTTTAATGCAGATTTCTATAGCGCGAACTCTACCTGAAGGTATTGGAGCGATTTACATGAGCTCTGGTTACGTTACACAAGGGCACATTCAGGCACGAGGAGATTATGTGATCGGCAGGCAGGGCTGCACTGGAGGAGCGCTTGAGGCAGGCTGGCACGGTGTTTTTTTTTTATGCAGATTTCTATAGCGCGAACTCTACCTGAAGGTATTGGAGCGCTTTACAAGAGCTCCGGTTACGTTACACAAGGGCACATTCAGGCACGGGGGGAGTATGTGATCGGCAGGCAGGGCTGCTCGGGAGGTGCGCTTGAGGCAGGCTGGCACAGTGTTTTATTTTTTTTAATGCAGATTTCTATAGCGCGAACTCTACCTGAAGGTATTGGAGCGCTTCACATGAGGTCCGGTTACGTTACACAAGGGCATATTCAGGCACGGGGAGATTATGTGATCAGCAGGAAGGGCTGCTCGGGAGGACACCAGGAGGGACAATCTGACTGAAGCAGAATACCACCGGTCAATACGTTCAGCCCATCCTTTCCGGCTCCTTACACGTAAACACTACCTAGCCTCCAGTGCCACCCTTGCCTGCTCAGCTACAGTAGGAATCCACTTATATACACCGTGGCATGGGAACGCAGTCAGAATGCGCGCATGGTCTTTTATAAAGTGATCTACTCATAAATAACGCGAATTCTAGCTGAAGGTATTGGAGCACTTTACATGAGCTCTGGTTACGTTACCCAAGGGCACATTCAGGCACGGGGAGATTATGTGATCGGCAGGCAGGGCTGCTCAGGAGGAGCGCTTGAGGCAGGCTGGCACGGTGTTTTTTTTAATGCAGGTTTCTATAGCGCGAACTCTACCTGAAGGTATTAGAGCGCTTTACATGAGCTCCGGTTACGTTACACAAGGGCACATTCAGGCACGGGGAGATTATGTGATCGGCAGGCAGGGCTGCTCGGGAGGAGCGCTTGAGGCAGGCTGCTACGGTGTTTTTTTTAATGCAGGTTTCTATAGCGCGAACTCTACCTGAAGGTATTAGAGCGCTTTACATGAGCTCCGGTTACGTTACACAAGGGCACATTCAGGCACGGGTAGATTATGTGATCGGCAGGCAGTGCTGCTCGGGAGGAGCGCTTCAGGCAGGCTGGCACAGTGTTTTTTTAATGCAGATTTCTATAGCCCGAACTCTACCTGAAGGGATTAGAGCGCTTTACATGAGCTCCGGTTACGTTACACAAGGGCACATTCAGGCACGGGGAGATTATGTGATCTGCAGGCAGGGCTGCTCGGGAGGAGCGCTTGAGGCAGGCTGGCACGGTGTTTTTTTTAGTATTAAATCTGTTTTTATTGATGGAACACAAGCAGAGATACATTAATGACTCGCCTACAACCCATCGGCTCACCATCCAACGTTATATCGGTAGGACACAGTGCGAAGTAGACAGCCCCAATTAACACAGCATGTCGCCTACAACCCATCAGGGCCGGCCGCGTCCAAATGAAAGGGGGGCGGAGGAAAAGGCCTTGTAGTGGAAGACTTGAGGAGTGTGCCAGTCCCTCGGGAAGCAGGGAGATCATGTCCGTTAGAGGGTGACCCACACAGGGCCGCAGGTTCTAAGAGGTGTTCCATAATTGAACAAGAATAAAACAGAGAAATAATAAAACACAATAATAACCGCAACCCCAATCCCACCCCCACCCCCTCTTCTCGGTGAGCTCGAGAGCAACTAGACGCCTATGTGGCATGCCAAGGGCCGTGCAGTGTCAATGTGGGCAGCGAAGCCTACGGGGAGCTAAGGATAGCCAGATACATAATTAGGAGGCGGCCGCAGTGTTATCCGGGACCAGTTTCAAGATGCGAAGATATTGTGGGCAGGTCAATTCACGGAATTCAGTGGAGAGAATAGTCAAGAAAGGGGCCCAGATTTTAGCATAGTCCTTGTCCTTACCCGCCGCCACCATGGAGAGTCTCTCCATCGCCAAAAGATTCCATAGTTGGTGTAACCAGTGTGTATGGTCGGGTATCTTGTCAGATTTCCACCGTGACAATATAACTCTATGCGCTGCATTCAATGCCAGGGCCATCTGCCGCCCCCTAGTCGAGCGCAAGGGAAAGGTTAGCGCATTAGGAAGCCCCAAGAGCGTGTAGGCAGGAAGTCTGGGGATAGTAGTGTTGAAGGCCAAGTCGATGTCGTCTAAAATATGTTCCCAGTAACGAGTTAATTTAGGGCAGTGCCAAAGTAAGTGGATAAGTGTCCCGGGGTTACCGCATCCCCGCCAGCAGAGACCGTTGCATTGAGTTTGCCACCTGGATAGCCTTTCTGGGGTGTAGTACCAATAGGTAGCAATTTTAAAAGCTGTCTCGGTATGGTTCGAGGAATATGCCGTATGGTGCGCTCGGAAATAAATGTCTTCCCATTCTTTGTCTGATAGCGCGCGCCCCAGCTCCACCTCCCATTGCTTCTGCCCGGCGGCACGAGATCTTATGGGTGTGGAGTTAAGAAAGGAGTAGATTTCGGAGATAAGGCCTTTATCCTCTTTTTTGTTAAGGATCCATTTCTCGAACGGCTTCATAGGGCGGCAGGCCAGGGGACGCGTCCTCGGTGCAGTAACCCAGTGGAGCAGTTGGGAGTGCAAGTAGACGTCCGTGTCAGGTAAATGGTAGTCCGACTGTAGGTCCTTAAAGGGTAGAAGACCCCGGATATCATACAGGTGCCCTATACGTTTGCAACCCTCCGCAGTCCAGAGTGCCGCTGTCTTAACGGCCATTCCTGGAGGAAAAGCAGGATTGGAAAATAGCGGGGACAGGGGGGAAGGGAAAGAAGTCAGGTTCGCCTTCTGGCAGACTCTGTCCCAGGCAAGCATCGTGGGGCGAGTAACCGGTGAGGAATAGAGTCCCCAAGCACGAGCAGACCTGGGCAACCAGGCGTCCCGCCAGATATGATGACCAGCGACCGTCTGGTCCATGAAGACCCAATATTTCTCCGTCAT
Organism: Calotriton arnoldi; assembly: GCA_963921515.1. Lineage (NCBI taxonomy): Eukaryota > Metazoa > Chordata > Amphibia > Caudata > Salamandridae > Calotriton > Calotriton arnoldi. The sequence continues at coordinate 1,350,893 of CAWUFW010004402.1, read as the reverse complement.
TGGACGGTTCCATTCCACATTGTAGCGTATGAGGGAAGCATAGAAGTATCGGGTGATGTTTGGGAACACTACTCCTCCATACTTCTTAGGTCGCTGCAGCTGAGCCTTGGATATTCGCGGTGAGATCGGACCCCAGACAAAGCCCTCAATCGCTGTTTGTATCTGTTGAAGGACGCGTGGTGGGGGTTCAAGCGGCAACGTTTGAAATAAATACAGGGCTCGGGGTAAGATATTCATTTTAATCGCGGATAGCCTCCCCGACCATGAGAGGGGAAGACGACGCACACGCTGGAGGTCCGCACGGACCCGGGATAGCAGGGCAGTGTAGTTCACTTCCGCCATTTGCGTCAAACTCTTGTGAAGGGTCAGGCCTAGGTACTCAAGTCCTCCAGATACCCAGTCGAATGGGAAGCGGAGCCGAAGGGTCGCCTCTGTGCGTGGGCTAGCGGTAACATTAAGCACCTGAGATTTTTGCATGTTAATTTTAAACCCAGAAAACTGGCTAAATGTCTGGAGGTCCTGCATAATGGCTGGTAGAGAGGATGTGGGGTGGGCGATTGAGAATATGATGTCATCTGCATATAAATTAATGAGATGGCGGTCTAATCCAAAAGGGATGCCCTGTGCAAGAGAGTTGTCATGCAGTCGTTGAGCCAGGGGCGCCATGTATAGAGCGAAAAGCAGGGGGGAAAGTGGACATCCCTGCCTCGTCCCTCGTCCCACCTCAAAGTGCTCAGACAGAAAGCCATTGACTCTAACCGCCGCTTTGGGGGAGCTATAAATGCTTGCGATCCAGCTTCTGAACCGGGGGCCCATCCCAAAGCGCTCTAAAGTGGCGAAGAGATACGGCCAATGCACGCGGTCGAATGCCTTCTCCACGTCTATCGCCAGGAAAAGGGCTTCCTCCCCGGACCGTTGGACTTTGTCGAGGAGATGGCAAAGGCGTTTGGTATTGTCCCCACATTGGCGCCCCGGGATAAAGCCCGACTGGTCAGGGTCCACGAGGCCCGGCATATGAAGGTTCAACCTGTGCGCCAAAATACTGGAGAACAGCTTTGCGTCAATATTCAACAAGGAGATCGGCCGTATGAGCCACATCGATCCGGGTCCTTGCCCGGCTTGAGAATAACTGAGATGGACGCCTGTAGCATAGAGGGGGCAAGCGAACCTGTGTCCCCAAATGAATTAAATAAGCGGGTGAGTAGCGGAGCGATTTCCGTGCAGTAGGTTTTATAGAAAAGGGCACCGAAGCCATCCGGACCCGGGGCCTTTTGTAACTTCAATCGGGCGATTGCCGAAATAACTTCCTCAATATGGATGGGCGCTTCAAGGGCGGCAGCTTCCCCCTCAGGCAGTGGTGTGACTGCCGCATCCCCCAGGTACTCGGTGGGGTCTGACAACAAGGTGGGGTCAGCCGTATACAGTGAATGGTAGAAAGAGCGGAAGGCCGAGACTATTTGAGCGTCGTCCGTGAGGAGGAGTCCAGACGCGTCCCTCAATGACTTGACCGAGTGCGCTTCTTGCTGACTGCGCAAACAGTGCGCCAACATCCGACCCCCTTTATTGGTGCCGACAAAGTACTTATGCTTCAGGCGGATTACAGCATATTCAGCCCGATCGAGATCCAAACGGCACAGTTGAAGGCGCTCTCTTTCTAGCTGCCGCCAGATACGATGGGCGCCTGTGCGCTTATGGATTGTCTCAAGTTCTTTGACGGAAGCCTCGAGCTCCGCACGTTTCGCCCGTCTGGACTTGTTGTCATAAGCGGCTTTTGCGATAAAGGCACCGCGCACCACTAGCTTCAGGGCCTCCCACACTGAGGAAAGTGGAGTATCCGACCTGTCATTAATCATTATATAGTCCGTGATGCAGCGCCGGATATCAGTAACTACGTCAGGGGATCGGAGAATGGAGTCATGCAGGCGCCAGCGCGGTGTGAAAGTCGAGCCTACGGAGGGGAAGCGCAGCGTTAGGGTAATGTGTGCATGGTCGGAAAGGGCCCTTGGCTCGATGGAAGATTCCGTGACCAGGGCCCAGGCAGCAGAAGTAACAAGGAAATAGTCAAGACGGGCATACGTTTTATGTGCGGCCGAATAATAGGAAAAATCAACTTCGGTGGGGTGCAAACAGCGCCAGGAATCCCGAATCCCAACCTCCCGCAGCCAATCTCCGCCTTTCGCAGATAGGGCACCAGCGCTGCCCACGCGAGAACCAGAGCGATCCTGATCCCCATTCATCACAAGGTTCAAGTCGCCTCCTATAACTACCACTGGGTCCGGGGAATGCAGCACCTCAGCACAGGCCTCTAGCAAGAACGTCTCAGGACGGTCGTTAGGAGAGTAGATGGAAGCAACCGTACAAGCAGAAGAGCCTACGTGCAGCCGCAGCGCTAGTAGGCGCCCTTAATCTCGGAGACTGTCCCCACCACAGAGCCCCTAAAATGTTTGGCAACCAGAACGGCCACTCCCCCTTTCTTGCTAGCTGTAGAGGACCAGAACTGGAGAGGGAAGTGACTGTGCCTCATACGGTGGGTGTCGGCCTGTAACAGGTGAGTTTCTTGAATGAGGCAGATGTCTCCTCCCGAGTATTCTAATAAGGACAAGACCGCCTTCCGCTTGACTGGATTGTTAAGGCCTCAGGCATTGAGGCTAACTATTTTAAGATCCAGCGGGGCGGAAGAGAAAGCAGGGAGCTATGTGGGAGCGCGCGCCGACCTGTGCCGCGAAAGGGATAGAAGGGGGCCGCGCGCAAGTCGCCAGTGTACGCTGCAGCAGCGAGAAACTCACCGAGGAGAGAACCCACCTCAACCCAATAAACAAAAACAACGTCAAAAAGGAAACATGACCAAAGTCTGTCAGAGTAAGGGAAGTCCAGCAGGACGGGATCGACCCATCGTTCCGGCCTGGAGCGGGACCGAGATGTGGCCGCCTACCTGCAGGCAGGGCATCCAAGAGGTCCATAAGTAGTCCGTGCCGTCCCCCCGGCACCTCTCCTGGAAGCCCAGTCCGGAACCATCAATAGCACTGCTCACGGAGTGGCTGGACGCTCTGAAGCTTGCGAAAGGGTGGCAATGACCGCCTCCCTCTCCTTATCCCTCGTAGCTTGGTCGGGTTTCTTGACTGGGGTTGCCTTTCCCACACGCTGCCAACCATCGCTACGCCGTGGGCGAGGCACCTTGGATCGTTCTCCCACTTCCACCGGACCGGCATCTTCGAGGCCCAGGATCTCCAGCGCCTCAGAGAGCGAGCGAAGCTGCAGCAGCCTTCCCCCGTGCTTAAAGATGAGACGAAAAGGGTGTCCCCAGGAGTAGGGAATATTCTGCTCTCGTAGATATGTGGTCACAACTTTGAACTCTCGGCGCTTAGAGAGTGTGGAAGCAGCTAAGTCCTGATAAATGGCGGGATGCTGGCCGCGGAACTGCAGAGGTTGGGCCTCTCTTGCCTTCCGTATTATGCACTCCTTCACTTGATAATCATGGACGCACACAAGAATGTCGGGCGGGGGCGCTTTGTTGCCACGGGGAAGTCCCACTCTGTGACATCTGTCCTTTTGTATGTCAGCCTCGCCATCGTCTCCCAAGATGTGCTTGAATAGAGCCCCGACATAGGCTCAGAGATCGTCCCCCTCCTCTTTCCATGGAACCCCTCTGATCCGAACATTGTTCCGCCGTGACCGATTTTCCAAATCCTCTGCGGCGGTCTGGAGATCCAAGTTCTGCTCTTGTAGGCGTAGGACATCCTGTTGTAAATGGTGGATCTCTTCGTCTCTGCTCACATCATGCTCCTCAAGGGTCGCCACCCTCTCCCCGATGTCGTCCACCTCTCGACGCACTTCTTTTAGGTCTGCTGCGAGCTGGTTCCGGAGGTCCTGAATATCTTCTTTTATGGCTGTGAACAGCTCCACCATAAACCCCTTGGTCGCCGGCGCGTCGTCACCCTCCATCGGCCCCGGAGCTTTCTCACCCGTGGATGGGGCCTGCCCAGCTTGTTTCAAAAGAAGCTCTTTCAGCGACTTCTCCCTTTTGGAACGCGCTGCTGCCATGGCGTAGGTCGCCAACCAACGCCGCCGGGTAATTGGTCCCAGCCCCGGGCGCCGCAGCCACCAAAGCAAGAGTGGAACGGCAACTGCGTAGAATGTACGGGCCCCTCAATGCTGGTCGTTATGCTCCTGCAGCCTCCCAGCGAAACGGGGACAACACTAATCCAGGGAGGCCCAACGGCGTGTCGTCAGCGGAGGAGCCCCAAGAGGGCCAGCGCACACTGGGTGCTGTCTGTCCACCGAGCCGCAGATCGATGGGGGACCTCCCCAGCCCGACCTCCAATGTCGCCCAATATGGGGTCCTCTTACACCTATCACTCCCCGGTAGGAGCCTCGGCTCTTCACAGGCGTATGGGGCCCCAACAAACCGACTCACCGGGAGGTTAGGCCAATGTCCGGTCCTCCTCGTGCAGCAGGGGACCGCGGATCGAGCAGTGGGTGTAATGTCCCTCACCCCATGCACTGCGTTGGTTCTCGATGCCTCTCGCAGCCCGCGCCGCTCCTCACAGGGCCCACAGGCTAATCACCCCGTCCGCCGACCATGCGGAGTGGGGGTATGCAGTCGTGGGGCCCTTGGGCCGGGCGCACCATCAGCTGACCAGCGGGTCTCCAGGCTTCCCCCGCGGCCCACCCCACCCACCCAGGCCAGGACGTGTACCTCCGTTGGGTGTGCGAGGGTAGATACTCGCTGCGCGTCCTACTGCGGGCCTCCTCCTCCGTGTCAGTGGGATCCGCGTCACAGGGCCTTAATCAGCTCGCCGGGGACCGCGGGTAGCCCAGTGCGCTCCCTCCGACGTCGGAAGTACCGGCGTTCACAGCTTTCCGCCAGCACTTGGAGTCGGGCGCACCGTCACCGGCGGGCGCTCGACACTCGGCGCCGCCGCAGGACCACGCTGTCGGCACCTCTCCCAGCGCCACTCTCCCGGCCCGGGCCCGGGTCTCTGCCGCCGTCGCCCACAAGGTCTCCAAGGCCCTTGCCGTTCCGAGGCTCCCAGCTCCGCCGCCGCAGCGCCGACAATAGTGCTCGTCGGTTCAGAGATGCCCCGTAGTGAGACCAAGCCACTCCCGGTGTTTGCGTGACTCGATGGTCCGGGAAGCAGGCGATGTAACAATGCTTATGATCAGCGGTGCCGGAGGGGGGGCGTGGCCTGACGCCGATGTAGGAAGGAGCAGGCATCGGAGCACCTCCGTGGCCTTCCTCCACAGGCATTGATCCTGACAAGGTACGGTGGTCCCTGGCACTGGATCTGGGGGCGGAACGTCTGGTGCCCCCTCGGCTGCATTTTCCGGGTGTGGGGACACTGTGGGACCGAGGCATAGCCGGTCTTCGCCTCTGCTCGCGCTCCGGCTTGGCTGCGACTAAAATGGCGGCCGCATGGCGTTGCGGCTGCTCTGGCTGCTGAGGGCGCCAAAAGCACTGGGGATCCACCCTGGCCAGACCGGGAGGCGTGCGGGACCTACCCGCAAGAGGGGCTGCCGCGGAGATACCGGAGAGGCGTGAGCAGCAATTGTGGAGCGCACAGCGGCGGCCGCCTGACCCTAAGATGGCGGCTAGCGAGACATCGGGAGAGCTGCAGCGCCCATGCTGACCACCTTTACAGCGTGCTACACTGAGCACACAACCTGGTGGGTGCCCCATAGAATCTGGACTTGACTAAGGCTGTGAGGCTGGTGGAGGGGTTAGTTTCCCTTAACCCTCGGCGGTGGACCTGTGCCCTGGAGAGCCGCGACTTGGCGGGGGCCTGGTGGAGTGTAACAGGCGGAGCCCGCTGTTACCCGGGATGATTGGGGGGCCCCCCGGAGGTGTGGTGAGGCATCCTGCTGCGGCGGGGGGATGTGAAGGGGCAAAAAGACACCCTGCCTTTACTGCGGACCGCAGGAGGCATTGCCCTGCTTGCGGCACCAGAGACGGACCGTCCCTGAAGGCGGGGACAGGTGCTTGGGGCTTCCTGGTCTGGCCCGCGCCCCCTGAGCAACCGGGAGGCTGCTACTTTGCACTCTGGAGCGGAGGGACGGGTGGGGACGTCCCTGCAGTGCTGACTGATTGGCGAATTCGTACTTGTCCCTGGTCTTGGGTGTCTGCGGCGGACGCTGTGGCGGACCCCGGAGGGGGCAATTGGTTGTCCTACTGTGCCCTTGAGCGGCCCGCCTGCGGACTCCTCAGAGCTCCACTGACCCTTCTCCTGGGGGCAGGGGATTCCACCACCGACTTCCTGCGGGGGTGCGCCTGGGCGCTTGAGAGGGCGAACACAGACATTGGAGGGCCGCAAGTGCTGAACTGGGTGTTGGGTGACCCGGGGGGCACCTGTCCAGGGGTTTGACCCTGCTGGAGCTGCTGCTGGGCCCTGCTGCCCCCCCCTCCTGACCGGTTGTGGGATGGGGAGAGTGTCTAAAAAGAAGGGGTTCGAGGTCCTGCAAGTGGACGAGCTTGAGCCCCACACAGACGACGAGGAGGGTGCGTCACGAAAACGACCGGAGGGGTTGTCGGGGGACCCCACCCTGGCTGATATCCTACAGGCCATCACTTCCTCGAGGGAGGCACTGGAGACGAAGATCGACGCCATCGGGACGGATCTCACCCTCTTGAAGGATGATCACCGTAAGCTCAGGGAGCGAGTCATTGCCCAGGAAACTGCCCTGAAGGATGTCCCGGACACGGTCGCCACGTTGCAGCAGGCCTTGAGGGCGGTGGAATCCAGGGTCCAGCGGCTAGAGGTGAGAGCGGAGGACAGTGAAGGGCGCTCGAGAAGAAATAACCTGCGCATAGTAGGAGTGCCGGAGCGAGAGGAGGGGGCGGATGCAGTCCAGTTCCTGGAAGCATGGTTGAAGACAGAGGTGGCCCCGGAGGGCCTCTCTCCTTTCTTTGCCCTGGAGCGTGCCCATAGGGTCCCGGCCAAGACCCCCAAACCAGGCGCTCTGCCTCGGCCGCTGGTGGTCCGGCTGCTACATTATAGGGACCGAGACTACCTCTTACAACGCGCTCGTGAGCACCGGGATCTGCAGATCGGAAACAGTAAGGTGATGATTTTTCCGGATTATACCCGAGAGGTACAGCGGCAACGATCCTCATTCCTGGCTGTCAAGCGAAAGTTACGCCAACTTCAACTACCGTACGCCTTGCTGTTCCCGGCCCGACTCCGGGTGACTGCGGATGCGGAGACACACTTCTTCCTTTCCCCACGGGAGGCCTGGGATTGGCTTGAGCTACGAGGCAGCGGGGTGACGCACTCTCCGCGACGAGGCTCGCCTCGCCGACAGTCTCCTTCTCCTTCGACTTCGCCGCCCCGGAGTGTCCCCTCGCCTGCTGGACGACGTCAGGAGCGGGATGAGGCGGTGCGAGCGGTGGTGGAAATCAGTCGGGGGACTGTGAGTCCAACCAGCAACACCACAGAACATACCCGACTCAGCTCTGGGAGCTCAGGCTCTGGCACTGGCCACGGACCTTCGGACAATGAACTTCCAGAGGTTACACCGCAGACCGCAGATGGCATTATTTGACTGACCGGCTGACAGGTCGTATGTGTGGCAGCTTGCTTGTTGAGGACTGCTCCCTCTGCTTCCGGAGACCCGAGCTGCGAACTGTTTGGGGCGCCATTGCACCATTGGGACCTACTGAATGTGCCATGATTGTGGGGGGAGGGCGGGGGAGTTCTGGGGACGCCATTGGTAGGACACGCTCTGCCACTTTCATGTCTTACTGTTTGAGTGCCTTAGTTTGGATGGGGACCTGTTTGTGTAGACCTGTCCTGGGGAGTGGGAGTTGGGGTGTTGTTATGTTAGGGGGAATGGGTTCTGGGGCAGGCATGTCGCTGCGAGAACGCTGCACCGGGAAGGATTGGAGATTCTCTTATGGGTACCGCCGTAGGTTTTAAGTGTATGACCTGGAATGTTAGGGGGATGCACACCATGAACCGCCGCCACAAAATCCATGCCTATTTAACCAGAAGGGGGGTGCAAATTGCATTACTACAAGAGACCCACCTCACACGTCAGGAAGGGGTAGCGCTGCAGCGCCGCTGGAGAGGGCAGGTTTTCCACACCACATACTCTGCCTTTGCTCGGGGGACCCTGGTTTGGGTGCGGGCGGAAGTCCCTTTTCAATGTGTTAGGCAAATCATAGACCCAGAGGGCAGGTTCGTGGTGGTGATGGGGCGCTTGGATGGCCGGGACATCACTATAGGGAGTATTTATGCCCCCAACGTGGACCAGCCTGCATTTCTGATCCGGCTCTCGCGGACGCTGGCGCAGGTCCTGACTGGACCGGTGCTCCTGGGGGAGATTTCAATAGCATAGCGGACGTATCCCTGGACAGATCACACCCACCGCTTCCTGATGCCCCAACACATAGGGTTGCAGAAGCCCGTAGGGATTGGCAACGACATTGGGAGCTGACAGACACTTGGAGGGCCCACCACCCGACGCAGAGAGATTACTCGTATTTTTCGGCTCTACACGAGCTCCACGTTAGGTTGGACGCTATCCTCTGCTCCCCGGACGTCCATGTGGGGATTACGTCTAGTGAATACCTATCCAGGACGATATCTGATCATAACCCATTACTGGTGGGATTGAATTGGATGAGGGTCAGACCCACGATTCCCAGTTGGCGCCTCAGGCCGGAGGTGTTAGAGGACCCGGTCTTTAGGACTTCCATAGGTACTGCCATCGAAGAATATTTCCAGGCCAACACCGACACGGCCACCAGTCCCCACGTTGAATGGGATGCCTTTAAGGTTGTCATCAGGGGTCGTTGCATTGGTGAGGCAGTGGGCGTTCGGAGGGTCCTCCTGGCTGATGTGCAGAAAGCGGAAAACCGGCTCCGGGATGTGGAAAAGGATAGATCGGGAAGGGCAGACAAACAAGAAGAGTTGTTGGAGGCTAGGGAGGCGCTGGCGGTACAGGTGGAACGGCTGCGATGCTTCGATCGTAGGGCCTATGAGACCCGGGCACATGCGGAGAGGGATAAATCGGGGGCATTATTAGCCTGGCTAGCCAACCCAGCGCGAAGGGGGACGCCGATCCTAGAACTGCGAGGGGGGGATGGTGCGACTTACTATGGGCAGCAAGATATTAATACGCAGTTCTTGAGCTACTATACTACTCTCTACCAGAGCCACTTAGACCCGATGGCCCTGGCGGATGAGGGATTCTTGGAGGACATTGAACTCCCACAGCTTGATGCGGAGACAGCGGGGGCTCTGGGCCGAGACGTTGACCTCGGTGAGATCAGGGTCGCCATCAAACACATGGCCAGAAATAAAACCCCGGGCACCGACGGGCTCCCGGTTGAATTTTATGCCGCATATTTGGATGTTTTGGCTCCCCGGCTGATGGCACTGTATAATGCCTCGAGACGGGTTGGATGCTTGCCTGCGTCCACAAGGGAAGCAGTGATAGTGCCGCTCCTAAAGCCAGACAAACCTGCCTGGGACCGTACGGCATATCGTCCACTTGCCATGTTAAACCTAGACTACAAAATACTGAGTCGCATTTTAGCTAGTCGCCTGCTGACCCACATGACGGCGCTTGTGCACATTGATCAGGCGGGGTTTATTCCGACCCGGAATACGGCCATGAATATACGGCGACTGATCCGACTGCTGGACGCTTCCACTCTCGCTGATGGCGAGGCGTGCATTCTGTCGATTGACATTGAGAAGGCCTTCGACAGTCTAGAATGGCCATACCTTTTTAGAGTCTTAAGGGCCTTTGGACTGGGGGAGGGGTTTGTGGCCTGGACGGCGATCTTGTATAAGAATTCTACTGCCAGAGTGCGCACAGGTGGTGTGATTTCGGCGGCCTGCGCTGTGGACAGAGGAACGAGGCAGGGTTGTCCGCTGTCTCCCCTCCTGTTCGCGCTGGCGATGGAGCCCCTGGCGGTGCATGCGCGCTCGGGACAGTATTATCGTGGTCTGGATCGGGGGGCCAACCCCAATTTATTGCATTATATGCCGATGATCTCCTGATGTTTCTTGCCGATTCGGAGGCTGATTTGCAGGGTGCCAGAAACCTGCTCTCCCGACTGAGCAGGGAGGCGGGGCTCCGGGTTAACTGGAACAAGACGCGACTATTTCCTGTCTTGGGAGGCAGAGATCACCCACCGGATGGCTTAGATGTCGCGTGGGAGAGTAGGTGCCTGCCTTATCTGGGGGTCCGGGTCTATCATGCGGCTGCCGATCTACTAGAAGGCAATGTTGCCCGGGCAATACGATCCACCAAGAGTAACTTCGAGTTTTGGGGATCTCTGCCACTTTCGGTGGCAGGGCGGGTGGCGCTTCTAAAGATGGTCACACTGCCGCGCTTGCTCTATTATTTTGGCTCCTTACCGCTCTGGATTCCGCGGAAATTTTTTACCCAACTTAATACCATGATTACGGGGTTTTTATGGGGCTCTGGAAGACGCAGGGTGGCGCTTGCCACCATGATGCGACCCAGGCGAGAGGGGGCTTCGCAGTGCCTGATTTTGAGGCCTACTACCATGCAGCGCAACTGCAATGGTTCACGAAATGGATGGCTGGGAGGCTTCGCGCTGAGGAGGTCCGGGAGGGCACGGATCCAGATCTGCGGCAGCTTTCTCGGGTGTTATTGCGGCTCCCTTTGCGTGAAAGAGAGACTCCGGGGGACTTATGGGCGATGCGTCAGTGTTGGAGCCGGGTTGGCAGGAGAGCCCAGCGGGGAACCCCTTATGCAGCTGAGATTCCACTGTTGGTTTGCGAGGCCCTACCTCATGGGGGAGACTGGCAGGGACTGCGGGCCTGGGTAGAAGCGGGGATCTCCACGATTGGGGACCTATACGAGGCCGACACCCTGCTACCTTTTAATGACTTGACCGAGCGTTATGACCTGCCTAGAGGAGACTTCCTCTTACACGCAGCTCTGACGGCAGCTATCCGCAAGCACTGGCGGACAGGGATGGTAGAACCACCGGTTTCCCTGCCGTGCCAGTATGTGGTGTCAGCGGCTGGGACGGTTAAGGCGGTCACCTGCCTCTATAGGCGCCTTACCCAGGAGACGAGGCGCCCCTTGGAGAGCTTGCGACTTAAGTGGGAGACAGACCTTGGGTTGCCCATTGAGGAGAAACCATGGGAGGCAATAGTGGAGAGGGCATGGAAAAGCACCAGAAATGCGCGCTTCCAACTTATTCACTTTTTTGTTCTCCATAGGGCCTACCTCACGCCACACAAGATACATGAATATTTTGGAGCGCAGTCAACCTGTCCGCGATGTTCACTTGACAACGCCGACTTTTTGCATATGTTCTGGGATTGCCCACGGCTATATGGGTTCTGGAAGGAGGTATCGCATACCCTGAAAGCCGTAACAGACAGAGACGTTCAGCAGATGCCGGGTTATTGCTTGTTGCATTGGTTCCCCCACACTGCCCGAAATAAAGTCACTAGTAAATTCATTGACTTGGGTTTAATATTGGCAAAGCGGGAGATTACCGGTCATTGGAAGGCGACGGGTGCCCCTAGTGCTCCACGATGGCTGAGGGAATTTATCAAGTGGGCAGACTATGACGGGATCCTTAGGTTACAATTGGCCCAAAGGCGGGACAATGACAAGATGTTGGAAGAGGCGAGAGCATGGGTGGCGCTGGTAGAGTTGCTTAAGAGCCCACCTGACGATGATGCACCCCCCGAGTGAGTGAAGCAGCCCGTGCAAGTAGAACTGGTGTCCTACCCTGACGCACGGACTGGGAGACTGGAGGCGCTTAGAGCGTGGTGGCTCCCCCTCATTGGACCTCTGCTTATCGGACTCATAGTACTTGATGCCTTCCGTGCTTGGTTATACTTTCTGCAGCGATGGGGAGGGCAGAGCGACATGCCTGAGAGGGTGGGGGAGGGGGAGTTCTGGCAGGGGGGGTAGTTCCTTGATTTTTCATTGCTTACTGTGGTACCTGTGATGCAGTACTGGGATGGATTGTGGAGATGGAGTACCCCTACTAGAGGGGCGTAGCAAAAGCCCGCTGGGGCGCTGCTCCATTGTGTGGGGTATGTTGGGGACAGTTGGTACGTGGACTACGACCGCTGATAAACTGCAACTAATGCTGGACATTTATCAACCACAGGTCTCTGCGCTCAATGTCAGCTGTATGATGTGAATGCCCAATTATCAAAGCACTGTTCTTATGTACCTGCAGATACTTGAATAAAATCTGTTTTCAAAAAAAAAATCAGCGGTGCCGGAGGGACACGATCCTGCGTCCTACCGCGCCGCCATCTTGGACACCCTCACGGTGTTTTTTTTATGCAGATTTCTATAGCGCGAACTCTACCTGAAGGTATTGGAGCGCTTTACATGAGCTCCGGTTACGTTACAGAAGGGCACATTCAGGCATGGGGAGATTATGTGATCGGCAGGCAGGGCTGCTCGGGAGGAGCGCTTGAAGCAGGCTGGCACAGTGTTTTTTTTATGCAGAATTCTAAAGCGCGAACTCTACCTGAAGGTATTAGAGCACTTTACATGAGCTCCGGTTACGTTACACAAGGGCACATTCAGGCACGGGGAGATTATGCGATCGGCAGTCAGGGCTGCTCCGGAGGAGCACTTGAGGCAGGCTGGCATAGTGTTTTTTTTTAATGCAGATTTCAATAGCGCGAACTCTTCCTGAAGGTATTAGAGCGCTTTACATGAGCTCCGGTTCCGTTAGACAAGGGCACATTCAGGCACGGGGAGATAATGTGATCCGCAGGCAGGGCTGCTCGGGAGGAGCGCTTGAGCCAGGCTGGCACGGTGGTTTTTTTTATGCAGATTTCTATAGCGCGAACTCTACCTGAAGGTATTGGAGCGATTTACATGAGCTCCGGTTATGTTACACAAGGGCACATTCAGGCACGGGGAGATTATGTGATCGGCAGGCAGGGCTGCTCGGGAGGAGCGCTTCAGGCAGGCTTGCACAGTGTTTTTTTTAATGCAGATTTCTATAGCGCGAACTCTACCTGAAGGTATTAGAGCGCTTTACATGAGCTCCGGTTACGTTACACAAGGGCACATTCAGGCACAGGGAGATTATGTGATCGGCAGGCAGGGCTGCTCCGGAGGAGCGCTTGAGGCAGGCTGGCACAGTGTTTTTTTTTAATGCAGATTTCTATAGCGCGAACTCTACCTGAAGGTATTGGAGCGCTTTACATGAGCTCCGGTTACGTTACACAAGGGCACATTCAGGCATGGGGAGATTATGTGATCGGCAGGCAGGGCTGCTCGGGAGGAGCGCTTGAGGCAGGCTGGCACGATGTTTTGTTTTTTTATGCAGATTTCTATTGCGCAAACTCTACCTGAAGGTATTGGAGCGCTTTACATGAGCTCCGGTTACGTTACACAAGGGCACATTCAGGCACGGGGAGATTATGTGATCGGCAGGCAGGGCTGCTCCGGAGGAGCGCTTGAGGCAGGCTGGCACGGTGTGTTTTTTTAATGCAGATTTCTATAGCGCGAACTCTACCTGAAGGTATTGGAGCGATTTACATGAGCTCTGGTTACGTTACACAAGGGCACATTCAGGCACGGGGAGATTATGTGATCGGCAGGCAGGGCTGCACCGGAGGAGTGCTTGAGACAGGCTGGCACAGTGTTTTTTTTTAATGCAGATTTCTATAGCGCGAACTCTACCTGAAGGTATTGGAGCGCTTTACATGAGCTCCGGTTATGATACACAAGGGCACATTCAGGCACGGGGAGATTATGTGATCGGCAGGCAGGGCTGCTCGGGAGGAGCGCTTGAGGCAGGCTGGCACGGTGTTTTTTTTATGCAGATTTCTATAGCGCGAACTCTACCTGAAGGTATTAGAGCGCTTTACATGCGCTCCTGTTACGTTACACAAGGGCACATTCAGGCACGGGGTGATTATGTGATCGGCAGGCAGGGCTGCTCAGGAGGAGCGCTTGAGGCAGGCTGGCACAGTGTTTTTTTTTAATGCAGATTTCTATAGTGCGAACTCTACCTGAAGGTATTAGAGCGCTTTACATGAGCTTCGGTTACGTTACACAAGGGCACATTCAGGCAAAGGGGGGATTATGTGATCCGCAGGCAGGGCTGCTCGGGAGGAGCGCTTGAGGCAGGCTGGCATGGTGTTTTTTTTTAATGCAGATTTCTAAAGCGCAAACTCTACCTGAAGGTATTGGAGCGCATTACATAAGCTCCGGTTACGTTACACAAGGGCACATTCAGGCATGGGGAGATTATGTGATCGGCAGACAGGGCTGCTCGGGGGGAGCGCTTGAGGCAGGCTGGCACTGTGTTTTTTTATGCAGATTTCTATAGCGCGAACTCTACCTGAAGGTATTGGAGCGCTTTACATGAGCTCCAGTTACGTTACACAAGGGCACATTCAGGCACAGGGAGATTATGTGATCGGCAGGCAGGGCTGCTCGGGAGGAGCGCTTCAGGCAGGCTGGCACAGTGTTTTTTTAATGCAGATTTCTATAGCGCGAACTCTACCTGAAGGTATTGGAGGGCTTTACATGAGCTCCGGTTAAGTTACACAAGGGCACATTCAGGCACAGTGAGATTATGTGATCGGCAGGCAGGGCTGCTCGGGAGGACCGCTTCAGGCGGGCTGGCACAGTGTTTTTTTTAATGCAGATTTCTATAGCCCGAACTCTACCTGAAGGGATTAGAGCGCTTTACATGAGCTCCGGTTATGTTACACAAGGGCACATTCAGGCACGGGGAGATTATGTGATCCGCAGGCAGGGCTGCTCAGTAGGAGCGCTTGAGGCAGGCAGGCACAGTGTTTTTTTAATGCAGATTTCTATAGAGCGAACTCTACCTGAAGTTATTGGAGCGCTTTACATGAGCTCCGGTTACGTTACACAAGGGCACATTCAGGCATTGGAGATTTTGTGATCGGCAGGCAGGTCTGCTCGGGAGGAGCGCTTAAGGCAGGCTGGCACGGTGTTTTTTTATGCAGAATTCTAAAGCGCGAACTCTACCTGAAGGTATTAGAGCGCTTTACATGAGCTCCAGTTACGTTACACAAGGGCAAATTCAGGCACGGGGAGATTATGTGATCGGCAGGCAGGGCTGCTTCGGAGGAGCGCTTGAGGCAGGCTGGCACGGTGTTTTTTTTAATGCAGATTTCTATAGCGCGAACTCTACCTGAAGGTATTGGAGCGATTTACATGAGCTCTGGTTACGTTACACAAGGGCACATTCAGGCACGGGGAGATTATGTGATCGGCAGGCAGGGCTGCTCGGGAGGAGCGCTTGAGGCAGGCTGGCATGGTGTTTTATTTTTTTTATGCAGATTTCTATAGCGCGAACTCTACCTGAAGGTATTGGAGCGCTTTACATGAGCTCCGGTTACGTTACACAAGGGCACATTCAGGCACGGGGAGATTATGTGATCGGCAGGCAGGGCTGCTCCGGAGGAGCGCTTGAGGCAGGCTGGCACGGTGTGTTTTTTTAATGCAGATTTCTATAGCGCGAACTCTACCTGAAGGTATTGGAGCGATTTACATGAGCTCTGGTTACGTTACACAAGGGCACATTCAGGCACGGGGTGATTATGTGATCCGCAGGCAGGGCTGCTCAGGAGGAGCGCTTGAGGCAGGCTGGCAGAGTGTTTTTTTTTAATGCAGATTTCTATAGTGCGAACTCTACCTGAAGGTATTAGAGCGCTTTACATGAGCTTCGGTTACGTTACACAAGGGCACATTCAGGCAAAGGGGGGATTATGTGATCCGCAGGCAGGGCTGCTCGGGAGGAGCGCTTGAGGCAGGCTGGCATGGTGTTTTTTTTTAATGCAGATTTCTAAAGCGCAAACTCTACCTGAAGGTATTGGAGCGCATTACATAAGCTCCGGTTACGTTACACAAGGGCACATTCAGGCACGAGGAGATTATGTGATCGGCAGACAGGGCTGCTCGGGAGGAGCGCTTGAGGCAGGCTGGCACTGTGTTTTTTTATGCAGATTTCTATAGCGCGAACTCTACCTGAAGGTATTGGAGCGCTTTACATGAGCTCCAGTTACGTTACACAAGGGCACATTCAGGCACAGGGAGATTATGTGATCGGCAGGCAGGGCTGCTCGGGAGGAGCGCTTCAGGCAGGCTGGCACAGTGTTTTTTTTTAATGCAGATTTCTATAGCGCGAACTCTACCTGAAGGTATTGGAGGGCTTTACATGAGCTCCGGTTAAGTTACACAAGGGCACATTCAGGCACAGGGAGATTATGTGATCGGCAGGCAGGGCTGCTCGGGAGGAGCGCTTCAGGCAGGCTGGCACAGTGTTTTTTTTTAATGCAGATTTCTATAGCGCGAACTCTACCTGAAGGTATTGGAGGGCTTTACATGAGCTCCGGTTAAGTTACACAAGGGCACATTCAGGCACAGTGAGATTATGTGATCGGCAGGCAGGGCTGCTCGGGAGGACCGCTTCAGGCAGGCTGGCACAGTGTTTTTTTAAATGCAGATTTCTATAGCCCGAACTCTACCTGAAGGGATTAGAGCACTTTACATGAGCTCCGGTTATGTTACACAAGGGCACATTCAGGCACGGGGAGATTATGTGATCCGCAGGCAGGGATGATCAGTAGGAGCGCTTGAGGCAGGCAGGCACGGTGTTTTTTTAATGCAGATTTCTATAGAGCGAACTCTACCTGAAGTTATTGGAGCGCTTTACATGAGCTCCGGTTACGTTACACAAGGGCACATTCAGGCATTGGAGATTATGTGATCGGCAGGCAGGGCTGCTTCGGAGGAGCGCTTGAGGCAGGCTGGCACAGTGTTTTTTTTAATGCAGATTTTTATAGCGCGAACTCTACCTGAAGGTATTGGAGCGATTTACATGAGCTCTGGTTACGTTACACAAGGGCACATTCAGGCACGGGGAGATTATGTGATCGGCAGGCAGGGCTGCACCGGAGGAGCGCTTGAGGCAGGCTGGCACAGTGTTTTTTTTTAATGCAGATTTCTATAGCGCGAACTCTACCTGAAGGTATTGGAGCGCTTTACATGAGCTCCGGTTACGTTACACAAGGGCACATTCAGGCACGGGGACATTATGTGATCGGCAGGCAGGGCTGCTCGGGAAGAGCGCTTGAGGCAGGCTGGCACGGTGTTTTTTTTAATGCAGATTTCTATAGCGCGAACTCTACCTGAAGGTATTGGAGCGCTTTACATAAGCTCCGGTTACGTTACACAAGGGCACATTCCGACACGGGGAGATTATGTGATCGGCAGGCAGGGCTGCTCGGGAGGACACCAGGAGGCACAATCTGACTGAAGCAGAATACCACCGGTCAATCCGTTCAGCCCATCCTTTCCGGCTCCTTACACGTAAACACTACCTAGCCTCCAGTGCCACCCTTGCCTGCTCAGTTACAGTAGGAATCCACTTATATACACCGTGGCATGGGAACGCAGTCAGAATGCGCGCATGGTCTTTTATAAAGTGATCTACACATAAATTGCGCGAATTCTAGCTGAAGGTATTGGAGCGCTTTACATGAGCTTAAGTTACGTTACACAAGGGCACATTCAGGCACATTCAGGCACGGGGAGATTATGTGATCGGCAGGCAGGGCTGCTCAGCAGGAGCGCTTGAGGCAGGCTGGCACAGTGTTTTTTTTTTAATGCAGATTTCTATAGCGCGATCTCTACCTGAAGGTATTGGAGCGCTTTACATGAGCTCCGGTTACGATACAGAAGGACACATTCAGGCACGGGGAGATTATGTGATTGGCAGGCAGGGCTGCTCGGGAGGAGCACTTGAGGCAGGCTGGCACGGAGTTTTATTTTTTTTTATGCAGATTTCTATAGCGCGAACGCTACCTGAATGTATTGGGGAGCTTTACATGAGCTCCGGTTAGGTTACACAAGGGCACATTCAGGCACGGGGAGATTATGTGATCGGCAGGCAGGGCTGCTCGGGAGGAGCGCTTGAGGCAGGCTGGCACAGTGTTTTTTTTTATGCAGGTTTCTATAGCTCGAACTCTACCTGAAGGTATTAGAGCGCTTTACATGAGCTCCGGTTACGTTACACAAGGGCACATTCAGGCACGGGGAGATTATGTGATCGGCAGGCAGGGCTGCTCGGGAGGAGCGCTTCAGGCAGGCTGGCACAGTGTTTTTTTAATGCAGATTTCTATAGCGCGAACTCTACCTGAAGGTATTGGAATGCTTTACATGAGCTCCGGTTACGTTACACAAGGGCACATTCAGGCACGGGGAGATTATGTGATCGGCAGGCAGGGCTGCTCGGGAGGAGCACTTGAGGCAGGCTGGCACGGTGTTTTATTTTTTTTATGCAGATTTCTATAGCCCGAACTCTACCTGAAGGGATTAGAGCGCTTTACTAGAGCTCCGGTTACGTTACACAAGGGCACATTCAGGCACGGGGAGATTATGTGATCCGCAGGCAGGGCTGCTCGGGAGGAGCGCTTGAGCCAGGCTGGCATGGTGGTTTTTTTAATGCAGATTTCTATAGCGCGAACTCTACCTGAATGTATTGGAGCGACTTACATGAGCTCCGGTTACGTTACACAAGTGCACATTCAGGCACGGGGAGATTATGTGATCGGCAGGCAGGGCTGCTCGGGAGGAGCGCTTCAGGCAGGCTGGCACAGTGTTTTTTTTATGCAGATTTCTATAGCGCGAACTCTACCTGAAGGTATTGGAGCGCTTTACATGAGCTCCGGTTACGTTACACAAGGGCACATTCAGGCACGTGGAGATTATGTGATCGGCAGGGAGGCTGCTCGGGAGGAGCGCTTGAGGCAGGCTGGCACGGTGTTTTATTTTTTTTAATGCAGATTTCTATAGCGGGAACTCTACCTGAAGGTATTGGAGCGCTTTACATGAGCTCCGGTTACGTTACACAAGGGCACATTCAGGTACAGGGAGATTATGTGATAGGCAGGCAGGGCTGCTCGGGAGGAGCGCTTCAGGCAGGCTGGCACAGTGTTTTTTTTAATGCAGATTTCTATAGCGCGAACTCTACCTGAAGGTATTGGAGCGATTTACATGAGCTCTGGTTACGTTACACAAGGGCACATTCAGGCACCGGGAGATTATGTGGTCGGCAGGCAGGGCTGCACCAGAAGAGCGCTTGAGGCAGGCTGGCACAGTGTTTTTTTTTTATGCAGATTTCTATAGCGCGAACTCTACCTGAAGGTATTGGAGCGCTTTACATGAGCTCCGGTTATGATACACAAGGGCACATTCAGGCACGGGGAGATTATGTGATCGGCAGGCAGGGCTGCTCGGGAGGATCGCTTGAGGCAGGCTGGCACGGTGTTTTTTTTATGTAGATTTCTATAGCGCGAACTCTACCTGAAGGTATTAGAGCGCTTTACATGCGCTCCTGTTACGTTACACAAGGGCACATTCAGGCACGGGGTGATTATGTGATCGGCAGGCAGGGCTGCTCGGGAGGAGCGCTTGAGGCAGGCTGGCACGGTGTTTTATTTTTTTATGCAGATTTCTATAGCGGGAACTCTACCTGAAGGTATTGGAGCGCTTTACATGAGCTCCGGTTACGTTACACAAGGGCACATTCAGGTACAGGGAGATTATGTGATCGGCAAGCAGGGCTGCTCGGGAGGAGCGCTTCAGGCAGGCTGGCACAGTGTTTTTTTTAATGCAGATTTCTATAGCGCGAACTCTACCTGAAGGTATTGGAGGGCTTTACATGAGCTCCGGTTAAGTTACACAAGGGCACATTCAGGCACAGTGAGATTATGTGATCGGCAGGCAGGGCTGCTCGGGAGGACCGCTTCAGGCAGGCTGGCACGGTGTTTTTTTTAATGCAGATTTCTATAGCCCGAACTCTACCTGAAGGGATTAGAGCGCTTTACATGAGCTCCGGTTATGTTACACAAGGGCACATTCAGGCACGGGGAGATTATGTGATCCGCAGGCAGGGCTGCTCAGTAGGAGCGCTTGAGGCAGGCAGGCACGGTGTTTTTTTAATGCAGATTTCTATAGCGCGAACTCTACCTGAAGTTATTGTAGCGCTTTACATGAGCTCCGGTTACGTTACACAAGGGCACATTCAGGCATTGGAGATTATGTGATCGGCAGGCAGGTCTGCTCGGGAGGAGCGCTTAAGGCAGGCTGGCATGGTGTTTTTTTATGCAGAATTCTAAAGCGCGAACTCTACCTGAAGGTATTAGAGCGCTTTACATGAGCTCCAGTTACGTTACACAAGGGCAAATTCAGGCACGGGGAGATTATGTGATCGGCAGGCAGGGCTGCTTCGGAGGAGCGCTTGAGGCAGGCTGGCACGGTGTTTTTTTTAATGCAGATTTCTATAGCGCAAACTCTACCTGAAGGTATTGGAGCGATTTACATGAGCTCTGGTTACGTTACACAAGGGCACATTCAGGCACGGGGAGATTATGTGATCGGCAGGCAGGGCTGCACCGGAGGAGCGCTTGAGGCAGGCTGGCACAGTGTTTTTTTTTAATGCAGATTTCTATAGCGCGAACTCTACCTGAAGGTATTGGAGCGCTTTACATGAGCTCCGGTTACGTTACACAAGGGCACATTCAGGCACGGGGACATTATGTGATCGGCAGGCAGGGCTGCTCGGGAAGAGCGCTTGAGGCAGGCTGGCACGGTGTTTTTTTTAATGCAGATTTCTATAGCGCGAACTCTACCTGAAGGTATTGGAGCGCTTTACATAAGCTCCGGTTACGTTACACAAGGGCACATTCCGACATGGGGAGATTATGTGATCGGCAGGCAGGGCTGCTCGGGAGGAGCGCTTCAGGCAGGCTGGCACGGTGTTTTTTTTAATGCAGATTTCTATAGCCCGAACTCTACCTGAAGGGATTAGAGCGCTTTACATGAGCTCCGGTTACGTTACATAAGGGCACATTCAGGCACGGGGAGATTATGTGATCCGCAGGCAGGGCTGCTCAGTAGGAGCGCTTGAGGCAGGCTGGCACAGTGTTTTTTTATGCAGATTTCTATAGCGCGAAATTCTACCTGAAGTTATTGGAGCGCTTCACATGAGCTCCGGTTACGTTACACAAGGGCACATTCAGGCACGGGGAGATTATGTGATCGGCAGGCAGGTCTGCTCGGGAGGTGCGCTTGAGGCAGGCTGGCACGGTGTTTTTTTATGCAGAATTCTAAAGCGCGAACTCTACCTGAAGGTATTAGAGCGCTTTACATGAGCTCCGGTTACGTTACACAAGGGCACATTCAGGCACGGGGAGATTATGTGATCGGCAGGCAGGGCTGCTCGGGAGGACACCAGAAGGCACAATCTGACTGAAGCAGAATACCACCGGTCAATCCGTTCAGCCCATCCTTTCCGGCTCCTTACACGTAAACACTACCTAGCCTCCGGTGCCACCCTTGCCTGCTCAGCTACAGTAGGAATCCACTTATATACACCATGGCATGGGAACGCAGTCAGAATGCGCGCATGGTCTTTTATAAAGTGATCTACTCATAAATAGCGCGAATTCTAGCTGAAGGTATTGGAGCACTTTACATGAGCTCTGATTACGTTACACAAGGGCACATTCAGGCACGGGGAGATTATGTGATCGGCAGGCAGGGCTGCTCGGGAGGAGCGCTTGAGGCAGGCTGGCACGGTGTTTTTTTTAATGCAGATTTCTATAGCGCGAACTCGACCTGAAGGTATTGGAGCGCTTTACATGAGCTCCGGTTACGTTACAGAAGGGCACATTCAGGCACGGGAAGATTATGTGATCGGCAGGCAGGGCTCCTCGGGAGGAGCGCTTGAGGCAGGCTGGCACAGTGTTTTTTTTTATGCAGGTTTCTATAGCGCGAACTCTACCTGAAGGTATTAGAGCGCTTTACATGAGCTCCGGTTACGTTACACAAGGGCACATTCAGGCACGGGGAGATTATGTGATCGGCAGGCAGGGCTGCTCGGGAGGAGCACTTAAGGCAGGCTGGCACGGAGTTTTATTTTTTTATGCAGATTTCTTTAGCGCGAACGCTACCTGAAGGTATTGGGGCGCTTTACATGAGCTCCGGTTAGGTTACACAAGGGCACATTCAGGCACGGGGAGATTATGTGATTGGCAGGCAGAGCTGCTTGGGAGGAGCGCTTGAGGCAGGCTGGCACAGTGTTTTTTTAATGCAGATTTCTATAGCCCGAACTCTACCTGAAGGGATTAGAGCGCGTTACATGAGCTCCAGTTACGTTACACAAGGGCACATTCAGGCACGGGGAGATTATGTGATCCGCAGGCAGGGCTGCTCGGGAGGAGCGCTTGAGCCAGGCTGGCACGGTGGTTTTTTTAATGCAGATTTCTATAGCGCGAACTCTACCTGAATGTATTGGAGCGATTTACATGAGCTCCGGTTACGTTACACAAGGGCACATTCAGGCACAGGGAGATTATGTGATCGGCAGGCAGGGCTGCTCCGGAGGAGCGCTTGAGGCAGGCTGGCATGGTGTTTTTTTTTAATGCAGATTTCTATAGCGCAAACTCTACCTGAAGGTATTGGAGCGCTTTACATGAGCTCCGGTTACGTTACACAAGGGCACATTCAGGCACGGGGAGATTATGTGATCGGCAGGCAGGGCTGTTCGGGAAGAGCGCTTGAGGCAGGCTGGCACAGTGTTTTTTTTATGCAGATTTCTATAGCGCGAACTCTACCTGAAGGTATTGGAGCGCTTTACATAAGCTCCGGCTACGTTACACAAGGGCACATTCAGACACGGGGAGATTATGTGATCGGCAGGCAGGGCTGCTCGGGAGGACACCAGGAGGCACAATCTGACTGAAGCAGAATACCACCGGTCAATCCGTTCAGCCCATCCTTTCCGGCTCCTTACACGTAAACACTACCTAGCCTCCAGTGCCACTCTTGCCTGCTCAGCTATAGTAGGAATCCACTTATATACACCGTGGCATGGGAACGCAGTCAGAATGCGCGCATGGTCATTTATAAAGTGATCTACACATAAATTGCGCGAATTCTAGCTGAAGGTATTGGAGCGCTTTACATGAGCTTCAGTTACGTTACACAAGGGCACATTCAGGCACCGGGAGATTATGTGATCGGCAGGCAGGGCTGCTCAGCAGGAGCGCTTGAGGCAGGCTGGCACAGTGGTTTTTTTTGTATGCAGATTTCTATAGCGCGATCTCTACCTGAAGGTATTGGAGCGCTTTACATGAGCTCCGTTTACGTTACAGAAGGACACATTCAGGCACGGGGAGATTATGTGATCGGCAGGCAGGGCTGCTCGGGAGGAGCACTTGAGGCAGGCTGGCACGGTGTTTTATTTTTTTTTATTCAGATTTCTATAGCGCAAACTCTACCTGAAGGTATTGGGGCGCTTTACATGAGCTCCGGTTACGTTACACAAGGGCACATTCAGGCACGGGGAGATTATGTGATTGGCAGGCAGGGCTGCTTGGGAGGAGCGCTTGCGGCAGGCTGGCACGGTGTTTTTTTTAATGCAGATTTCTATAGCGCGAACTCGACCTGAAGGTATTGGAGCGCTTTACATGAGCTCCGGTTACGTTACAGAAGGGCACATTCAGGCACGGGAAGATTATGTGATCGGCAGGCAGGGCTCCTCGGGAGGAGCGCTTGAGGCAGGCTGGCACAGTGTTTTTTTATGCAGGTTTCTATAGCGCGAACTCTACCTGAAGGTATTAGAGCGCTTTACATGAGCTCCGGTTACGTTACACAAGGGCACATTCAGGCACGGGGAGATTATGTGATCGGCAGGCAGGGCTGCTCGGGAGGAGCACTTAAGGCAGGCTGGCACGGAGTTTTATTTTTTATGCAGATTTCTTTAGCGCGAACGCTACCTGAAGGTATTGGGGCGCTTTACATGAGCTCCGGTTAGGTTACACAAGGGCACATTCAGGCACGGGGAGATTATGTGATTGGCAGGCAGAGCTGCTTGGGAGGAGCGCTTGAGGCAGGCTGGCACAGTGTTTTTTAATGCAGATTTCTATAGCCCGAACTCTACCTGAAGGGATTAGAGCGCGTTACATGAGCTCCGGTTACGTTACACAAGGGCACATTCAGGCACGGGGAGATTATGTGATCCGCAGGCAGGGCTGCTCGGGAGGAGCGCTTGAGCCAGGCTGGCACGGTGGTTTTTTTAATGCAGATTTCTATAGCGCGAACTCTACCTGAATGTATTGGAGCGATTTACATGAGCTCCGGTTACGTTACACAAGGGCACATTCAGGCACAGGGAGATTATGTGATCGGCAGGCAGGGCTGCTCCGGAGGAGCGCTTGAGGCAGGCTGGCATGGTGTTTTTTTTAATGCAGATTTCTATAGCGCAAACTCTACCTGAAGGTATTGGAGCGCTTTACATGAGCTCCGGTTACGTTACACAAGGGCACATTCAGGCACGGGGAGATTATGTGATCGGCAGGCAGGGCTGTTCGGGAAGAGCGCTTGAGGCAGGCTGGCACAGTGTTTTTTTTATGCAGATTTCTATAGCGCGAACTCTACCTGAAGGTATTGGAGCGCTTTACATAAGCTCCGGCTACGTTACACAAGGGCACATTCAGACACGGGGAGATTATGTGATCGGCAGGCAGGGCTGCTCGGGAGGAGCGCTTGAGGCAGGCTGGCACGATGGTTTATTTTTTTTATGCAGATTTCTATAGCGCGAACTCTACCTGAAGGTATTGGAGTGCTTTACATGAGCGCCGGTTACGTTACACAAGGGCACATTCAGGCACGGGGAGATTATGTGATCGGCAGGCAGGGCTGCTCGGGAGGAGCGCTTCAGGCAGGCTGGCACGGTGTTTTTTTAATGCAAATTTCTATAGCCCGAACTCTACCTGAAGGGATTAGAGCGCTTTACATGAGCTCCGGTTACGTTACACAAGGGCACATTCAGGCACGGGGAGATTATGTGATCCGCAGGCAGGGCTGCTCAGTAGGAGTGCTTGAGGCAGGCTGGCACGGTGTTTTTTTTATGCAGATTTCTATAGCGCGAACTCTACCTGAAGTTATTGGAGCGCTTTACATGAGCTCCGGTTACGTTACACAAGGGCACATTCAGGCACGGGGAGATTATGTGATCGGCAGGCAGGTCTGCTCGGGAAGTGCGCTTGAGGCAGGGTGGCACAGTGTTTTTTTTATGCAGAATTCTAAAGCGCGAACTCTACCTGAAGGTATTAGAGCGCTTTACATGAGCTCCAGTTACGTTACACAAGGGCACATTCAGGCACGGGGAGATTATGTGATCGGCAGGCAGGGCTGCTCTGGAGGAGCGCTTGAGGCAGGCTGGCACAGTGGTTTTTTTAATGCAGATTTCTATAGCGCGAACTCTACCTGAAGGTATTGGAGTGCTTTACATGAGGTCCGGTTACGTTACACAAGGGCACATTCAGGCACGGGGAGATTATGTGATCGGCAGGCAGGGCTGCACCGTAGGAGCGCTTGAGTCAGGCTGGCACGATGTTTTTTTTTTAATGCAGATTTCTATAGCGCGATCTCTACCTGAAGGTATTGGAGCGCTTTACATGAGCTCCGGTTACGTTACACAAGGGCACATTCAGGCACGGGGAGATTATGTGATCGGCAGGCAGGGCTGCTCGAGAGGACACCAGGAGGCACAATCTGACTGAAGCAGAATACCACCGGTCAATCCGTTCAGCCCATCCTTTCCGGCTCCTTACACGTAAAAACTACCTAGCCTCCAGTGCCACCCTTGCCTGCTCAGCTACAGTAGGAATCCACTTATAAACACCGTGGCATCGGAACGCAGTCAGAATGCGCGCATGGTCTTTTATAAAGTTATCTACTCATAAATAGCGCGAATTCTAGCTGAAGGTATTGGAGCACTTTACATGAGCTCTGGTTACGTTACCCAAGGGCACATTCAGGCACGGGGAGATTATGTGATCGGCAGGCAGGGCTGCTCGGCAGGAGCGCTTGAGGCAGGCTGGCACGGTGTTTATTTAAATGCAGATTTCTATAGCGCGAACTCTACCTGAAGGTATTAGAGCGCTTTACATGAGCTCCGGTTATGTTACACAAGGGCACATTCAGGCACGGGGAGATTATGTGATCCGCAGGCAGGGCTGCTCGGGAGAGGCGCTTGAGGCAGGCCTGCACAGTGTGTTTTTAATGCAGATTTCTATAGCGCGAACTCTACCTGAAGGTATTGGAGCGCTTTACATAAGCTCCGGTTACGTTACACAAGGGCACATTCAGGCACGGTGAGATTATGTGATCGGCAGGCAGGGCTGCTCGGGAGGACACCAGGAGGCACAATCTGACTGAAGCAGAATACCACCGGTCAATCCGTTCAGCCCATCCTTTCCGGCTCCTTACACGTAAACACTACCTAGCCTCCAGTGCCACCCTTGCCTGCTCAGTTACAGTAGGAATCCACTTATATACACCGTGGCATGGGAACGCAGTCAGAATGCGCGCATGGTCTTTTATAAAGTGATCTACACATAAATTGCGCGAATTCTAGCTGAAGGTATTGGAGCGCTTTACATGAGCTTAAGTTACGTTACACAAGGGCACATTCAGGCACATTCAGGCACGGGGAGATTATGTGATCGGCAGGCAGGGCTGCTCAGCAGGAGCGCTTGAGGCAGGCTGGCACAGTGGTTTTTTTTTAATGCAGATTTCTATAGCGCGATCTCTACCTGAAGGTATTGGAGCGCTTTACATGAGCTCCGGTTACGATACAGAAGGACACATTCAGGCACGGGGAGATTATGTGATTGGCAAGCAGGGCTGCTCGGGAGGACACCAGGAGGCACAATCTGACTGAAGCAGAATACCACCGGTCAATCCGTTCAGCCCATCCTTTCCGGCTCCTTACACGTAAACACTACCTAGCCTCCAGTGCCACTCTTGCCTGCTCAGCTATAGTAGGAATCCACTTATATACACCGTGGTATGGGAACGCAGTCAGAATGCGCGCATGGTCATTTATAAAGTGATCTACACATAAATTGCGCGAATTCTAGCTGAAGGTATTGGAGCGCTTTACATGAGCTTCAGTTACGTTACACAAGGGCACATTCAGGCACCGGGAGATTATGTGATCGGCAGGCAGGGCTGCTCAGCAGGAGCGCTTGAGGCAGGCTGGCACAGTGGTTTTTTTGTATGCAGATTTCTATAGCGCGATCTCTACCTGAAGGTATTGGAGCGCTTTACATGAGCTCCGTTTACGTTACAGAAGGACACATTCAGGCACGGGGAGATTATGTGATCGGCAGGCAGGGCTGCTCGGGAGGAGCACTTGAGGCAGGCTGGCACGGTGTTTTATTTTTTTTTATGCAGATTTCTATAGCGCAAACTCTACCTGAAGGTATTGGGGCGCTTTACATGAGCTCCGGTTACGTTACACAAGGGCACATTCAGGCACGGGGAGATTATGTGATTGGCAGGCAGGGCTGCTTGGGAGGAGCGCTTGAGGCAGGCTGGCACAGTGTTTTTTTTTAATGCAGATTTCTATAGTGCGAACTCTTCCTGAAGGTATTGGAGCGCTTTACATAAGCTCCGGTTACGTTACACAAGGGCACATTCAGGCACGGGGAGATTATGTGATCGGCAGGCAGGGCTGCTCGGGAGGAGCGCTTGAGGCAGGCTGGCACGATGGTTTATTTTTTTTTATGCAGATTTCTATAGCGCGAACTCTACCTGAAGGTATTGGAGTGCTTTACATGAGCGCCGGTTACGTTACACAAGGGCACATTCAGGCACGGGGAGATTATGTGATCGGCAGGCAGGGCTGCTCGGGAGGAGCGCTTCAGGCAGGCTGGCACGGTGTTTTTTTTAATGCAGATTTCTATAGCCCGAACTCTACCTGAAGGGATTAGAGCGCTTTACATGAGCTCCGGTTACGTTACACAAGGGCACATTCAGGCACGGGAGATTATGTGATCGGCAGGCAGGGCTGCTCGGGAGGAGCGCTTGAGGCAGGCTGGCACAGTGTTTTTTATGCAGATTTCTATAGCGCGAACTCTACCTGAAGGTATTGGAGAGCTTTACATGAGCTCCGGTTACGTTACACAAGGGCACATTCAGGCACGGGGAGATTATGTGATCGGCAGGCAGTGCTGCTCAGAAGGAGCGCTTGAGGCAGGCTGGCACTGTGTTTTTTATTATGCAGATTTCTATAGCGCGAACTCTACCTGAAGGTATTGGTGCGCTTTACATGAGCTCCGGTTACGTTACACAAGGGCACATTCAGGCACGGGGAGATTATGTGATTGGCAGGCTGGGCTGCTCGGGAGGAGCGCTGGAGGCAGGCTGGCACAGTGTTTTTTTTTATGCAGATTTCTATAGCGTGAACTCTACCTGAAGGTATTGGAGCGCTTTACATAAGCTCCGGTTACGTTACACAAGGGCACATTCAGGCACGGGGAGATTATGTGATCGGCAGGCAGGGCTGCTCGGGAGGAGCGCTTGAGGCAGGCAGGCACAGTGTTTTTTTATGCAGATTTCTATAGCGCGAACTCTACCTGAAGGTATTGGAGAGCTTTACATGAGCTCCGGTTACGTTACACATGGGCACATTCAGGCACGGGGAGATTATGTGATCGGCAGGCAGTGCTGCTCGGGAGGAGCGCTTGAGGCAGGCTGGCACTGTGTTTTTTATTATGCAGGTTTCTATAGCGCGAACTCTACCTGAAGGTATTGGAGCGCTTTACATGAGCTCCGGTTACGTTACACAAGGGCACATTCAGGCACGGGGAGATTATGTGATTGGCAGGCTGGGCTGCTCGGGAGGAGCGCTGGAGGCAGGCTGGCACAGTGGTTTTTTTTATGCAGATTTCTATAGCGCGAACTCTACCTGAAGGTATTGGAGCGCTTTACATGAGCTCCGGTTACGTTACACAAGGGCACATTCAGGCACGGGGAGATTATGTGATCGGCAGGCAGGGCTACTCGGGAGGAGCGCTTGAGGCAGGCTGGCACGGTGTTTTTTTTAATGCAGGTTTCTATAGTGCGAACTCCACCTGAAGGTATTAGAGCGCTTTACATGAGCTCCGGTTACGTTACACAAGGGCACATTCAGGCACGGGGAGATTATGTGATCGGCAGGCAGGGCTGCTCGGGAGGAGCGCTTCAGGCACGCTGGCACAGTGTTTTTTTTAATGCAGATTTCTATAGCGTGAACTCCACCTGAAGGTATTGGAGGGCTTTACATGAGCTCCGGTTACGTTACACAAGGGCACATTCAGGCACGGGGAGATTATGTGATCTGCAGGCAGGGGTGCTCGGGAGGAGCGCTTGAGGCAGGCTGGCACAGTGTTTTTTTTATGCAGAATTCTAAAGCGCGAACTCTACCTGAAGGTATTAGAGCACTTTACATGAGCTCCAGTTACGTTACACAAGGGCACATTCAGGCACGGGGAGATTATGTGATCGGCAGTCAGCGCTGCTCCGGAGGAGCGCTTGAGGCAGGCTGGCACGGTGTTTATTTAAATGCAGATTTCTATAGCGCGAACTCTACCTGAAGGTATTAGAGCGCTTTACATGAGCTCCGGTTACGTTACACAAGGGCACATTCAGGCACGGGGAGATTATGTGATCGGCAGGCAGGGCTGCTCGGGAGGAGCGCTTGAGGCAGGCTGGCACAGTGTTTTTTTATGCAGATTTCTATAGCGCGAACTCTACCTGAAGGTATTGGAGAGCTTTACATGAGCTCCGGTTACGTTACACAAGGGCACATTCAGGCACGGGGAGATTATGTGATCGGCAGGCAGTGCTGCTCGGGAGGAGCGCTTGAGGCAGGCTGGCACTGTGTTTTTTTAATGCATATTTCTATAGCGCGAACTCTACCTGAAGGTATTGGAGAGCTTTACATGAGCTCCGGTTACGTTACACAAGGGCACATTCAGGCACGGGGAGATTATGTGATCGGCAGGCAGGGCTGCTCGGGAGGAGCGCTTGAGGCAGGCTGGCACAGTGTTTTTCTTTTTGTAGAGTTCTATAGCGCGAACTCTACCTGAAGGTATTGGAGCGCTTTACATGAGCTCCGGTTACGTTACACTAGGGCACATTCAGGCACGGGGAGATTATGTGATCGGCAGGCAGGGCTGCTCGGGAAGAGCGCTTGAGGCAGGCTGGCACAGTGTTTTTTTTTATGCAGGTTTCTATAGTGCGAACTCCACCTGAAGGTATTAGAGCGCTTTACATGAGCTCCGGTTACGTTACACAAGGGCACATTCAGGCACGAGGAGATTATGTGATCGGCAGGCAGGGCTGCTCGGGAGGAGCGCTTCAGGCAGGCTGGCACAGTGTTTTTTTTATGCAGATTTCTATAGCGTGAACTCCACCTGAAGGTATTGGAGGGCTTTACATGAGCTCCGGTTACGTTACACAAGGGCACATTCAGGCACGGGGAGATTATGTGATCGGCAGGCAGGGCTGCTCGGGAGGAGCGCTTCAGGCAGGCTGGCCCGTGTTTTTTTAATGCAGATTTCTATAGCCCGAACTCTACCTGAAGGGATTAGAGCGCTTTACATGAGCTCCGGTTACATTACACAAGGGCACATTCAGGCACGGGGAGATTATGTGATCTGCAGGCAGGGGTGCTCGGGAGGAGCGCTTGAGACAGGCTGGCACAGTGTTTTTTTATGCAGATTTCTATAGCGCGAACTCTACCTGAAGGTATTGGAGCGCTTTACATGAGCTCCGGTCACGTTACAGAAGGGCACATTCAGGCACGGGGAGATTATGTGATCGGCAGGTAGGGCTGCTCGGGAGGAGCGCTTGAGGCAGGCTGGCACGGTGTTTTTTATGCAGAATTCTAAAGCGCGAACTCTACCTGAAGGTATTAGAGCACTTTACATGAGCACCGGTTACGTTACACAAGGGCACATTCAGGCACGGGGAGATTATGTGATCGGCAGTCAGGGCTGCTCCGGAGGAGCGCTTGAGGCAGGCTGGCACGGTGTTTTTTTAATGCAGATTTCTATAGCGCGAATTCTAGCTGAAGGTATTGGAGCGCTTTACATGAGCTCCAGTTACATTACACAAGGGCACATTCAGGCACGGGGAGATTATGTGATCGGCAGGCAGGGCTGCTCAGCAGGAACGCTTGAGGCAGGCTGGCACAGTGGTTTTTTTTTAATGCAAATTTCTATAGCGCGATCTCTACCTGAAGGTATTGGAGCGCTTTACATGAGCTCCGGTTACGTTACAGAAGGACACATTCAGGCACGGGGAGATTATGTGATCGGCAGGCAGGGCTGCTCGGGAGGAGCACTTGAGGCAGGCTGGCACGGTGTTTTATTTTTTTTATGCAGATTTCTATAGCGCGAACTCTACCTGAAGGTATTGGGGTGCTTTACATGAGCTCCGGTTACGTTACACGAGGGCACATTCAGGCACGGGGAGATTATGTGATTGGCAGGCAGGGCTGCTCGGGAGGAGCGCTTGAGGCAGGCTGGCACAGTGTTTTTTTTAATGCAGATTTCTATAGCGCGAACTCCACCTGAAGGTATTAGAGCGCTTTACATGAGCTCCAGTTACGTTACACAAGGGCACATTCGGGCACGGGGAGATTATGTGATCGGCAGGCAGGGCTGCTCGGGAGGAGCGCTTC
Source organism: Calotriton arnoldi (assembly GCA_963921515.1). Taxonomy (NCBI): domain Eukaryota; kingdom Metazoa; phylum Chordata; class Amphibia; order Caudata; family Salamandridae; genus Calotriton; species Calotriton arnoldi. The sequence continues at coordinate 1,319,359 of CAWUFW010004402.1, read as the reverse complement.
AGGCAGGCTGGCACAGTGTTTTTTTTAATGCAGATTTCTATAGCGTGAACTCCACCTGAAGGTATTGGAGGGCTGTACATGAGCTCCGGTTACGTTACACAAGGGCACATTCAGGCACGGGCAGATTATGTGATCTGCAGGCAGGGCTGCTCGGGAGGAGCGCTTCAGGCAGGCTGGCACAGTGTTTTTTTAATGCAGATTTCTATAGCCCGAACTCTACCTGAAGGGATTAGAGCGCTTTACATGAGCTCCGGTTACGTTACACAAGGGCACATTCAGGCATGGGGAGATTATGTGATCTGCAGGCAGGGGTGCTCGGGAGGAGCGCTTGAGACAGGCTGGCACAGAGTTTTTTTTATGCAGATTTCTATAGTGCGAACTCTACCTGAAGGTATTGGAGCGCTTTACATGAGCTCCGGTTACGTTACAGAAGGGCACATTCAGGTACGGGGAGATTATGTGATCGGCAGGCAGGGCTGCTCGGGAGGAGCGCTTGAGGCAGGCTGGCACAGTGTTTTTTTTTATGCAGATTTCTATAGCGTGAACTCCACCTGAAGGTATTGGAGGGCTTTACATGAGCTCCGGTTACGTTACACAAGGGCACATTCAGGCACGGGGAGATTATGTGATCGGCAGGCAGGGCTGCTCGGGAGGAGCGCTTGAGGCAGGCTGGCACAGTGTTTTTTTTAATGCAGATTTCTATAGCGCGAACTCCACCTGAAGGTATTAGAGCGCTTTACATGAGCTCCAGTTACGTTACACAAGGGCACATTCAGGCACGGGGAGATTATGTGATCGGCAGGCAGGGCTGCTCGGGAGGAGCACTTCAGGCAGGCTGGCACAGTGTTTTTTTTAATGCAGATTTCTATAGCGTGAACTCCACCTGAAGGTATTGGAGGGCTGTACATGAGCTCCGGTTACGTTACACAAGGGCACATTCAGGCACGGGCAGATTATGTGATCGGCAGGCAGGGCTGCTCGGGAGGAGCGCTTCAGGCAGGCTGGCACAGTGTTTTTTTAATGCAGATTTCTATAGCCCGAACTCTACCTGAAGGGATTAGAGCGCTTTACATGAGCTCCGGTTACGTTACACAAGGGCACATTCAGGCACGGGGAGATTATGTGATCTGCAGGCAGGGGTGCTCGGGAGGAGCGCTTGAGACAGGCTGGCACAGTGTTTTTTTAATGAAGATTTCTATAGTGCGAACTCTACCTGAAGGTATTGGAGCGCTTTACATGAGCTCCGGTTACGTTACAGAAGGGCACATTCAGGTACGGGGAGATTATGTGATCGGCAGGCAGGGCTGCTCGGGAGGAGCGCTTGAGGCAGGCTGGCACGGTGTTTTTTTTATGCAGAATTCTAAAGCGCAAACTCTACCTGAAGGTATTAGAGCACTTTACATGAGCTCCGGTTACGTTACACAAGGGCACATTCAGGCACGGGGAGATTATGTGATCGGCAGTCAGGGCTGCTCCGGAGGAGCGCTTGAGGCAGGCTGGCACGGTGTTTTTTTTTTATGCAGATTTCTATAGCACGAACTCTACCTGAAGGTATTAGAGCGCTTTACATGAGCTCCGGTTCTGTTACACAAGGGCACATTCAGGCACGGGGAGATTATGTGATCCGCAGGCAGGGCTACTCGGGAGGAGCGCTTGAGCCAGGCTGGCACAGTGGTTTTTTTAATGCAGATTTCTATAGCGCGAACTCTACCTGAAGGTATTGGAGCGCTTTACATGAGCTCCGGTTACGTTACACAAGGACACATTCAGGCACGGGGAGATTATGTGATCGGCAGGCAGGGCTGCTCGGGAGGAGCGCTTGAGGCAGGCTGGCACAGTGTTTTATTTTTTTTATGCAGATTTCTATAGCGCGAACTCTACCTGAAGGTATTGGAGCGCTTTACATGAGCTCCGGTTACGTTGCACAAGGGCACATTCAGGCACGGGGAGATTATGTGATCGGCAGGCAGGGCTGCTCGGGAGGAGCGCTTGAGGCAGGCTGGCACGGTGGTTTTTTTAATGCAGATTTCTATAGCGCGAACTCTACCTGAAGGTATTGGAGCGCTTTACATAAGCTCCGGTTACGTTACACAAGGGCACATTCAGACACGGGGAGATTATGTGATCGGCAGGCAGGGCTGCTCGGGAGGACACCAGGAGGCACAATCTGACTGAAGCAGAATACCACCGGTCAATCCGTTCAGCCCATCCTTTCCGGCTCCTTACACGTAAACACTACCTAGCCTCCAGTGCCACTCTTGCCTGCTCAGCTACAGTAGGAATCCACTTATATACACCGTGGCATGGGAACGCAGTCAGAATGCGCGCATGGTCTTTTATAAGGTGATCTACTCATAAATTGCGCGAATTCTAGCTGAAGGTATTGGAGCGCTTTACATGAGCTCCAGTTACATTACACAAGGGCACATTCAGGCACGGGGAGATTATGTGATCGGCAGGCAGGGCTGCTCAGCAGGAGCGCTTGAGGCAGGCTGACACAGTGTTTTTTTTTTTAAATGCAGATTTCTATAGCGCGATCTCTACCTGAAGGTATTGGAGCGCTTTACATGAGCTCCGGTTACGTTACAGAAGGACACATTCAGGCACGGGGAGATTATGTGATCGGCAGGCAGGGCTGCTCGGGAGGAGCACTTGAGGCAGGCTGGCACGGTGTTTTATTTTTTTATGCAGATTTCTATAGCGCGAACTCTACCTGAAGGTATTGCGGCGCTTTACATGAGCTCTGGTTACGTTACACGAGGGCACATTCAGGCATGGGAAGATTATGTGATTGGCAGGCAGGGCTGCTCGGGAGGAGCGCTTGAGGCAGGCTGGCACAGTGGTTTTTTTAATGCAGATTTCTATAGTGCAAACTCTTCCTGAAGGTATTGGAGCGCTTTACATAAGCTCCGGTTACGTTACACAAGGGCACATTCAGGCACGGGGAGATTATGTGATCGGCAGGCAGGTCTGCTCGGGAGGAGCGCTTCAGGCAGGCTGGCACGGTGTTTTTTTAATGCAGATTTCTATAGCGTGAACTCTACCTGAAGGTATTGGAGCGCTTTACATAAGCTGCGGTTACTTTCTACAAGGGCACATTCAGGCACGGGGAGATTATGTGATCGGCAGGCAGTGATGCTCGGGAGGAGCGCTTGAGGCAGGCTGGCACGGTCTTTGTTTTTTATGCAGATTTCTATAGCGCGAATTCTAGCTGAAGGTATTGGAGCGCTTTACATGAGCTCCAGTTACATTACACAAGGGCACATTCAGGCACGGGGAGATTATGTGATCGGCAGGCAGGGCTGCTCAGCAGGAGCGCTTGAGGCAGGCTGGCACAGTGTTTTTTTTTTAATGCAAATTTCTATAGCGCGATCTCTACCTGAAGGTATTGGAGCGCTTTACATGAGCTCCGGTTACGTTACAGAAGGACACATTCAGGCACGGGGAGATTATGTGATCGGCAGGCAGGGCTGCTCGGGAGGAGCACTTGAGGCAGGCTGGCACGGTGTTTTATTTTTTTTAATGCAGATTTCTATAGCGCGAACTCTACCTGAAGGTATTGGGGTGCTTTACATGAGCTCCGGTTACGTTACACGAGGGCACATTCAGGCACGGGGAGATTATGTGATTGGCAGGCAGGGCTGCTCGGGAGGAGCGCTTGAGGCAGGCTGGCACAGTGTTTTTTTTAATGCAGATTTCTATAGCGCGAACTCCACCTGAAGGTATTAGAGCGCTTTACATGAGCTCCGGTTACGTTACACAAGGGCACATTCAGGCACGGGAGATTATGTGATCGGCAGGCAGGGCTGCTCGGGAGGAGCGCTTCAGGCAGGCTGGCACAGTGTTTTTTTTATGCAGATTTCTATAGCGTGAACTCCACCTGAAGGTATTGGAGGGCTTTACATGAGCTCAAGTTACGTTACACAAGGGCACATTCAGGCACGGGCAGATTATGTGATCGGCAGGCAGGGCTGCTCGGGAGGAGCGCTTCAGGCAGGCTGGCACGGTGTTTTTTTTTAATGCAGATTTCTATAGCCCGAACTCTACCTGAAGGGATTAGAGCGCTTTACATGAGCTCCGGTTACGTTACACAAGGGCACATTCAGGCACGGGGAGATTATGTGATCGGCAGGCAGGGCTGCTCGGGAGGAGCGCTTCAGGCAGGCTGGCACAGTGTTTTTTTATGCAGATTTCTATAGTGTGAACTCCACCTGAAGGTATTGGAGGGCTTTACATGAGCTCCAGTTACGTTACACAAGGGCACATTCAGGAACGGGCAGATTATGTGATCGGCAGGCAGGGCTGCTCGGGAGGAGCGCTTCAGGCAGGCTGGCACGGTGTTTTTTTAATGCAGATTTCTATAGCCCGAACTCTACCTGAAGGGATTAGAGCGCTTTACATGAGCTCCGGTTACGTTACACAAGGGCACATTCAGGCACGGGGAGATTATGTGATCTGCAGGCAGGGGTGCTCGGGAGGAGCGCTTGAGACAGGCTGGCACAGTGTTTTTTATGCAGATTTCTATAGCGCGAACTCTACCTGAAGGTATTGGAGCGCTTTACATGAGCTCCGGTTACGTTACAGAAGGGCACATTCAGGCACGGGGAGATTATGTGATCGGCAGGCAGGGCTGCTCGGGAGGAGCACTTGAGGCAGGCTGGCACTGTGTTTTTTTTATGCAGAATTCTAAAGCGCGAACTCTACCTGAAGGTATTAGAGCACTTTACATGAGCTCCGGTTACGTTACACAAGGGCACATTCAGGCACGGGGAGATTATGTGATCGGCAGTCAGGGCTGCTCTGGAGGAGCGCTTGAGGCAGGCTGGCACAGTGTTTTTTTTAATGCAGATTTCTATAGCGCGAACTCTACCTGAAGGTATTAGAGCGCTTTACATGAGCTCCGGTTCCGTTACACAAGGGCACATTCAGGCACGGGGAGATTATGTGATCCGCAGGCAGGGCTGCTCGGGAGGAGTGCTTGAGCCAGGCTGGCACGGTGTTTTATTTTTTTTTATGCAGATTTCTATAGCGCGAACTCGACCTGAAGGTATTGGAGCGCTTTACATGAGCTCCGGTTACGTTGCACAAGGGCACATTCAGGCACGGGGAGATTATGTGATCGGCAGGCAGGGCTGCTCGGGAGGAGCGCTTGAGGCAGGCTGGCACGGTGTTTTTTTAATGCAGATTTCTATAGCGCGAACTCTACCTGAAGGTATTGGAGTGCTTTACATAAGCTCCGGTTACGTTACACAAGGGCACATTCAGACATGGGGAGATTATGTGATCGGCAGGCAGGGCTTCTCGGGAGGACACCAGGAGGCACAATCTGACTGAAGCAGAATACCACCGGTCAATCCGTTCAGCCCATCCTTTCCGGCTCCTTACACGTAAACACTACCTAGCCTCCAGTGCCACTCTTGCCTGCTCAGCTACAGTAGGAATCCACTTATATACACCGTGGCATGGGAACGCAGTCAGAATGCGCGCATGGTCTTTTATAAGGTGATCTACTCATAAATTGCGCGAATTCTAGCTGAAGGTATTGGAGCGCTTTACATGAGCTCCAGTTACATTACACAAGGGCACATTCAGGCACGGGGAGATTATGTGATCGGCAGGCAGGGCTGCTCAGCAGGAGCGCTTGAGGCAGGCTGGCACAGTGTTTTTTTTAATGCAGATTTCTATAGCGCGAACTCTACCTGAAGGTATTGGAGGGCTTTACATGAGCTCCGGTTAAGTTACACAAGGGCACATTCAGGCACAGTGAGATTATGTGATCGGCAGGCAGGGCTGCTCGGGAGGACCGCTTCAGGCAGGCTGGCACGGTGTTTTTTTTAATGCAGATTTCTATAGCCCGAACTCTACCTGAAGGGATTAGAGCGCTTTACATGAGCTCCGGTTATGTTACACAAGGGCACATTCAGGCACGGGGAGATTATGTGATCCGCAGGCAGGGCTGCTCAGTAGGAGCGCTTGAGGCAGGTAGGCACGGTGTTTTTTTAATGCAGATTTCTACAGCGCAAACTCTACCTGAAGTTATTGGAGCGCTTTACATGAGCTCCGGTTACGTTACAGAAGGGCACATTCAGGCATTGGAGATTATGTGATCGGCAGGCAGGTCTGCTCGGGAGGAGCGCTTAAGGCAGGCTGGCATGGTGTTTTTTTTATGCAGAATTCTAAAGCGCGAACTCTACCTGAAGGTATTAAAGCGCTTTACATGAGCTCCAGTTACGTTACACAAGGGCAAATTCAGGCACGGGGAGATTTTGTGATCGGCAGGCAGGGCTGCTTCGGAGGAGCGCTTGAGGCAGGCTGGCACGGTGTTTTTTTAATGCAGATTTCTATAGCGCGAACTCTACCTGAAGGTATTGGAGCGATTTACATGAGCTCTGGTTACGTTACACAAGGGCACATTCAGGCACGGGGAGATTATGTGATCGGCAGGCAGGGCTGCACCGGAGGAGCGCTTGAGGCAGGCTGGCACAGTGTTTTTTTTTAATGCAGATTTCTATAGCGCGAACTCTACCTGAAGGTATTGGAGCGCTTTACATGAGCTCCGGTTACGTTACACAAGGGCACATTCAGGCACGGGGACATTATGTGATCGGCAGGCAGGGCTGCTCGGGAAGAGCGCTTGAGGCAGGCTGGCACGGTGTTTTTTTTAATGCAGATTTCTATAGCGCGAACTCTACCTGAAGGTATTGGAGCGCTTTACATAAGCTCCGGTTACGTTACACAAGGGCACATTCCGACATGGGGAGATTATGTGATCGGCAGGCAGGGCTGCTCGGGAGGACACCAGGAGGCACAATCTGACTGAAGCAGAATACCACCGGTCAATCCGTTCAGCCCATCCTTTCCGGCTCCTTACACGTAAACACTACCTAGCCTCCAGTGCCACCCTTGCCTGCTCAGTTACAGTAGGAATCCACTTATATACACCGTGGCATGGGAACGCAGTCAGAATGCGCGCATGGTCTTTTATAAAGTGATCTACACATAAATTGCGCAAATTCTAGCTGAAGGTATTGGAGCGCTTTACATGAGCTTCAGTTACGTTACACAAGGGCACATTCAGGCACGGGGAGATTATGTGATCGGCAGGCAGGGCTGCTCAGCAGGAGCGCTTGAGGCAGGCTGGCACAGTGTTTTTTTTTTATGCAGATTTCTATAGCGCGATCTCTACCTGAAGGTATTGGAGCGCCTTACATGAGCTCCGGTTACGTTACAGAAGGACACATTCAGGCACGGGGAGATTATGTGATCGGCAGGCAGGGCTGCTCGGGAGGAGCACTTGAGGCAGGCTGGCACGGAGTTTTATTTTTTTTAATGCAGATTTCTATAGCGCGAACGCTACCTGAATGTATTGGGGCGCTTTACATGAGCTCCGGTTACGTTACACAAGGGCACATTCAGGCACGGGGAGATTATGTGATCGGCAGGCAGGGCTGCTTGGGAGGAGCGCTTGAGGCAGGCTGGCACAGTGTTTTTTTTAATGCAGATTTCTATAGTGCGAACTCTTCCTGAAGGTATTGGAGCGCTTTACATAAGCTCCGGTTACGTTACACAAGGGCACATTCAGGCACGGTGAGATTATGTGATCGGCAGGCAGGGCTGCTCTGGAGGAGCGCTTCAGGCAGGCTGGCACGGTGTTTTTTTTAATGCAGATTTCTATAGCCCGAACTCTACCTGAAGGGATTAGAGCGCTTTACATGAGCTCTGTTTACGTTACATAAGGGCACATTCAGGCACGGGGAGATTATGTGATCCGCAGGCAGGGCTGCTCAGTAGGAGCGCTTGAGGCAGGCTGGCACAGTGTTTTTTTATGCAGATTTCTATAGCGCGAAATTCTACCTGAAGTTATTGGAGCGCTTTACATGAGCTCCGGTTACGTTACACAAGGGCACATTCAGGCACGGGGAGATTATGTGATCGGCAGGCAGGTCTGCTCGGGAGGTGCGCTTGAGGCAGGCTGGCACAGTGTTTTTTTTATGCAGAATTCTAAAGCGCGAACTCTACCTGAAGGTATTAGAGCGCTTTACATGAGCTCCGGTTACGTTACACAAGGGCACATTCAGGCACGGGGAGATTATGTGATCGGCAGGCAGGGCTGCTCGGGAGGACACCAGAAGGCACAATCTGACTGAAGCAGAATACCACCGGTCAATCCGTTCAGCCCATCCTTTCCGGCTCCTTACACGTAAACACTACCTAGCCTCCGGTGCCACCCTTGCCTGCTCAGCTACAGTAGGAATCCACTTATATACACCGTGGCATGGGAACGCAGTCAGAATGCGCGCATGGTCTTTTATAAAGTGATCTACTCATAAATAGCGCGAATTCTAGCTGAAGGTATTGGAGCACTTTACATGAGCTCTGATTACGTTACACAAGGGCACATTCAGGCACGGGGAGATTATGTGATCGGCAGGCAGGGCTGCTCGGGAGGAGCGCTTGAGGCAGGCTGGCACGGTGTTTTTTTTTATGCAGATTTCTATAGCGCGAACTCTACCTGAAGGTATTGGAGCGCTTTACATGAGCTCCGGTTACGTTACACAAGGGCACATTCAGGCACGGGAGATTATGTGATCGGCAGGCAGGGCTCCTCGGGAGGAGTGCTTGAGGCAGGCTGGCACAGTGTTTTTTTTTATGCAGGTTTCTATAGCGCGAACTCTACCTGAAGGTATTAGAGCGCTTTACATGAGCTCCGGTTACGTTACACAAGGGCACATTCAGGCACGGGGAGATTATGTGATCGGCAGGCAGGGCTGCTCGGGAGGAGCGCTTCAGGCAGGCTGGCACGGTGTTTTTTTAATGCAGATTTCTATAGCCCGAACTCTACCTGAAGGGATTAGAGCGCTTTACATGAGCTCCGGTTACGTTACACAAGGGCACATTCAGGCACGGGGAGATTATGTGATCTGCAGGCAGGGGTGCTCGGGAGGAGTGCTTGAGGCAGGCTGGCACAGTGTTTTTTTTTATGCAGGTTTCTATAGCGCGAACTCTACCTGAAGGTATTAGAGCGCTTTACATGAGCTCCGGTTACGTTACACAAGGGCACATTCAGGCACGGGGAGATTATGTGATCGGCAGGCAGGGCTGCTCGGGAGGAGCGCTTCAGGCAGGCTGGCACAGTGTTTTTTTAATGCAGATTTCTATAGCCCGAACTCTACCTGAAGGGATTAGAGCGCTTTACATGAGCTCCGGTTTCGTTACACAAGGGCACATTCAGGCACGGGGAGATTATGTGATCTGCAGGCAGGGGTGCTCGGGAGGAGCGCTTGAGACAGGCTGGCACAGTGTTTTTTTTATGCAGATTTCTATAGCGCGAACTCTACCTGAAGGTATTGGAGCGCTTTACATGAGCTCCGGTCACGTTACAGAAGGGCACATTCAGGCACGGGGAGATTATGTGATCGGCAGGCAGGGCTGCTCGGGAGGAGCGCTTGAGGCAGGCTGGCACGGTGTTTTTTTATGCAGAATTCTAAAGCGCGAACTCTACCTGAAGGTATTAGAGCACTTTACATGAGCACCGGTTACGTTACACAAGGGCACATTCAGGCACGGGGAGATTATGTGATCGGCAGTCAGGGCTGCTCCGGAGGAGCGCTTGAGGCAGGCTGGCACGGTGTTTTTTTTTAATGCAGATTTCTATAGCGCGAATTCTAGCTGAAGGTATTGGAGCGCTTTACATGAGCTCCAGTTACATTACACAAGGGCACATTCAGGCACGGGGAGATTATGTGATCGGCAGGCAGGGCTGCTCAGCAGGAGCGCTTGAGGCAGGCTGGCACAGTGTTTTTTTTTTAATGCAAATTTCTATAGCGCGATCTCTACCTGAAGGTATTGGAGAGCTTTACATGAGCTCCGGTTACGTTACAGAAGGACACATTCAGGCACGGGGAGATTATGTGATCGGCAGGCAGGGCTGCTCGGGAGGAGCACTTGAGGCAGGCTGGCACGGTGTTTTATTTTTTTTTATGCAGATTTCTACAGCGCGAACTCTACCTGAAGGTATTGGGGTGCTTTACATGAACTCCGGTTACGTTACACGAGGGCACATTCAGGCATGGGGAGATTATGTGATTGGCAGGCAGGGCTGCTCGGGAGGAGCGCTTGAGGCAGGCTGGCACAGTGTTTTTTTTAATGCAGATTTCTATAGCGCGAACTCCACCTGAAGGTATTAGAGCGCTTTACATGAGCTCCAGTTACGTTACACAAGGGCACATTCAGGCACGGGGAGATTATGTGATCGGCAGGCAGGGCTGCTCGGGAGGAGCGCTTCAGGCAGGCTGGCACAGTGTTTTTTTTTATGCAGATTTCTATAGCGTGAACTCCACCTGAAGGTATTGGAGGGCTGTACATGAGCTCCGGTTACGTTACACAAGGGCACATTCAGGCACGGGCAGATTATGTGATCGGCAGGCAGGGCTGCTCGGGAGGAGCGCTTCAGGCAGGCTGGCACAGTGTTTTTTTAATGCAGATTTCTATAGCCCGAACTCTACCTGAAGGGATTAGAGCGCTTTACATGAGCTCCGGTTACGTTACACAAGGGCACATTCAGGCACGGGGAGATTATGTGATCTGCAGGCAGGGGTGCTCGGGAGGAGCGCTTGAGACAGGCTGGCACAGTGTTTTTTTATGCAGATTTCTATAGCGCGAACTCTACCTGAAGGTATTGGAGCTCTTTACATGAGCTCCGGTTACGTTACAGAAGGGCACATTCAGGCACGGGGAGATTATGTGATCGGCAGGCAGGGCTGCTCGGGAGGAGCGCTTGAGGCAGGCTGGCACGGTGTTTTTTTTATGCAGAATTCTAAAGCGCGAACTCTACCTGAAGGTATTAGAGCACTTTACATGAGCTCCGGTTACGTTACACAAGGGCACATTCAGGCACGGGGAGATTATGTGATCGGCAGTCAGGGCTGCTCCGGAGGAGCGCTTGAGGCAGGCTGGCACGGTGTTTTTTTTTTATGCAGATTTCTATAGCGCGAACTCTACTTGAAGGTATTAGAGCGCTTTACATGAGCTCCGGTTCTGTTACACAAGGGCACATTCAGGCACGGGGAGATTATGTGATCCGCAGGCAGGGCTACTCGGGAGGAGCGCTTGAGCCAGGCTGGCACAGTGTTTTTTTTAATGCAGATTTCTATAGCGCAAACTCTACCTGAAGGTATTGGAGCGCTTTACATGAGCTCCGGTTACGTTACACAAGGGCACATTCAGGCACGGGGAGATTATGTGATCGGCAGGCAGGGCTGCTCGGGAGGAGCGCTTGAGGCAGGCTGGCACAGTGTTTTATTTTTTTTATGCAGATTTCTATAGCGCGAACTCTACCTGAAGGTATTGGAGCGCTTTACATGAGCTCCGGTTACGTTGCACAAGGGCACATTCAGGCACGGGGAGATTATGTGATCGGCAGGCAGGGCTGCTCGGGAGGAGCGCTTGAGGCAGGCTGGCACGGTGGTTTTTTTAATGCAGATTTCTATAGCGCGAACTCTACCTGAAGGTATTGGAGCGCTTTACATAAGCTCCGGTTACGTTACACAAGGGCACATTCAGACACGGGGAGATTATGTGATCGGCAGGCAGGGCTGCTCGGGAGGACACCAGGAGGCACAATCTGACTGAAGCAGAATACCACCGGTCAATCCGTTCAGCCCATCCTTTCCGGCTCCTTACACGTAAACACTACCTAGCCTCCAGTGCCACTCTTGCCTGCTCAGCTACAGTAGGAATCCACTTATATACACCGTGGCATGGGAACACAGTCAGAATGCGCGCATGGTCTTTTATAAGGTGATCTACTCATAAATTGCGCGAATTCTAGCTGAAGGTATTGGAGCGCTTTACATGAGCTCCAGTTACATTACACAAGGGCACATTCAGGCACGGGGAGATTATGTGATCGGCAGGCAGGGCTGCTCAGCAGGGGCGCTTGAGGCAGGCTGGCACAGTGTTTTTTTTTTTTATGCAGATTTCTATAGCGCGATCTCTACCTGAAGGTATTGGAGCGCTTTACATGAGCTCCGGTTACGTTACAGAAGGACACATTCAGGCACGGGGAGATTATGTGATCGGCAGGCAGGGCTGCTCGGGAGGAGCACTTGAGGCAGGCTGGCACGGTGTTTTATTTATTTTTATGCAGATTTCTATAGCGCGAACTCTACCTGAAGGTATTGCGGCGCTTTACATGAGCTCTGGTTACGTTACACGAGGGCACATTCAGGCATGTGGAGATTATGTGATTGGCAGGCAGGGCTGCTCGGGAGGAGCGCTTGAGGCAGGCTGGCACAGTGTTTTTTTTATTGCAGATTTCTATAGTGCGAACTCTACCTGAAGGTATTGGAGCGCTTTACATAAGCTCCGGTTACGTTACACAAGGGCACATTCAGGCACGGGGAGATTATGTGATCGGCAGGCAGGTCTGCTCGGGAGGAGCGCTTCAGGCAGGCTGGCACAGTGTTTTTTAATGCAGATTTCTATAGCGCAAACTCTACCTGAAGGTATTGGAGCGCTTTACATGAGCTCCGGTTACGTTACACAAGGGCACATTCAGGCACGGGGAGATTATGTGATCTGCAGGCAGGGCTGCTCGGGAGTAGCGCTTGAAGCAGGCTGGCACAGTGTTTTTTTAATGCAGATTTCTATAGCGTGAACTCTACCTGAAGGTATTGGAGCGCTTTACATAAGCTCCGGTTACGTTACACAAGGGCACATTCAGGCACGGGGAGATTATGTGATCGGCAGGCAGTGATGCTCGGGAAGAGCGCTTGAGGCAGGCTGGCATGGTCTTTGTTTTTTATGCAGATTTCTATAGCGCGAATTCTAGCTGAAGGTATTGGAGCGCTTTACATGAGCTCCAGTTACATTACAGAAGGACACATTCAGGCACGGGGAGATTATGTGATCGGCAGGCAGGGCTGCTCGGGAGGAGCACTTGAGGCAGGCTGGCACGGTGTTTTATTTTTTTTTATGCAGATTTCTATAGCGCGAACTCTACCTGAAGGTATTGGGGTGCTTTACATGAGCTCCGGTTACGTTACACGAGGGCACATTCAGGCATGGGGAGATTATGTGATTGGCAGGCAGGGCTGCTCGGGAGGAGCGCTTGAGGCAGGCTGGCACAGTGTTTTTTTTAATGCAGATTTCTATAGCGCGAACTCCACCTGAAGGTATTAGAGCGCTTTACATGAGCTCCAGTTACGTTACACAAGGGCACATTCAGGCACGGGAGATTATGTGATCGGCAGGCAGGGCTGCTCGGGAGGAGCGCTTCAGGCAGGCTGGCACAGTGTTTTTTTATGCAGATTTCTATAGCATGAACTCCACCTGAAGGTATTGGAGGGCTGTACATGAGCTCCGGTTACGTTACACAAGGGCACATTCAGGCACGGGCAGATTATGTGATCGGCAGGCAGGGCTGCTCGGGAGGAGCGCTTCAGGCAGGCTGGCACAGTGTTTTTTAATGCAGATTTCTATAGCCCGAACTCTACCTGAAGGGATTAGAGCGCTTTACATGAGCTCCGGTTACGTTACACAAGGGCACATTCAGGCACGGGGAGATTATGTGATCTGCAGGCAGGGGTGCTCGGGAGGAGCGCTTGAGACAGGCTGGCACAGTGTTTTTTTATGCAGATTTCTATAGCGCGAACTCTACCTGAAGGTATTGGAGCTCTTTACATGAGCTCCGGTTACGTTACAGAAGGGCACATTCAGGCACGGGGAGATTATGTGATCGGCAGGCAGGGCTGCTCGGGAGGAGCGCTTGAGGCAGGCTGGCACGGTGTTTTTTATGCAGAATTCTAAAGCGCGAACTCTACCTGAAGGTATTAGAGCACTTTACATGAGCTCCGGTTACGTTACACAAGGGCACATTCAGGCACGGGGAGATTATGTGATCGGCAGTCAGGGCTGCTCCGGAGGAGCGCTTGAGGCAGGCTGGCACGGTGTTTTTTTTTAATGCAGATTTCTATAGCGCGAACTCTACCTGAAGGTATTAGAGCGCTTTACATGAGCTCCGGTTCTGTTACACAAGGGCACATTCAGGCACGGGGAGATTATGTGATCCGCAGGCAGGGCTACTCGGGAGGAGCGCTTGAGCCAGGCTGGCACAGTGTTTTTTTTAATGCAGATTTCTATAACGCAAACTCTACCTGAAGGTATTGGAGCGCTTTACATGAGCTCCGGTTACGTTACACAAGGGCACATTCAGGCACGGGGAGATTATGTGATCGGCAGGCAGGGCTGCTCGGGAGGAGCGCTTGAGGCAGGCTGGCACAGTGTTTTATTTTTTTATGCAGATTTCTATAGCGCGAACTCTACCTGAAGGTATTGGAGCGCTTTACATGAGCTCCGGTTACGTTGCACAAGGGCACATTCAGGCACGGGGAGATTATGTGATCGGCAGGCAGGGCTGCTCGGGAGGAGCGCTTGAGGCAGGCTGGCACGGTGGTTTTTTTAATGCAGATTTCTATAGCGCGAACTCTACCTGAAGGTATTGGAGCGCTTTACATAAGCTCCGGTTACGTTACACAAGGGCACATTCAGACACGGGAGATTATGTGATCGGCAGGCAGGGCTGCTCGGGAGGACACCAGGAGGCACAATCTGACTGAAGCAGAATACCACCGGTCAATCCGTTCAGCCCATCCTTTCCGGCTTCTTACACGTAAACACTACCTAGCCTCCAGTGCCACTCTTGCCTGCTCAGCTACAGTAGGAATCCACTTATATACACCGTGGCATGGGAACACAGTCAGAATGCGCGCATGGTCTTTTATAAGGTGATCTACTCATAAATTGCGCGAATTCTAGCTGAAGGTATTGGAGCGCTTTACATGAGCTCCAGTTACATTACACAAGGGCACATTCAGGCACGGGGAGATTATGTGATCGGCAGGCAGGGCTGCTCAGCAGGGGCGCTTGAGGCAGGCTGGCACAGTGTTTTTTTTTTTTTATGCAGATTTCTATAGCGCGATCTCTACCTGAAGGTATTGGAGCGCTTTACATGAGCTCCGGTTACGTTACAGAAGGACACATTCAGGCACGGGGAGATTATGTGATCGGCAGGCAGGGCTGCTCGGGAGGAGCACTTGAGGCAGGCTGGCACGGTGTTTTATTTATTTTTATGCAGATTTCTATAGCGCGAACTCTACCTGAAGGTATTGCGGCGCTTTACATGAGCTCTGGTTACGTTACACGAGGGCACATTCAGGCATGTGGAGATTATGTGATTGGCAGGCAGGGCTGCTCGGGAGGAGCGCTTGAGGCAGGCTGGCACAGTGTTTTTTTATTGCAGATTTCTATAGTGCGAACTCTTCCTGAAGGTATTGGAGCGCTTTACATAAGCTCCGGTTACGTTACACAAGGGCACATTCAGGCACGGGGAGATTATGTGATCGGCAGGCAGGTCTGCTCGGGAGGAGCGCTTCAGGCAGGCTGGCACGGTGTTTTTTTAATGCAGATTTCTATAGCGCAAACTCTACCTGAAGGTATTGAAGCGCTTTACATGAGCTCCGGTTACGTTACACAAGGGCACATTCAGGCACGGGGAGATTATGTGATCTGCAGGCAGGGCTGCTCGGGAGTAGCGCTTGAAGCAGGCTGGCACAGTGTTTTTTTAATGCAGATTTCTATAGCGTGAACTCTACCTGAAGGTATTGGAGCGCTTTACATAAGCTCCGGTTACGTTACACAAGGGCACATTCAGGCACGGGGAGATTATGTGATCGGCAGGCAGTGATGCTCGGGAAGAGCGCTTGAGGCAGGCTGGCATGGTCTTTGTTTTTTATGCAGATTTCTATAGCGCGAATTCTAGCTGAAGGTATTGGAGCGCTTTACATGAGCTCCAGTTACATTACACAAGGGCACATTCAGGCACGGGGAGATTATGTGATCGGCAGGCAGGGCTGCTCGGGAGGAGCACTTGAGGCAGGCTGGCACGGTGTTTTATTTTTTTTAATGCAGATTTCTATAGCGCGAACTCTACCTGAAGGTATTGGGGTGCTTTACATGAGCTCCGGTTACGTTACACGAGGCACATTCAGGCACGGGGAGATTATGTGATTGGCAGGCAGGGCTGCTCGGGAGGAGCGCTTGAGGCAGGCTGGCACAGTGTTTTTTTAATGCAGATTTCTATAGCGCGAACTCCACCTGAAGGTATTAGAGCGCTTTACATGAGCTCTGGTTACGTTACACAAGGGCACATTCAGGCACGGGGAGATTATGTGATCGGCAGGCAGGGCTGCTCGGGAGGAGCGCTTCAGGCAGGCTGGCACAGTGTTTTTTTTATGCAGATTTCTATAGCGTGAACTCCACCTGAAGGTATTGGAGGGCTTTACATGAGCTCAAGTTACGTTACACAAGGGCACATTCAGGCACGGGCAGATTATGTGATCGGCAGGCAGGGCTGCTCGGGAGGAGCACTTCAGGCAGGCTGGCACGGTGTTTTTTTAATGCAGATTTCTATAGCCCGAACTCTACCTGAAGGGATTAGAGCGCTTTACATGAGCTCCGGTTATGTTACACAAGGGCACATTCAGGCACGGGAGATTATGTGATCGGCAGGCAGGGCTGCTCGGGAGGAGCGCTTCAGGCAGGCTGGCACAGTGTTTTTTATGCAGATTTCTATAGCGTGAACTCCACCTGAAGGTATTGGAGGGCTTTACATGAGCTCCAGTTACGTTACACAAGGGCACATTCAGGCACGGGCAGATTATGTGATCGGCAGGCAGGGCTGCTCGGGAGGAGCGCTTCAGGCAGGCTGGCACGGTGTTTTTTAATGCAGATTTCTATAGCCCGAACTCTACCTGAAGGGATTAGAGCGCTTTACATGAGCTCCGGTTACGTTACACAAGGGCACATTCAGGCACGGGGAGATTATGTGATCTGCAGGCAGGGGTGCTCGGGAGGAGCGCTTGAGACAGGCTGGCACAGTGTTTTTTTATGCAGATTTCTATAGCGCGAACTCTACCTGAAGGTATTGGAGCGCTTTACATGAGCTCCGGTTACGTTACAGAAGGGCACATTCAGGCACGGGGAGATTATGTGATCGGCAGGCAGGGCTGCTCGGGAGGAGCGCTTGAGGCAGGCTGGCACAGTGTTTTTTTTATGCAGAATTCTAAAGCGCGAACTCTACCTGAAAGTATTAGAGCACTTTACATGAGCTCCGGTTACGTTACACAAGGGCACATTCAGGCACGGGGAGATTATGTGATCGGCAGTCAGGGCGGCTCTGGAGGAGCGCTTGAGGCAGGCTGGCACGGTGTTTTTTTTTATGCAGATTTCTATAGCGCGAACTCTACCTGAAGGTATTAGAGCGCTTTACATGAGCTCCGGTTCCGTTACACAAGGGCACATTCAGGCACGGGGAGATTATGTGATCCGCAGGCAGGGCTGCTCGGGAGGAGCGCTTGAGCCAGGCTGGCACGGTGTTTTATTTTTTTTTATGCAGATTTCTATAGCGCGATCTCTACCTGAAGGTATTGGAGCGCTTTACATGAGCTCCGGTTACGTTACAGAAGGACACATTCAGGCACGGGGAGATTATGTGATCGGCAGGCAGGGCTGCTCGGGAGGAGCACTTGAGGCAGGCTGGCACGGTGTTTTATTTATTTTTATGCAGATTTCTATAGCGCGAACTCTACCTGAAGGTATTGCGGCGCTTTACATGAGCTCTGGTTACGTTACACGAGGGCACATTCAGGCATGTGGAGATTATGTGATTGGCAGGCAGGGCTGCTCGGGAGGAGCGCTTGAGGCAGGCTGGCACAGTGTTTTTTTTATTGCAGATTTCTATAGTGCGAACTCTTCCTGAAGGTATTGGAGCGCTTTACATAAGCTCCGGTTACGTTACACAAGGGCACATTCAGGCACGGGGAGATTATGTGATCGGCAGGCAGGTCTGCTCGGGAGGAGCGCTTCAGGCAGGCTGGCACGGTGTTTTTTTAATGCAGATTTCTATAGCGCAAACTCTACCTGAAGGTATTGAAGCGCTTTACATGAGCTCCGGTTACGTTACACAAGGGCACATTCAGGCACGGGGAGATTATGTGATCTGCAGGCAGGGCTGCTCGGGAGGAGCGCTTGAAGCAGGCTGGCACAGTGTTTTTTTTAATGCAGATTTCTATAGCGTGAACTCTACCTGAAGGTATTGGAGCGCTTTACATAAGCTCCGGTTACGTTACACAAGGGCACATTCAGGCACGGGGAGATTATGTGATCGGCAGGCAGTGATGCTCGGGAAGAGCGCTTGAGGCAGGCTGGCATGGTCTTTGTTTTTTATGCAGATTTCTATAGCGCGAATTCTAGCTGAAGGTATTGGAGCGCTTTACATGAGCTCCAGTTACATTACACAAGGGCACATTCAGGCACGGGGAGATTATGTGATCGGCAGGCAGGGCTGCTCGGGAGGAGCACTTGAGGCAGGCTGGCACGGTGTTTTATTTTTTTTAATGCAGATTTCTATAGCGCGAACTCTACCTGAAGGTATTGGGGTGCTTTACATGAGCTCCGGTTACGTTACACGAGGGCACATTCAGGCACGGGGAGATTATGTGATTGGCAGGCAGGGCTGCTCGGGAGGAGCGCTTGAGGCAGGCTGGCACAGTGTTTTTTTAATGCAGATTTCTATAGCGCGAACTCCACCTGAAGGTATTAGAGCGCTTTACATGAGCTCCGGTTACGTTACACAAGGGCACATTCAGGCACGGGGAGATTATGTGATCGGCAGGCAGGGCTGCTCGGGAGGAGCGCTTCAGGCAGGCTGGCACAGTGTTTTTTATGCAGATTTCTATAGCGTGAACTCCACCTGAAGGTATTGGAGGGCTTTACATGAGCTCAAGTTACGTTACACAAGGGCACATTCAGGCACGGGCAGATTATGTGATCGGCAGGCAGGGCTGCTCGGGAGGAGCACTTCAGGCAGGCTGGCACGGTGTTTTTTTAATGCAGATTTCTATAGCCCGAACTCTACCTGAAGGGATTAGAGCGCTTTACATGAGCTCCGGTTATGTTACACAAGGGCACATTCAGGCACGGGGAGATTATGTGATCGGCAGGCAGGGCTGCTCGGGAGGAGCGCTTCAGGCAGGCTGGCACAGTGTTTTTTTTATGCAGATTTCTATAGTGTGAACTCCACCTGAAGGTATTGGAGGGCTTTACATGAGCTCCAGTTACGTTACACAAGGGCACATTCAGGCACGGGCAGATTATGTGATCGGCAGGCAGGGCTGCTCGGGAGGAGCGCTTCAGGCAGGCTGGCACGGTGTTTTTTAATGCAGATTTCTATAGCCCGAACTCTACCTGAAGGGATTAGAGCGCTTTACATGAGCTCCGGTTACGTTACACAAGGGCACATTCAGGCACGGGGAGATTATGTGATCTGCAGGCAGGGGTGCTCGGGAGGAGCGCTTGAGACAGGCTGGCACAGTGTTTTTTTATGCAGATTTCTATAGCGCGAACTCTACCTGAAGGTATTGGAGCGCTTTACATGAGCTCCGGTTACGTTACAGAAGGGCACATTCAGGCACGGGGAGATTATGTGATCGGCAGGCAGGGCTGCTCGGGAGGAGCGCTTGAGGCAGGCTGGCACGGTGTTTTTTTTATGCAGAATTCTAAAGCGCGAACTCTACCTGAAAGTATTAGAGCACTTTACATGAGCTCCGGTTACGTTACACAAGGGCACATTCAGGCACGGGGAGATTATGTGATCGGCAGTCAGGGCGGCTCTGGAGGAGCGCTTGAGGCAGGCTGGCACGGTGTTTTTTTTAATGCAGATTTCTATAGCGCGAACTCTACCTGAAGGTATTAGAGCGCTTTACATGAGCTCCGGTTCCGTTACACAAGGGCACATTCAGGCACGGGGAGATTATGTGATCCGCAGGCAGGGCTGCTCGGGAGGAGCGCTTGAGCCAGGCTGGCACGGTGTTTTATTTTTTTTTATGCAGATTTCTATAGCGCGAACTCTACCTGAAGATATTGGAGCGCTTTACATGAGCTCCGGTTACGTTGCACAAGGGCACATTCAGGCACGGGGAGATTATGTGATCGGCAGGCAGGGCTGCTCGGGAGGAGCGCTTGAGGCAGGCTGGCACGGTGTTTTTTTTTAATGCAGATATCTATAGCGCGAACTCTACCTGAAGGTATTGGAGTGCTTTACATAAGCTCCGGTTACGTTACACAAGGGCACATTCAGACATGGGGAGATTATGTGATCGGCAGGCAGGGCTGCTCGGGAGGACACCAGGAGGCACAATCTGACTGAAGCAGAATACCACCGGTCAATCCGTTCAGCCCATCCTTTCCGGCTCCTTACACTTAAACACTACCTAGCCTCCAGTGCCACTCTTGCCTGCTCAGCTACAGTAGGAATCCACTTATATACACCGTGGCATGGGAACGCAGTCAGAATGCGCGCATGGTCTTTTATAAGGTGATCTACTCATAAATTGCGCGAATTCTAGCTGAAGGTATTGGAGCGCTTTACATGAGCTCCAGTTACATTACACAAGGGCACATTCAGGCACGGGGAGATTATGTGATCGGCAGGCAGGGCTGCTCAGCAGGAGCGCTTGAGGCAGGCTGGCACAGTGTTTTTTTAATGCAGATTTCTATAGCGCGAACTCTACCTGAAGGTATTGGAGGGCTTTACATGAGCTCCGGTTAAGTTACACAAGGGCACATTCAGGCACAGTGAGATTATGTGATCGGCAGGCAGGGCTGCTCGGGAGGACCGCTTCAGGCAGGCTGGCACGGTGTTTTTTTAATGCAGATTTCTATAGCCCGAACTCTACCTGAAGGGATTAGAGCGCTTTACATGAGCTCCGGTTATAATACACAAGGGCACATTCAGGCACGGGGAGATTATGTGATCCGCAGGCAGGGCTGCTCAGTAGGAGCGCTTGAGGCAGGCAGGCACGGTGTTTTTTTAATGCAGATTTCTATAGCGCGAACTCTACCTGAAGTTATTAGAGCGCTTTACATGAGCTCCGGTTACGTTACACAAGGGCACATTCAGGCATTGGAGATTATGTGATCGGCAGGCAGGTCTGCTCGGGAGGAGCGCTTAAGGCAGGCTGGCATGGTGTTTTTTTTATGCAGAATTCTAAAGCGCGAACTCTACCTGAAGGTATTAGAGCGCTTTACATGAGCTCCAGTTACGTTACACAAGGGCAAATTCAGGCACGGGGTGATTATGTGATCGGCAGGCAGGGCTGCTTCGGAGGAGCGCTTGAGGCAGGCTGGCACGGTGTTTTTTTAATGCAGATTTCTATAGCGCGAACTCTACCTGAAGGTATTGGAGCGATTTACATGAGCTCTGGTTACGTTACACAAGGGCACATTCAGGCACGGGGAGATTATGTGATCGGCAGGCAGGGCTGCACCGGAGGAGCGCTTGAGGCAGGCTGGCACGGTGTTTTTTTTTAATGCAGATTTCTATAGCGCGAACTCAACCTGAAGGTATTGGAGCGCTTTACATGAGCTCCGGTTACGTTACACAAGGGCACATTCAGGCACGGGGACATTATGTGATCGGCATGCAGGGCTGCTCGGGAAGAGCGCTTGAGGCAGGCTGGCACGGTGTTTTTTTTAATGCAGATTTCTATAGCGCGAACTCTACCTGAAGGTATTGGTGCGCTTTACATAAGCTCCGGTTACGTTACACAAGGGCACATTCCGACATGGGGAGATTATGTGATCGGCAGGCAGGGCTGCTCGGGAGGACACCAGGAGGCACAATCTGACTGAAGCAGAATACCACCGGTCAATCCGTTCAGCCCATCCTTTCCGGCTCCTTACACGTAACCACTACCTAGCCTCCAGTGCCACCCTTGCCTGATCAGTTACAGTAGGAATCCACTTATATACACCGTGGCATGGGAACGCAGTCAGAATGCGCGCATGGTCTTTTATAAAGTGATCTACACATAAATTGCGCGAATTCTAGCTGAAGGTATTGGAGCGCTTTACATGAGCTTCAGTTACGTTACACAAGGGCACATTCAGGCACGGGGAGATTATGTGATCGGCAGGCAGGGCTGCTCAGCAGGAGCGCTTGAGGCAGGCTGGCACAGTGGTTTTTTTTTAATGCAGATTTCTATAGCGCGATCTCTACCTGAAGGTATTGGAGCGCTTTACATGAGCTCCGGTTACGTTACAGAAGGACACATTCAGGCACGGGGAGATTATGTGATCGGCAGGCAGGGCTGCTCGGGAGGAGCACTTGAGGCAGGCTGGCACGGAGTTTTATTTTTTTAATGCAGATTTCTATAGCGCGAACGATACCTGAAGGTATTGGGGCGCTTTACATGAGCTCCGGTTACGTTACACAAGGGCACATTCAGGCACGGGGAGATTATGTGATCGGCAGGCAGGGCTGCTTGGGAGGAGTGCTTGAGGCAGGCTGGCACAGTGTTTTTTTTAATGCAGATTTCTATAGTGCGACTCTTCCTGAAGGTATTGGAGCGCTTTACATAAGCTCCGGTTACGTTACACAAGGGCACATTCAGGCACGGTGAGATTATGTGATCGGCAGGCAGGGCTGCTCGGGAGGAGCGCTTCAGGCAGGCTGGCACGGTGTTTGTTTTAATGCAGATTTCTATAGCCCGAACTCTACCTGAAGGGATTAGAGCGCTTTACATGAGCTCCGGTTACGTTACATAAGGGCACATTCAGGCACGGGGAGATTATGTGATCCGCAGGCAGGGCTGCTCAGTAGGAGCGCTTGAGGCAGGCTGGCACAGTGTTTTTTTAATGCAGATTTCTATAGCGCGAAATTCTACCTGAAGTTATTGGAGCGCTTTACATGAGCTCCGGTTACGTTACACAAGGGCACATTCAGGCACGGGGAGATTATGTGATCGGCAGGCAGGTCTGCTCGGGAGGTGCGCTTGAGGCAGGCTGGCACGGTGTTTTTTTTATGCAGAATTCTAAAGCGCGAACTCTACCTGAAGGTATTAGAGCGCTTTACATGAGCTCCGGTTACGTTACACAAGGGCACATTCAGGCACGGGGAGATTATGTGATCCGCAGGCAGGGCTGCTCGGGAGGAGCGCTTGAGGCAGGCTGGCACGGTGTTTTATTTTTTTTATGCAGATTTCTATAGCGCGAACTCTACCTGAAGGTATTGGAGCGCTTTACGTGAGCTCCGGTTACGTTGCACAAGGGGCACATTCAGGCACGGGGAGATTATGTGATCGGCAGGCAGGGCTGCTCGGGAGGAGCGCTTGAGGCAGGCTGGCACAGTGTTTTTTTTTAATGCAGATTTCTATAGCGCGAACTCTACCTGAAGGTATTGGAGTGCTTTACATAAGCTCCGGTTACGTTACACAAGGGCACATTCAGACATGGGGAGATTATGTGAACGGCAGGCAGGGCTGCTCGGGAGGACACCAGGAGGCACAATCTGACTGAAGCAGAATACCACCGGTCAATCCGTTCAGCCCATCCTTTCCGGCTCCTTACACTTAAACACTACCTAGCCTCCAGTGCCACTCTTGCCTGCTCAGCTACAGTAGGAATCCACTTATATACACCGTGGCATGGGAACGCAGTCAGAATGCGCGCATGGTCTTTTATAAGGTGATCTACTCATAAATTGCGCGAATTCTAGCTGAAGGTATTGGAGCGCTTTACATGAGCTCCAGTTACATTACACAAGGGCACATTCAGGCACGGGGAGATTATGTGATCGGCAGGCAGGGCTGCTCAGCAGGAGCGCTTGAGGCAGGCTGGCACAGTGTTTTTTTTAATGCAGATTTCTATAGCGCGAACTCTACCTGAAGGTATTGGAGGGCTTTACATGAGATCCGGTTAAGTTACACAAGGGCACATTCAGGCACAGTGAGATTATGTGATCGGCAGGCAGGGCTGCTCGGGAGGACCGCTTCAGGCAGGCTGGCACGGTGTTTTTTTTAATGCAGATTTCTATAGCCCGAACTCTACCTGAAGGGATTAGAGCGCTTTACATGAGCTCCGGTTATGTTACACAAGGGCACATTCAGGCACGGGGAGATTATGTGATCCGCAGGCAGGGCTGCTCGGTAGGAGCGCTTGAGGCAGGCAGGCACAGTGTTTTTTAATGCAGATTTCTATAGCGCGAACTCTACCTGAAGGTATTGTAGCGCTTTACATGAGCTCCGGTTACGTTACACAAGGGCACATTCAGGCATTGGGAGATTATGTGATCGGCAGGCAGGTCTGCTCGGGAGGAGCGCTTAAGGCAGGCTGGCATGGTGTTTTTTTTATGCAGAATTCTAAAGCGCGAACTCTACCTGAAGGTATTAGAGCGCTTTACATGAGCTCCAGTTACGTTACAAAAGGGCAAATTCAGGCACGGGGAGATTATGTGATCGGCAGGCAGGGCTGCTTCGGAGGAGCGCTTGAGGCAGGCTGGCACGGTGTTTTTTTTAATGCAGATTTCTATAGCGCGAACTCTACCTGAAGGTATTGGAGCGATTTACATGAGCTCTGGTTACGTTACACAAGGGCACATTCAGGCACGGGGAGATTATGTGATCGGCAGGCAGGGCTGCACCGGAGGAGCGCTTGAGGCAGGCTGGCACGGTGTTTTTTTTTAATGCAGATTTCTATAGCGCGAACTCTACCTGAAGGTATTGGAGCGCTTTACATGAGCTCCGGTTACGTTACACAAGGGCACATTCAGGCACGGGGACATTATGTGATCGGCAGGCAGGGCTGCTCGGGAAGAGCGCTTGAGGCAGGCTGGCACGGTGTTTTTTTAATGCAGATTTCTATAGCGCGAACTCTACCTGAAGGTATTGGTGCGCTTTACATAAGCTCCGGTTACGTTACACAAGGGCACATTCCGACATGGGGAGATTATGTGATCGGCAGGCAGGGCTGCTCGGGAGGACACCAGGAGGCACAATCTGACTGAAGCAGAATACCACCGGTCAATCCGTTCAGCCCATCCTTTCCGGCTCCTTACACGTAACCACTACCTAGCCTCCAGTGCCACCCTTGCCTGATCAGTTACAGTAGGAATCCACTTATATACACCGTGGCATGGGAACGCAGTCAGAATGCGCGCATGGTCTTTTATAAAGTGATCTACACATAAATTGCGCGAATTCTAGCTGAAGGTATTGGAGCGCTTTACATGAGCTCCGGTTACGTTACAGAAGGACACATTCAGGCACGGGGAGATTATGTGATCGGCAGGCAGGGCTGCTCGGGAGGAGCACTTGAGGCAGGCTGGCACGGAGTTTTATTTTTTTTAATGCAGATTTCTATAGCGCGAACGCTACCTGAAGGTATTGGGGCGCTTACATGAGCTCCGGTTACGTTACACAAGGGCACATTCAGGCACGGGGAGATTATGTGATCGGCAGGCAGGGCTGCTTGGGAGGAGCGCTTGAGGGAGGCTGGCACAGTGTTTTTTTTAATGCAGATTTCTATAGTGCGACTTCCTGAAGGTATTGGAGCGCTTTACATAAGCTCCGGTTACGTTACACAAGGGCACATTCAGGCACGGTGAGAATATGTGATCGGCAGGCAGGGCTGCTCGGGAGGAGCGCTTCAGGCAGGCTGGCACGGTGTTTTTCTTAATGCAGATTTCTATAGCCCGAACTCTACCTGAAGGGATTAGAGCGCTTTACATGAGCTCCGGTTACGTTACATAAGGGCACATTCAGGCACGGGGAGATTATGTGATCCGCAGGCAGGGCTGCTCAGTAGGAGCGCTTGAGGCAGGCTGGCACACTGTTTTTTTTATGCAGATTTCTAAAGCGCGAACTCTACCTGAAGGTATTAGAGCGCTTTACATGAGCTCCGGTTACGTTACACAAGGGCACATTCAGGCACGGGGAGATTATGTGATCCGCAGGCAGGGCTGCTCGGGAGGAGCGCTTGAGCCAGGCTGGCACGGTGTTTTATTTTTTTATGCAGATTTCTATAGCGCGAACTCTACCTGAAGGTATTGGAGCGCTTTACATGAGCTCCGGTTACGTTGCACAAGGGCACATTCAGGCACGGGGAGATTATGTGATCGGCAGGCAGGGCTGCTCGGGAGGAGCGCTTGAGGCAGGCTGGCACGGTGTTTTTTTTTAATGCAGATTTCTATAGCGCGAACTCTACCTGAAGGTATTGGAGTGCTTTACATAAGCTCCGGTTACGTTACACAAGGGCACATTCAGACATGGGGAGATTATGTGATCGGCAGGCAGGGCTGCTCGGGAGGACACCAGGAGGCACAATCTGACTGAAGCAGAATACCACCGGTCAATCCGTTCAGCCCATCCTTTCCGGCTCCTTACACGTAAACACTACCTAGCCTCCAGTGCCACTCTTGCCTGCTCAGCTACAGTAGGAATCCACTTATATACACCGTGGCATGGGAACGCAGTCAGAATGCGCGCATGGTCTTTTATAAGGTGATCTACTCATAAATTGCGCGAATTCTAGCTGAAGGTATTGGAGCGCTTTACATGAGCTCCAGTTACATTACACAAGGGCACATTCAGGCACGGGGAGATTATGTGATCGGCAGGCAGGGCTGCTCAGCAGGAGCGCTTGAGGCAGGCTGGCACAGTGTTTTTTTTAATGCAGATTTCTATAGCGCGAACTCTACCTGAAGGTATTGGAGGGCTTTACATGAGCTCCGGTTAAGTTACACAAGGGCACATTCAGGCACAGTGAGATTATGTGATCGGCAGGCAGGGCTGCTCGGGAGGACCGCTTCAGGCAGGCTGGCACAGTGTTTTTTTAATGCAGATTTCTATAGCCCGAACTCTACCTGAAGGGATTAGAGCGCTTTACATGAGCTCCGGTTATGTTACACAAGGGCACATTCAGGCACGGGGAGATTATGTGATCCGCAGGCAGGGCTGCTCAGTAGGAGCGCTTGAGGCAGGCAGGCAGGCACGGTGTTTTTTTAATGCAGATTTCTATAGCGCGAACTCTACCTGAAGTTATTGGAGCGCTTTACATGAGCTCCGGTTACGTTACACAAGGGCACATTCAGGCATTGGAGATTATGTGATCGGCAGGCAGGTCTGCTCGGGAAGAGCGCTTAAGGCAGGCTGGCATGGTGTTTTTTTTATGCAGAATTCTAAAGCGCGAACTCTACCTGAAGGTATTAGAGCGCTTTACATGAGCTCCAGTTACGTTACACAAGGGCAAATTCAGGCACGGGGAGATTATGTGATCGGCAGGCAGGGCTGCTTCGGGAGGAGCGCTTGAGGCAGGCTGGCACGGTGTTTTTTTAATGCAGATTTCTATAGCGCGAACTCTACCTGAAGGTATTGGAGCGATTTACATGAGCTCTGGTTACGTTACACAAGGGCACATTCAGGCACGGGGAGATTATGTGATCGGCAGGCAGGGCTGCACCGGAGGAGCGCTTGAGGCAGGCTGGCACGGTGTTTTTTTTTAATGCAGATTTCTATAGCGCGAACTCTACCTGAAGGTATTGGAGCGCTTTACATGAGCTCCGGTTACGTTACACAAGGGCACATTCAGGCACGGGGACATTATGTGATCGGCAGGCAGGGCTGCTCGGGAGGACACCAGGAGGCACAATCTGACTGAAGCAGAATACCACCGGTCAATCCGTTCAGCCCATCCTTTCCGGCTCCTTACACGTAAACACTACCTAGCCTCCAGTGCCACCCTTGCCTGCTCAGTTACAGTAGGAATCCACTTATATACACCGTGGCATGGGAACGCAGTCAGAATGCGCGCATGGTCTTTTATAAAGTGATCTACACATAAATTGCGCGAATTCTAGCTGAAGGTATTGGAGCGCTTTACATGAGCTTCAGTTACGTTACACAAGGGCACATTCAGGCACGGGGAGATTATGTGATCGGCAGGCAGGGCTGCTCAGCAGGAGCGCTTGAGGCAGGCTGGCACAGTGGTTTTTTTTTAATGCAGATTTCTATAGCGCGATCTCTACCTGAAGGTATTGGAGCGCTTTACATGAGCTCCGGTTACGTTACAGAAGGACACATTCAGGCACGGGGAGATTATGTGATCGGCAGGCAGGGCTGCTCGGGAGGAGCACTTGAGGCAGGCTGGCACGGAGTTTTATTTTTTTTAATGCAGATTTCTATAGCGCGAACGCTACCTGAAGGTATTGGGGCGCTTTACATGAGCTCCGGTTACGTTACACAAGGGCACATTCAGGCACGGGGAGATTATGTGATCGGCAGGCAGGGCTGCTTGGGAGGAGCGCTTGAGGCAGGCTGGCACAGTGTTTTTTTTAATGCAGATTTCTATAGTGCGAACTCTTCCTGAAGGTATTGGAGCGCTTTACATAAGCTCCGGTTATGTTACACAAGGGCACATTCAGGCACGGTGAGATTATGTGATCGGCAGGCAGGGCTGCTTGGGAGGAGCGCTTCAGGCAGGCTGGCACGGTGTTTTTTTTAATGCAGATTTCTATAGCCCGAACTCTACCTGAAGGGATTAGAGCGCTTTACATGAGCTCCGGTTACGTTACATAAGGGCACATTCAGGCACGGGGAGATTATGTGATCCGCAGGCAGGGCTGCTCAGTAGGAGCGCTTGAGGCAGGCTGGCACAGTGTTTTTTTTATGCAGATTTCTATAGCGCGAAATTCTACCTGAAGTTATTGGAGCGCTTTACATGAGCTCCGGTTACGTTACACAAGGGCACATTCAGGCACGGGGAGATTATGTGATCGGCAGGCAGGTCTGCTCGGGAGGTGCGCTTGAGGCAGGCTGGCACTGTGTTTTTTTTATGCAGAATTCTAAAGCGCGAACTCTACCTGAAGGTATTAGAGTGCTTTACATGAGCTCCGGTTACGTTACACAAGGGCACATTCAGGCACGGGGAGATTATGTGATCGGCAGGCAGGGCTGCTCGGGAGGACACCAGAAGGCACAATCTGACTGAAGCAGAATACCACCGGTCAATCCGTTCAGCCCATCCTTTCCGGCTCCTTACACGTAAACACTACCTAGCCTCCGGTGCCACCCTTGCCTGCTCAGCTACAGTAGGAATCCACTTATATACACCGTGGCATGGGAACGCAGTCAGAATGCGCGCATGGTCTTTTATAAAGTGATCTACTCATAAATAGCGCAAATTCTAGCTGAAGGTATTGGAGCACTTTACATGAGCTCTGATTACGTTACACAAGGGCACATTCAGGCACGGGGAGATTATGTGATCGGCAGGCAGGGCTGCTCGGGAGGAGCGCTTGAGGCAGGCTGGCACAGTGTTTTTTTTAATGCAGATTTCTATAGCGCGAACTCTACCTGAAGGTATTGGAGCGCTTTACATGAGCTCCGGTTACGTTACACAAGGGCACATTCAGGCACGGGAGATTATGTGATCGGCAGGCAGGGCTCCTCGGGAGGAGTGCTTGAGGCAGGCTGGCACAGTGTTTTTTTTTATGCAGGTTTCTATAGCGCGAACTCTACCTGAAGGTATTAGAGCGCTTTACATGAGCTCCGGTTACGTTACACAAGGGCACATTCAGGCACGGGGAGATTATGTGATCGGCAGGCAGGGCTGCTCGGGAGGAGCGCTTCAGGCAGGCTGACACAGTGTTTTTTTTAATGCAGATTTCTATAGCGCGAACTCTACCTGAAGGTATTGGAATGCTTTACATGAGCTCCGGTTACGTTACACAAGGGCACATTCAGGCACGGGGAGATTATGTGATCGGCAGGCAGGGCTGCTCGGGAGGAGCACTTGAGGCAGGCTGGCACGGAGTTTTATTTTTTTTATGCAGATTTCTTTAGCGCGAACGCTACCTGAAGGTATTGGGGCGCTTTACATGAGCTCCGGTTAGGTTACACAAGGGCACATTCAGGCACGGGGAGATTATGTGATTGGCAGGCAGAGCTGCTTGGGAGGAGCGCTTGAGGCAGGCTGGCACAGTGTTTTTTTAATGCAGATTTCTATAGCCCGAACTCTACCTGAAGGGATTAGAGCGCTTTACATGAGCTCCGGTTACGTTACACAAGGGCACATTCAGGCACGGGGAGATTATGTGATCCGCAGGCAGGGCTGCTCGGGAGGAGCGCTTGAGCCAGGCTGGCACGGTGTTTTTTTAATGCAGATTTCTATAGCGCGAACTCTACCTGAAGGTATTGGAGCGATTTACATGAGCTCCGGTTACGTTACACAAGGGCACATTCAGGCACAGGGAGATTATGTGATCGGCAGGCAGGGCTGCTCCGGAGGAGCGCTTGAGGCAGGCTGGCATGGTGTTTTTTTTAATGCAGATTTCTATAGCGCGAACTCTACCTGAAGGTATTGGAGCGCTTTACATGAGCTCCGGTTACGTTACACAAGGGCACATTCAGGCACGGGGAGATTATGTGATCGGCAGGCAGGGCTGCTCGGGAGGAGCACTTGAGGCAGGCTGGCACGGTGTTTTTTTTTTTATGCAGATTTCTATAGCGCGAACTCTACCTGAAGGTATTGGAGCGCTTTACATGAGCTCCGGTTACGTTACACAAGGGCACATTCAGGCACGGGGAGATTATGTGATCGGCAGGCAGGGCTGTTCGGGAAGAGCGCTTGAGGCAGGCTGGCACGGTGTTTTTTTAATGCAGATTTCTATAGCGCGAACTCTACCTGAAGGTATTGGAGCGCTTTACATAAGCTCCGGCTACGTTACACAAGGGCACATTCAGACACGGGGAGATTATGTGATCGGCAGGCAGGGCTGCTCGGGAGGACACCAGGAGGCACAATCTGACTGAAGCAGAATACCACCGGTCAATCCGTTCAGCCCATCCTTTCCGGCTCCTTTCACGTAAACACTACCTAGCCTCCAGTGCCAATCTTGCCTGCTCAGCTATAGTAGGAATCCACTTATATACACCGTGGCATGGGAACGCAGTCAGAATGCGCGCATGGTCATTTATAAAGTGATCTACACATAAATTGCGCGAATTCTAGCTGAAGGTATTGGAGCGCTTTACATGAGCTTCAGTTACGTTACACAAGGGCACATTCAGGCACCGGGAGATTATGTGATCGGCAGGCAGGGCTGTTCAGCAGGAGCGCTTGAGGCAGGCTGGCACAGTGGTTTTTTTTGTATGCAGATTTCTATAGCGCGATCTCTACCTGAAGGTATTGGAGCGCTTTACTTGAGCTCCGTTTACGTTACAGAAGGACACATTCAGGCACGGGGAGATTATGTGATCGGCAGGCAGGGCTGCTCGGGAGGAGCACTTGAGGCAGGCTGGCACGGAGTTTTATTTAATGCAGATTTCTATAGTGCGAACTCTTCCTGAAGGTATTGGAGCGCTTTACATAAGCTCCGGTTACGTTACACAAGGGCACATTCAGGCACGGGGAGATTATGTGATCGGCAGGCAGGGCTGCTCGGGAGGAGCGCTTGAGGCAGGCTGGCACGGTGGTTTATTTTTTTTAATGCAGATTTCTATAGCGCGAACTCTACCTGAAGGTATTGGAGTGCTTTACATGAGCGCCGGTTACGTTACACAAGGGCACATTCAGGCACAGGGAGATTATGTGATCGGCAGGCAGGGCTGCTCGGGAGGAGCGCTTCAGGCAGGCTGGCACGGTGTTTTTTTTAATGCAGATTTCTATAGCCCGAACTCTACCTGAAGGGATTAGAGCGCTTTACATGAGCTCCGGGTACGTTACACAAGGGCACATTCAGGCACGGGGAGATTATGTGATCCGCAGGCAGGGCTGCTCAGTAGGAGCGCTTGAGGCAGGCTGGCACGGTGTTTTTTTTATGCAGATTTCTATAGCGCGAACTCTACCTGAAGTTATTGGAGCGCTTTACATGAGCTCCGGTTACGTTACACAAGGGCACATTCAGGCACGGGGAGATTATGTGATCGGCAGACAGGTCTGCTTGGGAAGTGCGCTTGAGGCAGGGTGGCACGGTGTTTTTTTTATGCAGAATTCTAAAGCGCGAACTCTACCTGAAGGTATTAGAGCGCTTTACATGAGCTCCAGTTACGTTACACAAGGGCACATTCAGGCACGGGGAGATTATGTGATCGGCAGGCAGGGCTGCTCTGGAGGAGCGCTTGAGGCAGGCAGGCACAGTGTTTTTTTTAATGCAGATTTCTGTAGCGCGAACTCTACCTGAAGGTATTGGAGTGCTTTACATGAGGTCCGGTTACGTTACACAAGGGCACATTCAGGCACGGGGAGATTATGTGATCGGCAGGCAGGGCTGCACCGTAGGAGCGCTTGAGGCAGGCTGGCACGATGTTTTTTTTTTATGCAGATTTCTATGGCGCGATCTCTACCTGAAGGTATTGGAGCGCTTTACATGAGCTCCGGTTACGTTACACAAGGGCACATTCAGGCACGGGGAGATTATGTGATCGGCAGGCAGGGCTGCTCGGGAGGACACCAGGAGGCACAATCTGACTGAAGCAGAATACCACCGGTCAATCCGTTCAGCCCATCCTTTCCGGCTCCTTACACGTAAAAACTACCTAGCCTCCAGTGCCACCCTTGCCTGCTCAGCTACAGTAGGAATCCACTTATATACACCGTGGCATCGGAACGCAGTCGGAATGCGCGCATGGTCTTTTATAAAGTTATCTACTCATAAATAGCGCGAATTCTAGCTGAAGGTATTGGAGCACTTTACATGAGCTCTGGTTACGTTACCCAAGGGCACATTCAGGCACGGGGAGATTATGTGATCGGCAGGCAGGGCTGCTCGGCAGGAGCGCTTGAGGCAGGCTGGCACGGTGTTTATTTAAATGCAGATTTCTATAGCGCGAACTCTACCTGAAGGTATTAGAGCGCTTTACATGAGCTCCGGTTATGTTACACAAGGGCACATTCAGGCACGGGGAGATTATGTGATCCGCAGGCAGGGCTGCTCGGGAGAGGCGCTTGAGCCAGGCTGGCATGGTGGTTTTTTTAATGCAGATTTCTATAGCGCGAACTCTACCTGAAGGTATTGGAGCGCTTTACATGAGCTCCGGTTACGTTACACAAGGGCACATTCAGGCACGGGGAGATTATGTGATCGGCAGGCAGGGCTGCTCTGGAGGAGCGCTTGAGGCAGGCTGGCACGGTGTTTTATTTTTTTTATGCAGATTTCTACAGCGCGAACTCTACCTGAAGGTATTGGAGCGCTTTACATGAGCTCCGGTTACGTTGCACAAGGGCACATTCAGGCACGGGGAGATTATGTGATCGGCAGGCAGGGCTGCTCGGGAGGAGCGCTTGAGGCAGGCTGGCACGGTGTTTTTTTTAATGCAGATTTCTATAGCGCGAACTCTACCTGAAGGTATTGGAGTGCTTTACATAAGCTCCGGTTACGTTACACAAGGGCACATTCAGACATGGGGAGATTATGTGATCGGCAGGCAGGGCTGCTCGGGAGGACACCAGGAGGCACAATCTGACTGAAGCAGAATACCACCGGTCAATCCGTTCAGCCCATCCTTTCCGGCTCCTTACACGTAAACACTACCTAGCCTCCAGTGCCACTCTTGCCTGCTCAGCTACAGTAGGAATCCACTTATATACACCGTGGCATGGGAACGCAGTCAGAATGCGCGCATGGTCTTTTATAAGGTGATCTACTCATAAATTGCGCGAATTCTAGCTGAAGGTATTGGAGCGCTTTACATGAGCTCCAGTTACATTACACAAGGGCACATTCAGGCACGGGGAGATTATGTGATCGGCAGGCAGGGCTGCTCAGCAGGAGCGCTTGAGGCAGGCTGGCACAGTGTTTTTTTTTAATGCAGTTTTCTATAGCGCGATCTCTACCTGAAGGTATTGGAGCGCTTTACATGAGCTCCGGTTACGTTACAGAAGGACACATTCAGGCACGGGGAGATTATGTGATCGGCAGGCAGGGCTGCTCGGGAGGAGCACTTGAGGCAGGCTGGCACGGTGTTTTATTTTTTTTTTATGCAGATTTCTATAGCGCGAACTCTACCTGAAGGTATTGCGGCGCTTTACATGAGCTCTGGTTACGTTACACGAGGGCACATTCAGGCACGGGGAGATTATGTGATTGGCAGACAGGGCTGCTCGGGAGGAGCGCTTGAGGCAGGCTGGCACAGTGGTTTTTTTAATGCAGATTTCTATAGTGCGAACTCTTCCTGAAGGTATTGGAGGGCTTTACATAAGCTCCGGTTACGTTACACAAGGGCACATTCAGGCACGGGGATATTATGTGATCGGCAGGCAGGTCTGCTCGGGAGGAGCGCTTCAGGCAGGCTGGCACGGTGTTTTTTAATGCAGATTTCTATAGCGCAAACTCTACCTGAAGGTATTGAAGCGCTTTACATGAGGTCCGGTTACGTTACACAAGGGCACATTCAGGCACGGGGAGATTATGTAATCGGCAGGCGGGGCTGCTTGGGAGGAGCGCTTGAGGCAGGCTGGCACGGTGTTTGTTTTTTATGCAGATTTCTATAGCGCGAACTCTACCTGAAGGTATTTGAGCGCTTTACATGAGCTCCGGTTACGTTACACAAGGGCACATTCAGGCACGAGGAGATTATGTGATCGGCAGGCAGGGCGGCTCTGGAGGAGTGCTTGAGGCAGACTGGCACAGTGTTTTTTTTTATGCAGATTTCTATAGCTCGAACTCTACCTGAAGGTATTGGAGCGCTTTACATGAGCTCCGGTTACGTTACACAAGGGCACATTCAGGCACGAGGAGATTATGTGATCGGCAGGCAGGGCTGCTTGGGAGAAGCGCTCGAGGCAGGCTGGCATGGTGTTTTTTTTATGCAGGTTTCTATAGCGCGAACTTTGAAGGTATTAGAGCGCTTTACATGAGCTCTGGTTACGTTACACAATGGCACATTCAGGCACAGGGAGATTATGTGATCGGCAGGCAGGGCTGCTCGGGAGGAGCGCTTGAGGCAGTCTGGCACAGTGTTTTTTTATGCAGATTTCTATAGCGCGAACTCTACCTGAAGGTATTGGAGCGCTTTACATGAGCTCCGGTTACGTTACAGAAGGGCACTTTCAGGCACGGGGAGATTATGTGATCGGCAGGCAGGGCTGCTCGGGAGGAGCGCTTGAGGCAGGCTGGCACGGTGTTTTTTTTATGCAGAATTCTAAAGCGCGAACTCTACCTGAAGGTATTAGAGCACTTTACATGAGCTCCGGTTACGTCACACAAGGGCACATTCAGGCACGGGGAGATTATGTGATCGGCAGTCAGGGCTGCTCTGGAGGAGCGCTTGAGGCAGGCTGGCACGGTGTTTTTTTTAATGCAGATTTCTATAGCGCGAACTCTACCTGAAGGTATTAGAGCGCTTTACATGAGCTCCGGTTCCGTTACACAAGGGCACATTCAGGCACGGGGAGATTATGTGATCCGCAGGCAGGGCTGCTCGGGAGGAGCGCTTGAACCAGGCTGGCATGGTGGTTTTTTTAATGCAGATTTCTATAGCGCGAACTCTACCTGAAGGTATTGGAGCGCTTTACATGAGCTCCGGTTACGTTACACAAGGGCACATTCAGGCACGGGGAGATTATGTGATCGGCAGGCAGGGCTGTTCGGGAGGAGCGCTTGAGGCAGGCTGGCACGGTGTTTTATTTTTTTATGCAGATTTCTACAGCGCGAACTCTACCTGAAGGTATTGGAGCGCTTTACATGAGCTCCGGTTACGTTGCACAAGGGCACATTCAGGCACGGGGAGATTATGTGATCGGCAGGCAGGGCTGCTCGGGAGGAGCGCTTGAGGCAGGCTGGCACGGTGTTTTTTTTTAATGCAGATTTCTATAGCGCGAACTCTACCTGAAGGTATTGGAGTGCTTTACATAAGCTCCGGTTACGTTACACAAGGGCACATTCAGACATGGGGAGATTATGTGATCGGCAGGCAGGGCTGCTCGGGAGGACACCAGGAGGCACAATCTGACTGAAGCAGAATACCACCGGTCAATCCGTTCAGCCCATCCTTTCCGGCTCCTTACACGTAAACACTACCTAGCCTCCAGTGCCACTCTTGCCTGCTCAGCTACAGTAGGAATCCACTTATATACACCGTGGCATGGGAACGCAGTCAGAATGCGCGCAAGGTCTTTTATAAGGTGATCTACTCATAAATTGCGCGAATTCTAGCTGAAGGTATTGGAGCGCTTTACATGAGCTCCAGTTACATTACACAAGGGCACATTCAGGCACGGGGAGATTATGTGATCGGCAGGCAGGGCTGCTCAGCAGGAGCGCTTGAGGCAGGCTGGCACAGTGTTTTTTTTTTAATGCAGTTTTCTATAGCGCGATCTCTACCTGAAGGTATTGGAGCGCTTTACATGAGCTCCGGTTACGTTACAGAAGGACACATTCAGGCACGGGGAGATTATGTGATCGGCAGGCAGGGCTGCTCGGGAGGAGCACTTGAGGCAGGCTGGCACAGTGTTTTATTTTTTTTTATGCAGATTTCTATGGCGCGAACTCTACCTGAAGGTATTGCGGTGCTTTACATGAGCTCTGGTTACGTTACACTAGGGCACATTCAGGCACGGGGAGATTATGTGATTGGCAGGCAGGGCTGCTCGGGAGGAGCGCTTGAGGCAGGCTGGCACAGTGGTTTTTTTAATGCAGATTTCTATAGTGCGAACTCTTCCTGAAGGTATTGGAGCGCTTTACATAAGCTCCGGTTACGTTACACAAGGGCACATTCAGGCACGGGGATATTATGTGATCGGCAGGCAGGTCTGCTTCTCGGGAGGAGCGCTTCAGGCAGGCTGGCACGGTGTTTTTTTAATGCAGATTTCTATAGCGCAAACTCTACCTGAAGGTATTGAAGCGCTTTACATGAGGTCCGGTTACGTTACACAAGGGCACATTCAGGCACGGGGAGATTATGTAATCGGCAGGCGGGGCTGCTTGGGAGGAGCGCTTGAGGCAGGCTGGCACGGTGTTTGTTTTTTATGCAGATTTCTATAGCGCGAACTCTACCTGAAGGTATTTGAGCGCTTTACATGAGCTCCGGTTACGTTACACAAGGGCACATTCAGGCACGGGGAGATTATGTGATCTGCAGGCAGGGCTGCTCGGGAGGAGGGCTTGAAGCAGGCTGGCACAGTGTTTTTTTTAATGCAGATTTCTATAGCGTGAACTCTACCTGAAGGTATTGGAGCGCTTTACATAAGCTCCGGTTACGTTACACAAGGGCACATTCAGGCACGGGGAGATTATGTGATCGGCAGGCAGTGCTGCTCGGGAGGAGCGCTTGAGGCAGTCTGGCACGGTGTTTTTTTATGCAGATTTCTATAGCGCGAACTCTACCTGAAGGTATTGGAGCACTTTAAATGAGCTCCGGTTACGTTACACAAGGGCACATTCAGGCACGAGGAGATTATGTGATCGGCAGGCAGGGCGGCTCTGGAGGAGTGCTTGAGGCAGACTGGCACAGTGTTTTTTTTTATGCAGATTTCTATAGCTCGAACTCTACCTGAAGGTATTGGAGCGCTTTACATGAGCTCCGGTTACGTTACACAAGGGCACATTCAGGCACGAGGAGATTATGTGATCGGCAGGCAGGGCTGCTTGGGAGGAGCGCTCGAGGCAGGCTGGCATGGTGTTTTTTTTTATGCAGGTTTCTATAGCGCGAACTTTGAAGGTATTAGAGCGCTTTACATGAGCTCTGGTTACGTTACACAAGGGCACATTCAGGCACAGGGAGATTATGTGATCGGCAGGCAGGGCTGCTCGGGAGGAGCGCTTGAGGCAGTCTGGCACAGTGTTTTTTTATTCAGATTTCTATAGCGCGAACTCTACCTCAAGGTATTGGAGCGCTTTACATGAGCTCCGGTTACATTACACAAGGGCACATTCAGGCACGAGGAGATTATGTGATCAGCAGGCAGGGCTGCTCGGGAGGAGCGCTTGAGGCAGGCTGGCATGGTGTTTTTTTTTATGCAGGTTTCTATAGCGCGAACTCTACCTGAAGGTATTGGAGCGCTTTACATAAGCTCCGGTTACGTTACACAAGGGCACATTCAGACACGGGGAGATTATGTGATCGGCAGGCAGGGCTGCTCGGGAGGACACCAGGAGGCACAATCTGACTGAAGCAGAATACCACCGGTCAATCCGTTCAGCCCATCCTTTCCGGCTCCTTACACGTAAACACTACCTAGCCGCCAGTGCCACTCTTGCCTGCTCAGCTACAGTAGGAATCCACTTATATACACCGTGGCATGGGAACGCAGTCAGAATGCGCGCATGGTCTTTTATAAGGTGATCTACTCATAAATTGCGCGAATTCTAGCTGAAGGTATTGGAGCGCTTTACATGAGCTCCGGTTACGTTACACAAGGGCACATTCAGGCACGGGGAGATTATGTGATCGGCAGGCAGGGCTGTTCGGGAAGAGCGCTTGAGGCAGGCTGGCACGGTGTTTTTTTTATGCAGATTTCTATAGAGCGAACTCTACCTGAAGGTATTGGAGCGCTTTAACTAAGCTCCGGCTACGTTACACAAGGGCACATTCAGACACGGGGAGATTATGTGATCGGCAGGCAGGGCTGCTCGGGAGGACACCACGAGGCACAATCTGACTGAAGCAGAATACCACCGGTCAATCCGTTCAGCCCATCCTTTCCGGCTCCTTAAACGTAAACACTACCTAGCCTCCAGTGCCACTCTTGCCTGCTCAGCTATAGTAGGAATCCACTTATATACACCGTGGCATGGGAACGCAGTCAGAATGCGCGCATGGTCATTTATAAAGTGATCTACACACAAATTGCGCTAATTCTAGCTGAAGGTATTGGAGCGCTTTACATGAGCTTCAGTTACGTTACACAAGGGCACATTCAGGCACCGGGAGATTATGTGATCGGCAGGCAGGGCTGCTCAGCAGGAGCGCTTGAGGCAGGCTGGCACAGTGGTTTTTTTTTTATGCAGATTTCTATAGCGCGATCTCTACCTGAAGGTATTGGAGCGCTTTACATGAGCTCCGTTTACGTTACAGAAGGACACATTCAGGCACGGGGAGATTATGTGATCGGCAGGCAGGGCTGCTCGGGAGGAGCACTTGAGGCAGGCTGGCACGGTGTTTTATTTTTTTTTATGCAGATTTCTATAGCGCGAACTCTACCTGAAGGTATTGGGGCGCTTTACATGAGCTCCGGTTACGTTACACAAGGGCACATTCAGGCACGGGGAGATTATGTGATTGGCAGGCAGGGCTGCTTGGGAGGAGCGCTTGAGGCAGGCTGGCACAGTGTTTTTTTTAATGCAGATTTCTATAGTGCGAACTCTTCCTGAAGGTATGGAGCGCTTTACATAAGCTCCGGTTACGTTACACAAGGGCACATTCAGGCACGGGGAGATTATGTGATCGGCAGGCAGGGCTGCTCGGGAGGAGCGCTTGAGGCAGGCTGGCACAGTGGTTTATTTTTTTTATGCAGATTTCTATAGCGCGAACTCTACCTGAAGGTATTGGAGTGCTTTACATGAGCGCCGGTTACGTTACACAAGGGCACATTCAGGCACGGGGAGATTATGTGATCGGCAGGCAGGGCTGCTCGGGAGGAGCGCTTCAGGCAGGCTGGCACGGTGTTTTTTTTAATGCAGATTTCTATAGCCCGAACTCTACCTGAAGGGATTAGAGCGCTTTACATGAGCTCCGGTTACGTTACACAAGGGCACATTCAGGCACGGGGAGATTATGTGATCCGCAGGCAGGGCTGCTCAGTAGGAGCGCTTGAGGCAGGCTGGCACGGTGTTTTTTTTATGCAGATTTCTATAGCGCGAACTCTACCTGAAGTTATTGGAGCGCTTTACATGAGCTCCGGTTACGTTACACAAGGGCACATTCAGGCACGGGGAGATTATGTGATCGGCAGGCAGGTCTGCTCGGGAAGTGCGCTTGAGGCAGGGTGGCACGGTGTTTTTTTTATGCAGAATTCTAAAGCGCAAACTCTACCTGAAGGTATTAGAGCGCTTTACATGAGCTCCAGTTACGTTACACAAGGGCACATTCAGGCACGGGGAGATTATGTGATCGGCAGGCAGGGCTGCTCTGGAGGAGCGCTTGAGGCAGGCTGGCACAGTGTTTTTTTTAATGCAGATTTCTATAGCGCGAACTCTACCTGAAGGTATTGGAGTGCTTTACATGAGGTCCGGTTACGTTACACAAGGGCACATTCAGGCACGGGGAGATTATGTGATCGGCAGGCAGGGCTGCACCGTAGGAGCGCTTGAGGCAGGCTGGCACGATGTTTTTTTTTTAATGCAGATTTCTATAGCGCGATCTCTACCTGAAGGTATTGGAGCGCTTTACATGAGCTCCGGTTACGTTACACAAGGGCACATTCAGGCACGGGGAGATTATGTGATCGGCAGGCAGGGCTGCTCGGGAGGACACCAGGAGGCACAATCTGACTGAAACAGAATACCACCGGTCAATCCGTTCAGCCCATCCTTTCCGGCTCCTTACACGTAAAAACTACCTAGCCTCCAGTGCCACCCTTGCCTGCTCAGCTACAGTAGGAATCCACTTATATACACCGTGGCATCGGAACGCAGTCAGAATGCACGCATGGTCTTTTATAAAGTTATCTACTCATAAATAGCGCGAATTCTAGCTGAAGGTATTGGAGCACTTTACATGAGCTCTGGTTACGTTACCCAAGGGCACATTCAGGCACGGGGAGATTATGTGATCGGCAGGCAGGGCTGCTCGGCAGGAGCGCTTGAGGCAGGCTGGCACGGTGTTTATTTAAATGCAGATTTCTATAGCGCGAACTCTACCTGAAGGTATTAGAGCGCTTTACATGAGCTCCGGTTATGTTACACAAGGGCACATTCAGGCACGGGGAGATTATGTGATCCGCAGGCAGGGCTGCTCGGGAGAGGCGCTTGAGGCAGGCCTGCACAGTGTGTTTTTAATGCAGATTTCTATAGCGCGAACTCTACCTGAAGGGATTAGAGCGCTTTACATGAGCTCCGGTTACGTTACACAAGGGCACATTCAGGCACGGGGAGATTATGTGATCTGCAGGCAGGGGTGCTCGGGAGGAGCGCTTGAGACAGGCTGGCACAGTGTTTTTTTATGCAGATTTCTATAGCGCGAACTCTACCTGAAGGTATTGGAGCGCTTTACATGAGCTCCGGTTACGTTACAGAAGGGCACATTCAGGCACGGGGAGATTATGTGATCTGCAGGCAGGGCTGCTCGGGAGGAGCGCTTGAGGCAGGCTGGCACGGTGTTTTTTTTATGCAGAATTCTAAAGCGCGAACTCTACCTGAAGGTATTAGAGCACTTTACATGAGCTCCAGTTACGTTACACAAGGGCACATTCAGGCACGGGGAGATTATGTGATCGGCAGTCAGGGCTGCTCCGGAGGAGCGCTTGAGGCAGGCTGGCACGGTGTTTATTTAAATGCAGATTTCTATAGCGCGAACTCTATCTGAAGGTATTAGAGCGCTTTACATGAGCTCCGGTTACGTTACACAAGGGCACATTCAGGCACGGCGAGATTATGTGATCCGCAGGCAGGGCTGCTCGGGAGAGGAGCTTGAGGCAGGCCTGCACAGTGTTTTTTTAATTCAGATTTCTATAGCGCGAACTCTACCTGAAGGTATTGGAGCGCTTTACATAAGCTCCGGTTACGTTACACAAGGGCACATTC
Source organism: Calotriton arnoldi (assembly GCA_963921515.1). NCBI lineage: Eukaryota > Metazoa > Chordata > Amphibia > Caudata > Salamandridae > Calotriton > Calotriton arnoldi. The sequence goes on along the minus strand of CAWUFW010004402.1, from coordinate 1,277,787 downwards.
AGGCACGGGGAGATTATGTGATCGGCAGGCAGGGCTGCTCAAGAGGAGCGCTTGAGGCAGGCTGGCACAGTGTTTTTTTATGCAGATTTCTATAGCGCGAACTCTACCTGAAGGTATTGGAGAGCTTTACATGAGCTCCGGTTACGTTACACAAGGGCACATTCAGGCACGGGGAGATTATGTGATCGGCAGGGAGGGCTGCTCGGGAGGAGCGCTTGAGGCAGGCTGGCACTGTGTTTTTTTTAATGCATATTTCGATAGCGCGAACTCTACCTGAAGGTATTGGAGCGCTTTACATGAGCTCCGGTTACGTTACACAAGGGCACATTCAGGCACGGTGAGATTATGTGATCGGCAGGCAGGGCTGCTCGGGAAGAGCGCTTGAGGCAGGCTGGCACAGTGTTTTTTTTTTTGTAGAGTTCTATAGCGCGAACTCTACCTGAAGGTATTGGAGCGCTTTACATGAGCTCCGGTTACGTTACACTAGGGCACATTCAGGCACAGGGAGATTATGTGATCGGCAGGCAGGGCTGCTCGGGAGGAGCGCTTGAGGCAGGCTGGCACAGTGTTTTTTTTTATGCAGGTTTCTATAGTGCGAACTCCACCTGAAGGTATTAGAGCGCTTAACATGAGCTCCGGTTACGTTACACAAGGGCACATTCAGGCACGAGGAGATTATGTGATCGGCAGGCAGGGCTGCTCGAGAGGAGCGCTTCAGGCAGGCTGGCACAGTGTTTTTTTTTATGCAGATTTCTATAGCGTGAACTCCACCTGAAGGTATTGGAGGGCTTTACATGAGCTCCGGTTACGTTACACAAGGGCACATTCAGGCACGGGGAGATTATGTGATCGGCAGGCAGGGCTGCTCGGGAGGAGCGCTTCAGGCAGGCTGGCACGGTGTTTTTTTAATGCAGATTTCTATAGCCCGAACTCTACCTGAAGGGATTAGAGCGCTTTACATGAGCTCCGGTTACGTTACACAAGGGCACATTCAGGCACGGGGAGATTATGTGATCTGCAGGCAGGGGTGCTCGGGAGGAGCGCTTGAGACAGGCTGGCACAGTGTTTTTTTTATGCAAATTTCTATAGCGCGAACTCTACCTGAAGGTATTGGAGCGCTTTACATGAGCTCCGGTCACGTTACAGAAGGGCACATTCAGGCACGGGGAGATTATGTGATCGGCAGGCAGGGCTGTTCGGGAGGAGCGCTTGAGGCAGGCTGGCACGGTGTTTTTTTTATGCAGAATTCTAAAGCGCGAACTCTACCTGAAGGTATTAGAGCACTTTACATGAGCACCGGTTACGTTACACAAGGGCACATTCAGGCACGGGGAGATTATGTGATCAGCAGTCAGGGCTGCTCCGGAGGAGCGCTTGAGGCAGGCTGGCACGGTGTTTTTTTTTAATGCAGATTTCTATAGCGCGAATTCTAGCTGAAGGTATTGGAACGCTTTACATGAGCTCCAGTTACATTACACAAGGGCACATTCAGGCACGGGGAAATTATGTGATCGGCAGGCAGGGCTGCTCAGCAGGAGCGCTTGAGGCAGGCTGGCACAGTGTTTTTTTTTTAATGCAAATTTCTATAGCGCGATCTCTACCTGAAGGTATTGGAGCGCTTTACATGAGCTCCGGTTACGTTACAGAAGGACACATTCAGGCACGGGGAGATTATGTGATCGGCAGGCAGGGCTGCTCGGGAGGAGCACTTGAGGCAGGCTGGCACGGTGTTTTATTTTTTTATGCAGATTTCTATAGCGCGAACTCTACCTGAAGGTATTGGGGTGCTTTACATGAGCTCCGGTTACGTTACACGAGGGCACATTCAGGCGCGGGGAGATTATGTGATTGGCAGGCAGGGCTGCTCGGGAGGAGCGCTTGAGGCAGGCTGGCACAGTGTTTTTTTTAATGCAGATTTCTATAGCGCGAACTCCACCTGAAGGTATTAGAGCGCTTTACATGAGCTCCAGTTACGTTACACAAGGGCACATTCAGGCACGGGGAGATTATGTGATCGGCAGGCAGGGCTGCTCGGGAGGAGCGCTTCAGGCAGGCTGGCACAGTGTTTTTTTTATGCAGATTTCTATAGCGTGAACTCCACCTGAAGGTATTGGAGGGCTTTACATGAGCTCCAGTTACGTTACACAAGGGCACATTCAGGCACGGGCAGATTATGTGATCGGCAGGCAGGGCTGCTCGGGAGGAGCGCTTCAGGCAGGCTGGCACGGTGTTTTTTTAATGCAGATTTCTATAGCCCGAACTCTACCTGAAGGGATTAGAGCGCTTTACATGATCTCCGGTTACGTTACACAAGGGCACATTCAGGCACGGGGAGATTATGTGATCTGCAGGCAGGGGTGCTCGGGAGGAGCGCTTGAGACAGGCTGGCACAGTGTTTTTTTTATGCAGATTTCTATAGCGCGAACTCTACCTGAAGGTATTGGAGCGCTTTACATGAGCTCCGGTTACGTTACAGAAGGGCACATTCAGGCACGGGGAGATTATGTGATCGGCAGGCAGGGCTGCTCGGGAGGAGCGCTTGAGGCAGGCTGGCACAGTGTTTTTTTTAATGCAGATTTCTATAGCGCGAACTCTACCTGAAGGTATTGGAGGGCTGTACATGAGCTCCAGTTACGTTACACAAGGGCACATTCAGGCACGGGCAGATTATGTGATCGGCAGGCAGGGCTGCTCGGGAGGAGCGCTTCAGGCAGGCTGGCACGGTGTTTTTTTAATGCAGATTTCTATAGCCCGAACTCTACCTGAAGGGATTAGAGCGCTTTACATGAGCTCCGGTTACGTTACACAAGGGCACATTCAGGCACGGGGAGATTATGTGATCTGCAGGCAGGGGTGCTCGGGAGGAGCGCTTGAGACAGGCTGGCACAGTGTTTTTTTTATGCAGATTTCTATAGCGCGAACTCTACCTGAAGGAATTGGAGCGCTTTACATGAGCTCCGGTTACGTTACAGAAGGGCACATTCAGGCACGGGGAGATTATGTGATCGGCAGGCAGGGCTGCTCGGGAGGAGCGCTTGAGGCAGGCTGGCACAGTGTTTTTTTTATGCAGAATTCTAAAGCGCGAACTCTACCTGAAGGTATTAGAGCACTTTACATGAGCTCCAGTTACGTTACACAAGGGCACATTCAGGCACGGGGAGATTATGTGATCGGCAGTCAGGGCTGCTCGGGAGGAGCGCTTCAGGCAGGCTGGCACGGTGTTTTTTTAATGCAGATTTCTATAGCCCGAACTCTACCTGAAGGGATTAGAGTGCTTTACATGAGCTCCGGTTCTGTTACACAAGGGCACATTCAGGCACGGGGAGATTATGTGATCCGCAGGCAGGGCTGCTCGGGAGGAGCGCTTGAGCCAGGCTGGCACAGTGTTTTTTTTAATGCAGATTTCTATAGCGCGAACTCTACCTGAAGGTATTGGAGCGCTTTACATGAGCTCCGGTTACGTTACACAAGGGCACATTCAGGCACGGGGAGATTATGTGATCGGCAGGCAGGGCTGCTCGGGAGGAGCGCTTGAGGCAGCTTGGCACAGTGTTTTATTTTTTTTATGCAGATTTCTATAGCGCGAACTCTACCTGAAGGTATTGGAGCGCTTTACATAAGCTCCGGTTACGTTACACAAGGGCACATTCAGACACGGGGAGATTATGTGATCGGCAGGCAGGGCTGCTCGGGAGGACACCAGGAGGCACAATCTGACTGAAGCAGAATACCACCGGTCAATCCGTTCAGCCCATCCTTTCCGGCTCCTTACACGTAAACACTACCTAGCCTCCAGTGCCACTCTTGCCTGCTCAGCTACAGTAGGAATCCACTTATATACACCGTGGCATGGGAACGCAGTCAGAATGCGCGCATGGTCTTTTATAAGGTGATCTACTCATAAATTGCGCGAATTCTAGCTGAAGGTATTGGAGCGCTTTACATGAGCTCCAGTTACATTACACAAGGGCACATTCAGGCACGGGGAGATTATGTGATCGGCAGGCAGGGCTGCTCAGCAGGAGTGCTTGAGGCAGGCTGGCACAGTTTTTTTTTTTTTTATGCAGATTTCTATAGCGCGATCTCTACCTGAAGGTATTGGAGCGCTTTACATGAGCTCCGGTTACGTTACAGAAGGACACATTCAGGCACAGGGAGATTATGTGATCGGCAGGCAGGGCTGCTCGGGAGGAGCACTTGAGGCAGGCTGGCACGGTGTTTTATTTTTTTTTATGCAGATTTCTATAGCGCGAACTCTACCTGAAGGTATTGCGGCGCTTTACATGAGCTCTGGTTACGTTACACGAGGGCACATTCAGGCATGGGGAGATTATGTGATTGGCAGGCAGGGCTGCTCGGGAGGAGCGCTTCAGGCAGGCTGGCACGGTGTTTTTTTAATGCAGATTTCTATAGCGCAAACTCTACCTGAAGGTATTGAAGCGCTTTACATGAGGTCCGGTTACGTTACACAAGGGCACATTCAGGCACGGGGAGATTATGTGATCGGCAGGCAGGTCTGCTCGGGAGGAGCGCTTCAGGCAGGCTGGCACGGTGTTTTTTTAATGCAGATTTCTATAGCGCAAACTCTACCTGAAGGTATTGAAGCGCTTTACATGAGGTCTGGTTACGTTACACAAGGGCACATTCAGGCACGGGGAGATTATGTGATCGGCAGGCGGGGCTGCTTGGGAGGAGCGCTTGAGGCAGGCTGGCACGGTCTTTGTTTTTTATGCAGATTTCTATAGCGCGAACTCTACCTGAAGGTATTTGAGCGCTTTACATGAGCTCCGGTTATGTTACACAAGGGCACATTCAGGCACGGGGAGATTATGTGATCTGCAGGCAGGGCTGCTCGGGAGGAGCGCTTGAAGCAGGCTGGCACGGTGTTTTTTTTAATGCAGATTTCTATAGCGTGAACTCTACCTGAAGGTATTGGAGCGCTTTACATAAGCTCCGGTTACGTTACACAAGGGCACATTCAGGCACGGGGAGATTATGTGATCGGCAGGCAGTGATGCTCGGGAGGAGCGCTTGAGGCAGGCTGGCACGGTCTTTGTTTTTTATGCAGATTTCTATAGCGCGAATTCTAGCTGAAGGTATTGGAGCGCTTTACATGAGCTCCAGTTACATTACACAAGGGCACATTCAGGCACAGGGAGATTATGTGATCGGCAGGCAGGGCTGCTCAGCAGGAGCGCTTGAGGCAGGCTGGCACAGTGTTTTTTTTTTTTAATGCAAATTTCTATAGCGCGATCTCTACCTGAAGGTATTGGAGCGCTTTACATGAGCTCCGGTTACGTTACAGAAGGACACATTCAGGCACGGGGAGATTATGTGATCGGCAGGCAGGGCTGCTCGGGAGGAGCACTTGAGGCAGGCTGGCACGGTGTTTTATTTTTTTTTATGCAGATTTCTATAGCGCGAACTCTACCTGAAGGTATTGGGGTGCTTTACAGGAGCTCCGGTTACGTTACACGAGGGCACATTCAGGCACGGGGAGATTATGTGATTGGCAGGCAGGGCTGCTCGGGAGGAGCGCTTGAGGCAGGCTGGCACAGTGTTTTTTTAATGCAGATTTCTATAGCGCGAACTCCACCTGAAGGTATTAGAGCGCTTTACATGAGCTCCAGTTACGTTACACAAGGGCACATTCAGGCACGGGCAGATTATGTGATCGGCAGGCAGGGCTGCTCGGGAGGAGCGCTTCAGGCAGGCTGGCATGGTGTTTTTTTAATGCAGATTTCTATAGCCCGAACTCTACCTGAAGGGATTAGAGGGCTTTACATGAGCTCCGGTTACGTTACACAAGGGCACAATCAGGCACGGGGAGATTATGTGATCTGCAGGCAGGTGTGCTCGGGAGGAGCGCTTGAGACAGGCTGGCACAGTGTTTTTTTTATGCAGATTTCTATAGCGCGAACTCTACCTGAAGGTATTGGAGCGCTTTACATGAGCTCCGGTTACGTTACAGAAGGGCACATTCAGGCACGGGGAGATTATGTGATCGGCAGGCAGGGCTGCTCGGGAGGAGCGCTTGAGGCAGGCTGGCACGGTGTTTTTTTTATGCAGAATTCTAAAGCGCGAACTCTACCTGAAGGTATTAGAGCACTTTACATGAGCTCCGGTTATGTTACACAAGGGCACATTCAGGCACGGGGAGATTATGTGATCGGCAGTCAGGGCTGCTCTGGAGGAGCGCTTGAGGCAGGCTGCACGGTGTTTTTTTTTAATGCAGATTTCTATAGCGCGAACTCTACCTGAAGGTATTAGAGCGCTTTACATGAGCTCCGGTTCCGTTACACAAGGGCACATTCAGGCACGGGGAGATTATGTGATCCGCAGGCAGGGCTGCTCGGGAGGAGCGCTTGAGCCAGGCTGGCATGGTGGTTTTTTTAATGCAGATTTCTATAGCGCGAACTCTACCTGAAGGTATTGGAGCGCTTTACATGAGCTCCGGTTACGTTACACAAGGGCACATTCAGGCACGGGGAGATTATGTGATCCGCAGGCAGGGCTGCTCGGGAGGAGCGCTTGAGGCAGGCTGGCACGGTGTTTTATTTTTTTTTATGCAGATTTCTATAGCGCGAACTCTACCTGAAGGTATTGGAGCGCTTTACATGAGCTCCGGTTACGTTGCACAAGGGCACATTCAGGCACGGGGAGATTATGTGATCGGCAGGCAGGGCTGCTCGGGAGGAGCGCTTGAGGCAGGCTGGCACGGTGTTTTTTTAATGCAGATTTCTATAGCGCGAACTCTACCTGAAGGTATTGGAGTGCTTTACATAAGCTCCGGTTACGTTACACAAGGGCACATTCAGACATGGGGAGATTATGTGATCGGCAGGCAGGGCTGCTCGGGAGGACACCAGGAGGCACAATCTGACTGAAGCAGAATACCACCGGTCAATCCGTTCAGCCCATCCTTTCCGGCTCCTTACACGTAAACACTACCTAGCCTCCAGTGCCACTCTTGCCTGCTCAGCTACAGTAGGAATCCACTTATATACACCGTGGCATGGGAACGCAGTCAGAATGCGCGCATGGTCTTTTATAAGGTGATCTACTCATAAATTGCGCGAATTCTAGCTGAAGGTATTGGAGCGCTTTACATGAGCTCGTTACATTACACAAGGGCACATTCAGGCACGGGGAGATTATGTGATCGGCAGGCAGTGCTGCTCAGCAGGAGCGCTTGAGGCAGGCTGGCACAGTGTTTTTTTTTTTTTATGCAGTTTTCTATAGCGCGATCTCTACCTGAAGGTATTGGAGCGCTTTACATGAGCTCCGGTTACGTTACAGAAGGACACATTCAGGCACGGAAAGATTATGTGATCGGCAGGCAGGGCTGCTCGGGAGGAGCACTTGAGGCAGGCTGGCACGGTGTTTTATTTATTTTTTATGCAGATTTCTATAGCGCGAACTCTACCTGAAGGTATTGCAGCGCTTTACATGAGCTCTGGTTACGTTACACGAGTGCACATTCAGGCACGGTGAGATTATGTGATTGGCAGGCAGGGCTGCTCGGGAGGAGCGCTTGAGGCAGGCTGGCACAGTGGTTTTTTTAATGCAGATTTCTATAGTGCGAACTCTTCCTGAAGGTATTGGAGCGCTTTACATAAGCTCCGGTTACGTTACACAAGGGCACATTCAGGCACGGGGATATTATGTGATCGGCAGGCAGGTCTGCTCGGGAGGAGCGCTTCAGGCAGGCTGGCACGGTGTTTTTTTAATGCAGATTTCTATAGCGCAAACTCTACCTGAAGGTATTGAAGCGCTTTACATGAGGTCCGGTTACGTTACACAAGGGCACATTCAGGCACGGGGAGATTATGTGATCGGCAGGCGGGGCTGCTTGGGAGGAGCGCTTGAGGCAGGCTGGCACGGTGTTTGTTTTTTATGCAGATTTCTATAGCGCGAACTCTACCTGAAGGTATTTGAGCGCTTTACATGAGCTCCGGTTACGTTACACAAGGGCACATTCAGGCACGGGAGATTATGTGATCTGCAGGCAGGGCTGCTCGGGAGGAGCGCTTGAAGCAGGCTGGCACAGTGTTTTTTAATGCAGATTTCTATAGCGTGAACTCTACCTGAAGGTATTGGAGCGCTTTACATAAGCTCCGGTTACGTTACACAAGGGCACATTCAGGCACGGGGAGATTATGTGATCGGCAGGCAGTGCTGCTCGGGAGGAGCGCTTGAGGCAGGCTGGCACGGTGTTTTTTTATGCAGATTTCTATAGCGCGAACTCTACCTGAAGGTATTGGAGCGCTTTAAATGAGCTCCGGTTACGTTACACAAGGGCACATTCAGGCACGAGGAGAGTATGTGATCGGCAGGCAGGGCTGCTTGGGAGGAGCGCTCGAGGCAGGCTGGCATGGTGTTTTTTTTATGCAGGTTTCTATAGCGCGAACTTTGAAGGTATTAGAGCGCTTTACATGAGCTCTGGTTACGTTACACAAGGGCACATTCAGGCACAGGGAGATTATGTGATCGGCAGGCAGGGCTGCTCGGGAGGAGCGCTTGAGGCAGTCTGGCACAGTGTTTTTTATGCAGATTTCTATAGCGCGAACTCTACCTCAAGGTATTGGAGCGCTTTACATGAGCTCCGGTTACGTTACACAAGGGCACATTCAGGCACGAGGAGATTATGTGATCAGCAGGCAGGGCTGCTCGGGAGGAGCGCTTGAGGCAGGCTGGCATGGTGTTTTTTTTATGCAGGTTTCTATAGCGCGAACTCTACCTGAAGGTATTGGAGTGCTTTACATAAGCTCCGGTTACGTTACACAAGGGCACATTCAGACACGGGGAGATTATGTGATCGGCAGGCAGGGCTGCTCGGGAGGACACCAGGAGGCACAATCTGACTGAAGCAGAATACCACCGGTCAATCCGTTCAGCCCATCCTTTCCGGCTCCTTACACGTAAACACTACCTAGCCGCCAGTGCCACTCTTGCCTGCTCAGCTACAGTAGGAATCCACTTATATACACCGTGGCATGGGCACGCAGTCAGAATGCGCGCATGGTCTTTTATAAGGTGATCTACTCATAAATTGCGCGAATTCTAGCTGAAGGTATTGGAGCGCTTTACATGAGCTCCAGTTACATTACACAAGGGCACATTCAGGCACGGGGAGATTATGTGATCGGCAGGCAGGGCTGCTCAGCAGGAGCGCTTGAGGCAGGCTGGCACAGTTTTTTTTTCTTTTTATGCAGATTTCTATAGCGCGATCTCTACCTGAAGGTAAGGGAGCACTTTACATGAGCTCCGGTTACGTTACAGAAGGACACATTCAGGCACGGGGAGATTATGTGATCGGCAGGCAGGGCTGCTCGGGAGGAGCACTTGAGGCAGGCTGGCACGGTGTTTTATTTTTTTATGCAGATTTCTATAGCGCAAACTCTACCTGAAGGTATTGGGGCGCTTACATGAGCTCCGGTTACGTTACACGAGGGCACATTCAGGCACGGGGAGATTATGTGATTGGCAGGCAGGGCTGCTCGGGAGGAGCGCTTGAGGCAGGCTGGCACAGTGTTTTTTTTAATGCAGATTTCTATAGTGCGAACTCTTCCTGAAGGTATTGGAGCGCTTTACATAAGCTCCGGTTACGTTACACAAGGGCACATTCAGGCACGGGGAGATTATGTGATCGGCAGGCAGGTCTGCTCGGGAGGAGCGCTTCAGGCAGGCTGGCACGGTGTTTTTTTAATGCAGATTTCTATAGCGCAAACTCTACCTGAAGGTATTGAAGCGCTTTACATGAGGTCCGGTTACGTTACACAAGGGCACATTCAGGCACGGGGAGATTATGTGATCGGCAGGCGGGGCTGCTTGGGAGGAGCGCTTGAGGCAGGCTGGCACGGTCTTTGTTTTTTATGCAGATTTCTATAGCGCGAACTCTACCTGAAGGTATTAGAGCGCTTTACATGAGCTCCGGTTACGTTACACAAGGGCACATTCAGGCACGGGGAGATTATGTGATCTGCAGGCGGGGCTGCTCGGGAGGAGCGCTTGAGGCAGGCTGGCACAGTGTTTTTTTATGCAGATTTCTATAGCGCGAACTCTACCTCAAGGTATTGGAGCGCTTTACATGAGCTCCGGTTACGTTACACAAGGGCACATTCAGGCACGAGGAGATTATGTGATCGGCAGGCAGGGCTGCTCTGGAGGAGCGCTTGAGGCAGGCTGGCACAGTGTTTTTTTTATGCAGATTTGTATAGCGCGAACTCTACCTGAAGGTATTGGAGCGCTTTACATGAGCTCCGGTTACGTTACACAAGGGCACATTCAGGCATGGGGAGATTATGTGATCGGCAGGCAGGGCTGCTCGGGAGGAGCGCTTGAGGCAGGCTGGCACTGTGTTTTTTTTTAACCCCTTCGGTGCCCATGACGAGCTGGACTCGTTATGGCACAAGGTGGGCGTGTGCTCATGACGAGTCCAGCTCGTCATGGCACATCGCCCCGGAAATCCCTCTGGTGCGGGCACCAGAGGGATTCCCTTTACATCAAAAGAGCCTCGGGAGCTGGGGAAGAGCATCCTCAGCTCCCGAGGCCCCCCCCCTGGTTTCCCTGAAATGACGATAGAGGTATCGTTGGAAAGGGGAGAATCTCCCCTTTCCAATGATACCCCTCCCCAGTGGATGCCTGCTTGCAGATCGCCACAGGAGGGCGATCCCCAAGCAGGGATCCACCCACTAGACACCAGGGAGGAGGGAGTGACCCCTTGGCAAGGGAATTCAATTTGGTGAAATTTAGTCTTTTTGCCCCCCCTGGGGAGCAGATGGGGGCAGAAGCCCTCAATCAGCCCCCCGGGGGGGACAAAAAGCCCACTAGACACCAGGGATTTTTTTAGCATAGAAAAATAAGGGTGGGGGCTGCCCAAAACGGGCATGCCCATGCCCCCCACCCTCCCCACAATCATTACAGTCTTTCTGACCCCCCTGGGGGGCAGATGGGGGCAGTAGCCCCCAATCTGCCCCCCCGGGGGGGGCAGAAAGCCCACTAAACACCAGGGATTCGTTTAAATTTTTTTTTTTTAGGGTGGGGGCTGCCCAAAACGGGCACGCCCATGCCCCCACCCACCCGCCACCATTACAGCCTTTTTGCCCCCCCTGGGGGGCAGATGGGGCATTGGCTCCTAATCTGCCCCTTCGGGGGGGCGAAAAGCCCACTTGACGCCAGGAATTTTTTTTGCGCATTTTATTTAGGGTGGGGGCTGCCTGAAACGGGCACGCCAATGCCCCCACCCCCGCCACCATTACAGCCCTTCCCCCCCCTGGGGGGCAGATGGGGCAGTAGCCCCCATTCTGCCCCCCGGGGGGGCAGAAATCCCACTAAATGCCAGGGATTTTATTTTGCACAATTTGTTTTAGGGTGGGGGCTGCTCAAAACGGGCAGGTCAATGCCCCCACCCCCGCCACCATTACAGCCTTTCTGCCCCCCCGGGGGGCAGAAAGCCCACTTGATGCCAGGGATTTCTTATGCGCATTTGTTTTTAGGGTGGGGGCTGCCCAAAATGGGCACGCCAATGCCCCCACCCCTCACCACCATTACAGCCTTTCTGCCCCCCCCTGAAGGGGCAGAAAGGCCCCTAAACACCAGGGATTTTTTTGGGCGCAATTTTTTTCAGGGTGCAGGCTGCCCGAAACGGGCACGCCAATGCCCCCAACCCCACCCCACAAAAATGACAGTCTTTCTGCCCCCCCAGGAGGCAGATGTGAGCTGAAGCCCCCAATATGGCCCCCCCCGGGGGGCGCAGAAAGCCCACTAGAAACCACAGATTTTTTTGTTTTATTCGTGTAGGGGTAGGGGCTGCCCAAAATGGGCATGACAATACCCCCACCCCACCCCCTGAGAAATTCCAGTCTTTCTGCCCCCCGGGAGGGCAGATGGGGGCAGTGGCCCCTGATCTGCCCCCTGGGGGGGCAGAAAGCCCACTAGGCACCAGCGATTACGCAGGCTTTTTTTATGCGTGGGGGTGGGGGCTGCCCAAAATGGTCATACCAATGCCCCCACCCCCACAAAAAATAGCCACAGTCTTTCTGCCCCACTTGGGGGCATATTGGGATGAACCCCCCTCCCCCGATTCCCCCCCAGGGCGGCAGAAAGCCCACTAGGCTCCGACAAAATTCCACAAACCCCGCGTTCTCCAAAGTCTTCCGAGAAAAATGGTACCTCACTTGCATGGGTAGGCCTAGTGCCCGCGACAGGAAACGGCCCAAAACGCAACGTGGACACACTACATTTTCACAGTGAAAACTGACACTTTTTTTGCAAAGTGCCTAGCTGTAGACTTTGAACCCTAGCTCTGCCGGCACCTAGGGAAACCTAGCAAACCTATACATTTTTGAAAACTAGACACCCAGGGGGATCCAGGATGGGGTGACTTGACTGGCTCTCACCAGGTTCTGTTACCCAGAATCCCTTGCAAACCTAAATATTTGTCCAAAAAAACAAATTTTCCTCACATTTCTGTGGTGGAAAGTGCTGGAATCTGCGTGGGTCCACAAAATTCTACCCACCCCGCGTTCCCCAAAGTCTTCCGAGAAAAATGGTACCTCACTTGTGTGGGTAGGCCTAGTGCCCGCGACAGGCAAGGGCCCAAAACCTGTTGAGGCGACATCAAAATGACCTATCACAAAACAACCTGGTTTTGCAAGGGGGGTACCATGAGTTTTTGGCCCAGGGCTTGGCGGCCATCTAGGGAAACCCACCAAACCCACACATTTCTGAAAACTAGATACCCAGGGGAGTCCAGCGAGGTATGGCTTGTGTGGGTCCCCCAACGTTTTCCTACCTAGAACCCCCTGCAAACCTCAAATTTAGCTGAAAAATTCAGTTTTTTCTCACATTTCTGTGTGGGAAAGTTCTGGAATCTACGTGGATCCACAAATTTCCTCACACCCAGCGTTCCCCCAGGTCTCCCGATAAAAATGATACCTCACCCGCGTGGGTGGGTCAAGTACCCGCGACAGGCAAGGGCCCAAAACCTATTGAGGCGACATCAAAATGACCTATCACAAAACAACCTGGTTTTGCAAGGGGGGTCACCTGGGTTTTTGTCCCCGGGCTCGGTGGCCATCTTGGAAAACTACCAAACCCAAACATTTCTGAAAACCAGATACCCGGGGGAGTCCAGAGAGGTATGGCTTGCATGGGTCCCCCAACGTTTTCCTACCCAGAATCCCCTGCAAACCTCAAATTTAGCTGAAAAAATCACCTTTTCCATACAATTTTGCGTGGGATCACCGTGCCGGCACAAATGTCCTACCACCCTGTTTGCCCAGGTCTCCCGATAAAAATGGTACCTTACTCGCATGGGTGGTTCAAGTACCCGTGACAGGTAAGGGCCCAAAACGTATTGAGGAGACATCAAAATGACCTATCACAAAACAACCTGGTTTTGCAAGGGGAGTCACCTAGGTTTTTGGCCCCGGGCTCGGCGGCCATCTTAGGAAACATACCAAACCCACACATTTCTGAAAACTAGACACTTGGGGGAGTCCAGCAAGGTATGGCTTGCGAGGGTCCCCTCACGTTTTCCTACCCAGAATCCCCTGCAAACCTCAAATTTAGCTGAAAAATAATCACTTTTTTCTCAAATTTCTGTGTGGGAAAGTTCTGGAATCTACGTGGATCCACAAATTTCCTACCACCCAGTGTTCCCCCAGGTCTCCCGATGAAAATGGTACCTCATTTGCTTGGGTGGGTCAAGTACCTGCGACAGGCAAGGGCTCAAAACGTATTGAGGAGACATCAAAATGACCTATCACAAAACAACCTGGTTTTGCAAGGGAGCCACCTGGGTTTTGGCCCTGGGCTCGGCGGTCATCTTCGGAAACCTACCAAACCCACACATTTCTGAAAACTAGACACTCGGCGGAGTTCAGAAAGGTATGGCTTGCATGGGTCCCCCAACGTTTTCCTACCCAGAATCCCCTGCAAACCTCAAATTTAGCTGAAAAAATAACTTTTTTCTCAAATTTCTGTGTGGGAAAGTTCTGGAATCTACGTGGATCCACAAATTTCCTACCACCCAGTGTTCGCCCAGGTCTCTCGATAAAAATGGTACCTCACTCGTGTGGGTGGGTCAAGTACCCGCGACAGGCAAGGGCCCAAAATGTATTGACGGGACATCAAAATTACCTATCACAAAACAACATGGATTTGCAAAGGGTGTCACCTGGGTTTTTGGCCCTGGGCTCGGCGGCCATCTTGGAAAACTTCCAAACCCACACATTTCTGAAAAGTAGACACCTGGGGGAGTCCAGCAAGGTATGGCTTGCGTGGGTCCCCCAACATTTTCCTACCCAGAATCCCCTGCAAACCTCAAATTCAGCTGAAAAAAATCACTTTTTTCTCAAATTTCTGTGTGGGAAAGTTCTGGAACCTGCGTGGATCCACAAATTTCCTCCCACCCAGCAATCCACCAGGTCTCCCGATAAAAATGGTACCTCACTTGTGTGGGTAGGCAAAGTGGCTAAAACAGGAAATGGCCCAAATCGTATTGTGGAGTCTTCAAAATTACCTATAACAAAACTACCTGGTTTTGGGGGGGGTACCTGGTTTTTTGGCCCCGGCTTGCTGCCATCTAGGGAAACCTACCAAACCCACATGTTTTTGAAAACTAGACACCCTGGGGAGTTCAAAGAGGTATGGCTTGCGTGGATCCCCCAACGTTTCCCTACCCAGAATCCCCTGCAAACCTCAAATTTGGCTGAAAAAAACATATTTTCCACATATTTTTTGCGTGGAATCACCATGCTGGCACAAATGTCCTACCACCCAGTGTTCCCCTTGTTCTCCCGAGTAAAATGATACCTCACTTGTGTGGGTGTCCAAAGCAGAACTGGCTAAAAACGTATTTTTAAAAAAATATAGCACTTAGAATTCTCGGTGCTATACTCTAAATCCCTATGTTTTGGGCTCTTCTTAGTCACAGGCCTTTGGCCCACCCACACAAGTGAGGTATCATTTTACTCGGGAGAACAAGGAGAACGCTGGGTGATAGGACATTTGTGCCGGTACGGTGATCCCACGCACAAATGTATGGAAAAAGTGATTTTTTCAGCTAAATTTGAGGTTTGCAGCGGATTCTGGGTGGGAAAACGTTGGGGGACTCACGCAAGCCATACCTCGCTGGACTTCCCCGGGTGTCTAGTTTTCAGAAATGTGTGGGTTTGGTAGGTTTCCCTAGATGGCCGCCGAGCCCGGGGCCAAAAATTCATGGGACACCCCTTGCAAAACCAGGTTGTTTTGTGATAGGTAATTTTGATGTCCCCTCAATAGGTTTTGGGCCCTTGCGTGTCGTGGGTACTTGACCCACCCATGCGAGTGAGGTATCATTTTTATCGGGAGACCTGGGGGAATGCTGGGTGGGAGGAAATTTGTGGATACACGTAGATTCCAGAACTTTCCCACACAGAAATGTGAGAAAAAAGTGATTTTTTTCAGCTAAATTTGAGGTTTGCAGGGGATTCTGGGTAGGAAAACGTTAGGGGACCCACGCAAGCCATACCTCGTTGGACTCCCCCGGGAGTCTAGTTTTCAGAAATGTGTGGGTTTGGTAGGTTTCCCTAGATGGCCGCCGAGCCCGGGGCCAAAAACTCTTGGGACCCCCCTTGCAAAACCAGGTTGTTTTGTGATAGGTAATTTTGATGTTGCTTCAATAGGTTTTGGGCCCTTGCGTGTCGTGGGTACTTGACCCACCCATGCGAGTGAGGTATCATTTTTATCGGGAGACCTGGGGAACGCTGGGTGGTAGGAAATTTGTGTCAGCCTGGTGATGCCACAACTTTCCCACACAAAAATGTGTGAAAAAAGTGATTTTTTCCAGCTAAATTTCAGGATTGCAGGGGATTCTGGGTAAGAAAACGTTGGGGGATCCACGCAAGCCATACCTCCCTGGAATCCCCGGGTGTCTAGTTTTCAGAAATGTGTGGGTTTGGTAGGTTTCCTAGGTGGCCGCCGAGCCCGGGCCAAAAGCAATATGACCCCCCTTGCAAAACCAGGTTGGTTTGTGATAGGTAATTTTGATGTCGCCTCAATAGGTTTTGGGCCCTTGCCTGTCGCGGGTACTTGACCCTCCCATGCAAGTAAGGTACCATTTTTCTCGAAAGACTTTGGGGAACTCGGGGTGGGTGGAAATTTGTGGATCCACGCAGATTCCAGAACTTTCCACCACAGAAATGTGAGGAAAATGTGGTTTTTTTGACAATTTTTTAGGTTTCCAAGGGATTCTGGGTAACAGAACCTTGTGAGAGCCAGTCAAGTCACCCCATCCTGGATTCCCCTGGGTGTCTAGTTTTCAAAAATGTATAGGTTTGCTAGGTTTCCCTAGGTGCCGGCAGAGCTAGGGTTCAAAAACTACAGCTAGGGCACTTTGCCAAAAAAGGGTCATTTTTCACTGTGAAATTGTGGTGTGTCCATGTTGCGTTTTGCGCCGTTTCCTGTCGCAGGCACTAGGCTTACCCACGCAAGTGAGGTACCATTTTTCTCTGAAGACTTTGGGGAACGCGGGGTGGGTGGAAATTTGTGGATCCACGCAGTTTCCAGAACTTTCCACCACAGAAATGTGAGGAAAATGTGGTTTTTTTGACAATTCTTTAGGTTTGCAAGGGATTCTGGGTAACAGAACCTGGTGGGAGCCAGTCAAGTCACCCCATCCCGGATTCCCCTGGGTGTCTAGTTTTCAAAAATGTATAGGTTTGCTAGGTTTCCCTAGGTGCCGGCAGAGCTAGGGTTCAAAAACTACAGCTAGGCACTTTGCCAAAAAAGGGTCATTTTTCACTGTGAAATTGTGGTGTGTCCACGTTGTGTTTTGCGCCGTTTCCTGTCACGGGCACTAGGCCTACCCACGCAAGTGAGGTACCATTTTTCTTGGAAGACTTTGGGGAACGTGGGGTGGGTGAAAATTTGTGGATCCACGCAGATTCCAGAACTTTCCACCACAGAAATGTGAGAAAAATTTGGGTTTTTTTACAATTTTTTAGGTTTGCAAGGGATTCTGGGTAACAGAACCTGGTGGGAGCCAGTCAAGTCACCCCATCCCGGATTCCCCTGGGTGTCTAGTTTTAAAAAATGTATAAGTTTGCTAGGTTTCCCTAGGTGCCGGCAGAGCTAGGGTTCAAAAACTCCAGCTAGGCACTTTGCCAAAAAAGGGTCATTTTTCACTGTGAAATTGTGGTGTGTCCAGGTTGCATTTTGCACCGTTTCCTGTCGCGGGCACTAGGCCTACCCACGCAAGTGAGGTACCATTTTTCTCGGAAGACTTTGGGGAACGCGGGGTGGGTGGAAATTTGTGGATCCACGCAGATTCCAGAACTTTCCACCACAGAAATGTGAGGAAAATGTGGTTTTTTTGACAATTTGTTAGGTTTGCAAGGGATTCTGGGTAACAGAACCTGGTGGGAGCCAGTCAAGTCATCCCATCCTGGATTCCCCTGGGTGTCTAGTTTTCGAAAATGTATAGGTTTGCTAGGTTTCCCTAGGTGCCGGCAGAGCTAGGGTTAAAAAACTACAGCTAGGCACTTTGCCAAAAAAGGGTCATTTTTCACTGTAAAATTGTGGTGTGTCCACGTTGCGTTTTGCGCCGTTTCCTGTCGCAGGCACTAGGCCTACCCACGCAAGTGAGGTACCATTTTTCTTGGAAGACTTTGGGGAACGCGGGGTGGGTAGAAATTTGTGGATCCACGCAGATTCCAGAACTTTCCACCACAGAAATGTGAGGAAAATGTATTTTTTTTGACAATTTGTTAGGTTTGCAAGGGATTCTGGGTAACAGACCATGGTGGGAGCCAGTCAAGTCACCCCATCCTGGATTCCCCTGGGTGTCTAGTTTTCGAAAATGTATAGGTTTGCTAGGTTTCCCTAGGTGCCGGCAGAGCTAGGGTTCAAAAACTACAGCTAGGCACTTTGCCAAAAAAGGGTCATTTTTCACTGTGAAATTGTGGTGTGTCCACGTTGCGTTTTGCGCTGTTTCCTTTCGCGGGCAAAAGGCCTACCCATGCAAGTGAGGTACCATTTTTCTCGTAAGACTTTGGGGAACGCGGGGTGGGTGGAAATTTGTGGATCCACGCAGATTCCAGAACTTTCCACTACAGAAATGTGAGGAAAATGTGTTTTTGTTTGACAATTTGTTAGGTTTGCAAGGGATTCTGGGTAACAGAACCTGGTGGGAACCAGTCAAGTCACCGCATCCTGGATTCCCCTGGGTGTCTAGTTTTCGAAAATGTATAGGTTTGCTAGGTTTCCCTAGGTGCCGGCAGAGCTAGGGTTCAAAAACTACAGCTAGGCACTTTGCCAAAAAAGGGTCATTGAACACTGTGAAATTGTGGTGTGTCCACGTTGTGTTTTGCGCCATTTCCTGTCGCGGGCACTAGGCCTACCCACGCAAGTGAGGTACCATTTTTCGAGGAAGACTTTGGGGAACGTGGGGTGGGTGGAAATTTGTGGATCCACGCAGATTCCAGAACTTTCCATCACAGAAATGTGAGGAAAATGTGTTTTTTTTGACAATTTGTTAGGTTTCGAAGGGATTCTGGGTAACAGAACCTGGTGGGAGCCAGTCAAGTCACCCCATCCTGGATTCCCCTGGGTGTCTAGTTTTCGAAAATGTATAGGTTTGCTAGGTTTCCCTAGGTGCCGTCAGAGCTAGGGTTCAAAAACGACAGCTAGGCACTTTGCCATAAAAGGGTCATTTTTCACTGTGAAATTGTGGTGTGTCCACGTGGCGTTTTGCGCCGTTTCCTGTCGCAGGCACTAGGCCTACCCACGCAAGTGAGGTACCATTTTTCTTGGAAGACTTTGGGGAACGCGGTGTGGGTAGAAATTTGTGGATCCACTCAGATTCCAGAACTTTCCACCACAGTAATGTGAGGAAAATGTGTTTTTTTTGACAATTTGTTAGGTTTGCAAGGGATTCTGGGTAACAGACCATGGTGGGAGCCAGTCAAGTCACCCCATCCTGGATTCCCCTGGGTGTCTAGTTTTCAAAAATGTATAGGTTTGCTAGGTTTCCCTAGGTGCCGGCAGAGCTAGGGTTAAAAAACTACAGCTAGGCACTTTGCCAAAAAAGGGTCATTTTTCACTGTGAAATTGTGGTGTGTCCACGTTGCGTTTTGCGCCGTTTCCTGTCGCGGGCACTAGGCCTACCCACGCAAGTGAGGTACCATTTTTCTCGGAAGACTTTGGGGAACGCGGGGTGGGTGGAAATTTGTGGATCCACGCAGATTCCAGAACTTTCCACCACAGAAATGTGAGGAAAATGTGTTTTTTTTGACAATTTTTTAGGTTTGCAAGGGATTCTGGGTAACAGAACCTGGTGGGAGCCAGTCAAGTCACCCCATCCTGGATTCCCCTGGGTGTCTAGTTTTCAAAAATGTATAGGTTTGCTAGGTTTTCCTAGGTGCCGGCAGAGCTAGGGTTCAAAAACTACAGCTAGGCACTTTGCCAAAAAAGGGTCATTTTTCACTGTGAAATTGTGGTGTGTCCACGTTGCGTATTGCGCCGTTTCCTGTCGCGGGCACTAGGCCTACCCACGCAAGTGAGGTACCATTTTTCTCGGAAGACTTTGGGGAACGCGGGGTGGGTGGAAATTTGTGGATCCACGCAGATTCCAGAACTTTCCACCACAGAAATGTGAGGAAAATGTTGGTTTTTTGACGATTTGTTAGGTTTGCAAGGGACTCTGGGTAACAGAACCTGGTGGGAACCAGTCAAGTCACCCCATCCTGGATTCCCCTGGGTGTCTAGTTTTCAAAAATGTATAGGTTTGCTAGGTTTCCCTAGGTGCCGGCAGAGCTAGGGTTCAAAAACTACAGCTAGGCACTTTGCCAAAAAAGGGTCATTTTTCACTGTGAAATTGTGGTGTGTCCACGTTGTGTTTTGCGCCGTTTCCTGTCGTGGGCACTAGGCCTACCCACGCAAGTGAGGTACCATTTTTCTTGGAAGACTTTGGGGAACGTGGGGTGGGTGGAAATTTGTGGATCCACGCAGATTCCAGAACTTTCCACCACAGAAATGTGAGGAAAATGTGTTTTTTTTGACAAATTGTTTGGTTTGCAAGGGATTTTGGGTAACAGAACCTGGTGGGAGCCAGTCAAGTCATCCCATCCTGGATTCCCCTGGGTGTCTAGTTTTCGAAAATGTATAGGTTTGCTAGGTTTCCCTAGGTGTCGGCAGAGCTAGGGTTCAAAAACTACAGCTAGGCACTTTGCCAAAAAAGGGTCATTTTTCACTGTGAAATTGTGGTGTGTCCACGTTGCGTTTTGCGCCGTTTCATGTCGCGGGCACTAGGCCTACCCACGCAAGTGAGGTACCATTTTTCTCGGAAGACTTTGGGGAACGCGGGGTGAGTGGAAATTTGTGGATCCACGCAGATTCCAGAACTTTCCACCACAGAAATGTGAGGAAAATGTGGTTTTCTTGACATATTTTTAGGTTTGTAAGGGATTCTGGGTAACAGAACCTGGTGGGAGCCAGTCAAGTCACCCCATCCTGGATTCCCCTGGGTGTCTAGTTTTCAAAAATGTATAGGTTTGCTAGGTTTCCCTAGGTGCCGGCAGAGCTAGGGTTCAAAAACTACAGCTAGGCACTTTGCCAAAAAAGGGTCAATTTTCACTGTGAAATTGTGGTGTGTCCACGTTGCGTTTTGCGCCGTTTCCTGTCGCGGGCACTAGGCCTACCCACGCAAGTGAGGTACCATTTTTCTCGTAAGACTTTGGGGAATGCGGGGTGGGTGGAAATTTGTGGATCCACGCAGATTCCAGAACTTTCCACCACAGAAATGTGAGGAAAATGTTTTTTTTTTGACAATTTGTTAGGTTTGCAAGGGATTCTGGGTAACAGAACCTGGTGGGAGCCAGTCAAGTCACCCCATCCTGGATTCCCCTGGGTGTCTAGTTTTCGAAAATGTATAGGTTTGCTAGGTTTCCCTAGGTGCCGGCAGAGCTAGGGTTCAAAAACTACAGCTAGGCACTTTGCCAAAAAAGGGTCATTTTTCACTGTGAAATTGTGGTGTGTCCACGTTGCGTTTTGCGCCGTTTCCTGTCGCGGGCACTAGGCCTACCCACGCAAGTGAGGTACCATTTTTCTCGGAAGACTTTGGGGAACGCGGGGTGGGTGGAAATTTGTGGATCCACGCAGATTCCAGAACTTTCCACCACAGAAATGTGAGGAAAATGTGTTTTTTTTGACAATTTGTTAGGTTTGCAAGGGATTCTGGGTAACAGAACCTGGTGGGAGCCAGTCAAGTCACCCCATCCTGGATTCCCCTGGGTGTCTAGTTTTCAAAAATGTATAGGTTTGCTAGGTTTCCCTAGGTGCCGGCAGAGCTAGGGTTCAAAAACTACAGCTAGGCACTTTGCCAAAAAAGGGTCATTTTTCACTGTGAAATTGTGGTGTGTCCACGTTGCGTTTTGCGCCGTTTCCTGTCGCGGGCACTAGGCCTACCCACGCAAGTGAGGTACCATTTTTCTCGGAAGACTTTGGGGAACGCGGGGTGGGTGGAAATTTGTGGATCCACGCAGATTCCAGAACTTTCCACCACAGAAATGTGAGGAAAATGTGTTTTTTTGACAATTTGTTAGGTTTGCAAGGGATTCTGGGTAACAGAACCTGGTGGGAGCCAGTCAAGTCACCCCATCCTGGATTCCCCTGGGTGTCTAGTTTTCAAAAATGTATAGGTTTGCTAGGTTTCCCTAGGTGCCGGCAGAGCTAGGGTTCAAAAACTACAGCTAGGCACTTTGCCAAAAAAGGGTCATTTTTCACTGTGAAATTGTGGTGTGTCCACGTTGCGTTTTGCGCCGTTTCCTGTCGCGGGCACTAGGCCTACCCACGCAAGTGAGGTACCATTTTTCTCGGAAGACTTTGGGGAACGCGGGGTGGGTGGAAATTTGTGGATCCACGCAGATTCCAGAACTTTCCACCACAGAAATGTGAGGAAAATGTGTTTTTTTGACAATTTGTTAGGTTTGCAAGGGATTCTGGGTAACAGAACCTGGTGGGAGCCAGTCAAGTCACCCCATCCTGGATTCCCCTGGGTGTCTAGTTTTCAAAAATGTATAGGTTTGCTAGGTTTCCCTAGGTGCCGGCAGAGCTAGGGTTCAAAAACTACAGCTAGGCACTTTGCCAAAAAAGGGTCATTTTTCACTGTGAAATTGTGGTGTGTCCACGTTGCGTTTTGCGCCGTTTCCTGTCGCGGGCACTAGGCCTACCCACGCAAGTGAGGTACCATTTTTCTCGGAAGACTTTGGGGAACGCGGGGTGGGTGGAAATTTGTGGATCCACGCAGATTCCAGAACTTTCCACCACAGAAATGTGAGGAAAATGTGTTTTTTTGACAATTTGTTAGGTTTGCAAGGGATTCTGGGTAACAGAACCATGGTGGGAGCCAGTCAAGTCACCCCATCCTGGATTCCCCTGGGTGTCTAGTTTTCAAAAATGTATAGGTTTGCTAGGTTTCCCTAGGTGCCGGCAGAGCTAGGGTTCAAAAACTACAGCTAGGCACTTTGCCAAAAAAGGGTCATTTTTCACTGTGAAATTGTGGTGTGTCCACGTTGCGTTTTGCGCCGTTTCCTGTCGCGGGCACTAGGCCTACCCACGCAAGTGAGGTACCATTTTTCTCGGAAGACTTTGGGGAACGCGGGGTGGGTGGAAATTTGTGGATCCACGCAGATTCCAGAACTTTCCACCACAGAAATGTGAGGAAAATGTGTTTTTTTGACAATTTTTAGGTTTGCAAGGGATTCTGGGTAACAGAACCTGGTGGGAGCCAGTCAAGTCACCCCATCCTGGATTCCCCTGGGTGTCTAGTTTTCAAAAATGTATAGGTTTGCTAGGTTTCCCTAGGTGCCGGCAGAGCTAGGGTTCAAAAACTACAGCTAGGCACTTTGCCAAAAAAGGGTCATTTTTCACTGTGAAATTGTGGTGTGTCCACGTTGCGTTTTGCGCCGTTTCCTGTCGCGGGCACTAGGCCTACCCACGCAAGTGAGGTACCATTTTTCTCGGAAGACTTTGGGGAACGCGGGGTGGGTGGAAATTTGTGGATCCACGCAGATTCCAGAACTTTCCACCACAGAAATGTGAGGAAAATGTGTTTTTTTTGACAATTTGTTAGGTTTGCAAGGGATTCTGGGTAACAGAACCTGGTGGGAGCCAGTCAAGTCACCCCATCCTGGATTCCCCTGGGTGTCTAGTTTTCAAAAATGTATAGGTTTGCTAGGTTTCCCTAGGTGCCGGCAGAGCTAGGGTTCAAAAACTACAGCTAGGCACTTTGCCAAAAAAGGGTCATTTTTCACTGTGAAATTGTGGTGTGTCCACGTTGCGTTTTGCGCCGTTTCCTGTCGCGGGCACTAGGCCTACCCACGCAAGTGAGGTACCATTTTTCTCGGAAGACTTTGGGGAACGCGGGGTGGGTGGAAATTTGTGGATCCACGCAGATTCCAGAACTTTCCACCACAGAAATGTGAGGAAAATGTGTTTTTTTGACAATTTGTTTAGGTTTGCAAGGGATTCTGGGTAACAGAACCTGGTGGGAGCCAGTCAAGTCACCCCATCCTGGATTCCCCTGGGTGTCTAGTTTTCAAAAATGTATAGGTTTGCTAGGTTTCCCTAGGTGCCGGCAGAGCTAGGGTTCAAAAACTACAGCTAGGCACTTTGCCAAAAAAGGGTCATTTTTCACTGTGAAATTGTGGTGTGTCCACGTTGCGTTTTGCGCCGTTTCCTGTCGCGGGCACTAGGCCTACCCACGCAAGTGAGGTACCATTTTTCTCGGAAGACTTTGGGGAACGTGGGGTGGGTGGAAATTTGTGGATCCACGCAGATTCCAGAACTTTCCACCACAGAAATGTGAGGAAAATGTGTTTTTTTTGACAATTTTTAGGTTTGCAAGGGATTCTGGGTAACAGAACCTGGTGGGAGCCAGTCAAGTCACCCCATCCTGGATTCCCCTGGGTGTCTAGTTTTCAAAAATGTATAGGTTTGCTAGGTTTCTCTAGGTGCCGGCAGAGCTAGGGTTCAAAAACTACAGCTAGGCACTTTGCCAAAAAAGGGTCATTTTTCACTGTGAAATTGTGGTGTGTCCACGTTGCGTTTTGCGCCGTTTCCTGTCGCGGGCACTAGGCCTACCCACGCAAGTGAGGTACCATTTTTCTCGGAAGACTTTGGGGAACGCGGGGTGGGTGGAAATTTGTGGATCCACGCAGATTCCAGAACTTTCCACCACAGAAATGTGAGGAAAATGTGTTTTTTTGACAATTTGTTAGGTTTGCAAGGGATTCTGGGTAACAGAACCATGGTGGGAGCCAGTCAAGTCACCCCATCCTGGATTCCCCTGGGTGTCTAGTTTTCGAAAATGTATAGGTTTGCTAGGTTTCCCTAGGTGTCGGCAGAGCTAGGGTTCAAAAACTACAGCTAGGCACTTTGCCAAAAAAGGGTCATTTTTCACTGTGAAATTGTGGTGTGTCCACGTTGCGTTTTGCGCCGTTTCCTGTCGCGGGCACTAGGCCTACCCACGCAAGTGAGGTACCATTTTTCTCGGAAGACTTTGGGGAACGTGGGGTGGGTGGAAATTTGTGGATCCACGCAGATTCCAGAACTTTCCACCACAGAAATGTGAGGAAAATGTGTTTTTTTTGACAATTTTTAGGTTTGCAAGGGATTCTGGGTAACAGAACCTGGTGGGAGCCAGTCAAGTCACCCCATCCTGGATTCCCCTGGGTGTCTAGTTTTCAAAAATGTATAGGTTTGCTAGGTTTCTCTAGGTGCCGGCAGAGCTAGGGTTCAAAAACTACAGCTAGGCACTTTGCCAAAAAAGGGTCATTTTTCACTGTGAAATTGTGGTGTGTCCACGTTGCGTTTTGCGCCGTTTCCTGTCGCGGGCACTAGGCCTACCCACGCAAGTGAGGTACCATTTTTCTCGGAAGACTTTGGGGAACACGGGGTGGGTGGAAATTTGTGGATCCGCGCAGATTCCAGAACTTTCCACCATGGAAATGTGAGGAAAATGTGTTTTGTTTGACAATTTTTTAGGTTTGCAAGGGATTCTGGGTAACAGAACCTGGTGGGAGCCAGTCAAGTCACCCCATCCTGGATTCCCCTGGGTGTCTAGTTTTCAAAAATGTATAGGTTTGCTAGGTTTCCCTAGGTGCCGGCAGAGCTAGGGTTCAAAAACTACAGCTAGGCACTTTGCCAAAAAAGGGTCATTTTTCACTGTGAAATTGTGGTGTGTCCACGTTGCGTTTTGCGCCGTTTCCTGTCGCGGGCACTAGGCCTACCCACGCAAGTGAGGTACCATTTTTCTCGGAAGACTTTGGGGAACGTGGGGTGGGTGGAAATTTGTGGATCCACGCAGATTCCAGAACTTTCCACCACAGAAATGTGAGGAAAATGTGTTTTTTTGAACAATTTTTAGGTTTGCAAGGGATTCTGGGTAACAGAACCTGGTGGGAGCCAGTCAAGTCACCCCATCCTGGATTCCCCTGGGTGTCTAGTTTTAAAAAATGTATAGGTTTGCTAGGTTTCTCTAGGTGCCGGCAGAGCTAGGGTTCAAAGACTACAGCTAGGCACTTTGCCAAAAAAGGGTCATTTTTCACTGTGAAATTGTGGTGTGTCCACGTTGCGTTTTGCGCCGTTTCCTGTCGCGGGCACTAGGCCTACCCACGCAAGTGAGGTACCATTTTTCTCGGAAGACTTTGGGGAACGCGGGGTGGGTAGAAATTTGTGGATCCACGCAGATTCCAGAACTTTCCACCACAGAAATGTGAGGAAAATGTGTTTTTTTTGACAATTTGTTAGGTTTGCAAGGGATTCTGGGTAACAGAACCATGGTGGGAGCCTGTCAAGTCACCCCATCCTGGATTTCCCTGGGTGTCTAGTTTTCAAAAATGTATAGGTTTGCTAGGTTTCCCTAGGTGCCGGCAGAGCTAGGGTTCAAAAACTACAGCTATACACTTTGCCAAAAAAGGGTCATTTTTCACTGTGAAATTGTGGTGTGTCCACGTTGCGTTTTGCGCCGTTTCCTGTCGCGGGCACTAGGCCTACCCACGCAAGTGAGGTACCATTTTTCTCGGAAGACTTTGGGGAACGCGGGGTGGGTGGAAATTTGTGGATCCACGCAGATTCCAGAACTTTCCACCACAGAAATGTGAGGAAAATGTGTTTTTTTTGACAATTTGTTAGGTTTGCAAGGGATTCTGGGTAACAGAACCTGGTGGGAGCCAGTCAAGTCACCCCATCCTGGATTCCCCTGGGTGTCTAGTTTTCAAAAATGTATAGGTTTGCTAGGTTTCCCTAGGTGCCGGCAGAGCTAGGGTTCAAAAACTACAGCTAGGCACTTTGCCAAAAAAGGGTCATTTTTCACTGTGAAATTGTGGTGTGTCCACGTTGCGTTTTGCGCCGTTTCCTGTCGCGGGCACTAGGCCTACCCACGCAAGTGAGGTACCATTTTTCTCGGAAGACTTTGGGGAACGTGGGGTGGGTGGAAATTTGTGGATCCACGCAGATTCCAGAACTTTCCACCACGGAAATGTGAGGAAAATGTGTTTTTTTTGACAATTATTTAGCTTTGTAAGGGATTCTGGGTAACAGAACCTGGTGGGAGCCAGTCAAGTCACCCCATCCTGGATTTCCCTGGGTGTCTAGTTGTCAAAAATGTATAGGTTTGCTAGGTTTCCCTAGGTGCCGGCAGAGCTAGGGTTCAAAAACTACAGCTAGGCACTTTGCCAAAAAAGGGTCATTTTTCACTGTGAAATTGTGGTGTGTCCACGTTGCGTTTTGCGCCGTTTCCTGTCGCGGGCACTAGGCCTACCCACGCAAGTGAGGTACCATTTTTCTCGGAAGACTTTGGGGAACGCGGGGTGGGTGGAAATTTGTGGATCCACGCAGATTCCAGAACTTTCCACCACAGAAATGTGAGGAAAATGTGTTTTTTTTGACAATTTGTTAGGTTTGCAAGGGATTCTGGGTAACAGAACCTGGTGGGAGCCAGTCAAGTCACCCCATCCTGGATTCCCCTGGGTGTCTAGTTTTCAAAAATGTATAGGTTTGCTAGGTTTCCCTAGGTGCCGGCAGAGCTAGGGTTCAAAAACTACAGCTAGGCACTTTGCCAAAAAAGGGTCATTTTTCACTGTGAAATTGTGGTGTGTCCACGTTGCGTTTTGCGCCGTTTCCTGTCGCGGGCACTAGGCCTACCCACGCAAGTGAGGTACCATTTTTCTCGGAAGACTTTGGGGAACGCGGGGTGGGTGGAAATTTGTGGATCCACGCAGATTCCAGAACTTTCCACCACAGAAATGTGAGGAAAATGTGTTTTTTTTGACAATTTGTTAGGTTTGCAAGGGATTCTGGGTAACAGAACCTGGTGGGAGCCAGTCAAGTCACCCCATCCTGGATTCCCCTGGGTGTCTAGTTTTCAAAAATGTATAGGTTTGCTAGGTTTCCCTAGGTGCCGGCAGAGCTAGGGTTCAAAAACTACAGCTAGGCACTTTGCCAAAAAAGGGTCATTTTTCACTGTGAAATTGTGGTGTGTCCACGTTGCGTTTTGCGCCGTTTCCTGTCGCGGGCACTAGGCCTACCCACGCAAGTGAGGTACCATTTTTCTCGGAAGACTTTGGGGAACGTGGGGTGGGTGGAAATTTGTGGATCCACGCAGATTCCAGAACTTTCCACCACAGAAATGTGAGGAAAATGTGTTTTTTTTGACAATTTTTAGGTTTGCAAGGGATTCTGGGTAACAGAACCTGGTGGGAGCCAGTCAAGTCACCCCATCCTGGATTCCCCTGGGTGTCTAGTTTTCAAAAATGTATAGGTTTGCTAGGTTTCTCTAGGTGCCGGCAGAGCTAGGGTTCAAAAACTACAGCTAGGCACTTTGCCAAAAAAGGGTCATTTTTCACTGTGAAATTGTGGTGTGTCCACGTTGCGTTTTGCGCCGTTTCCTGTCGCGGGCACTAGGCCTACCCACGCAAGTGAGGTACCATTTTTCTCGGAAGACTTTGGGGAACGTGGGGTGGGTGGAAATTTGTGGATCCACGCAGATTCCAGAACTTTCCACCACAGAAATGTGAGGAAAATGTGGTTTTTTTGACAATTTTTAGGTTTGCAAGGGATTCTGGGTAACAGAACCTGGTGGGAGCCAGTCAAGTCACCCCATCCTGGATTCCCCTGGGTGTCTAGTTTTCAAAAATGTATAGGTTTGCTAGGTTTCTCTAGGTGCCGGCAGAGCTAGGGTTCAAAGACTACAGCTAGGCACTTTGCCAAAAAAGGGTCATTTTTCACTGTGAAATTGTGGTGTGTCCACGTTGCGTTTTGCGCCGTTTCCTGTCGCGGGCACTAGGCCTACCCACGCAAGTGAGGTACCATTTTTCTCGGAAGACTTTGGGGAACGCGGGGTGGGTGGAAATTTGTGGATCCACGCAGATTCCAGAACTTTCCACCACAGAAATGTGAGGAAAATGTGTTTTTTTGACAATTTGTTAGGTTTGCAAGGGATTCTGGGTAACAGAACCATGGTGGGAGCCAGTCAAGTCACCCCATCCTGGATTCCCCTGGATGTCTAGTTTTCGAAAATGTATAGGTTTGCTAGGTTTCCCTAGGTGCCGGCAGAGCTAGGGTTCAAAAACTACAGCTAGGCACTTTGCCAAAAAAGGGTCATTTTTCACTGTGAAATTGTGGTGTGTCCACGTTGCGTTTTGCGCCGTTTCCTGTCGCGGGCACTAGGCCTACCCACGCAAGTGAGGTACCATTTTTCTCGGAAGACTTTGGGGAACGTGGGGTGGGTGGAAATTTGTGGATCCACGCAGATTCCAGAACTTTCCACCACAGAAATGTGAGGAAAATGTGTTTTTTTTGACAATTTTTAGGTTTGCAAGGGATTCTGGGTAACAGAACCTGGTGGGAGCCAGTCAAGTCACCCCATCCTGGATTCCCCTGGGTGTCTAGTTTTCAAAAATGTATAGGTTTGCTAGGTTTCTCTAGGTGCCGGCAGAGCTAGGGTTCAAAGACTACAGCTAGGCACTTTGCCAAAAAAGGGTCATTTTTCACTGTGAAATTGTGGTGTCTCCACGTTGCGTATTGCGCCGTTTCCTGTCGCGGGCACTAGGCCTACCCACGCAAGTGAGGTACCATTTTTCTTGGAAGACTTTAGGGAACGCGGGGTGGGTGGAAATTTGTGGATCCACGCAGATTCCAGAACTTTCCACCACAGAAATGTGAGGAAAATGTGTTTTTTTTGACAATTTTTTAGGTTTGCAAGGGATTCTGGGTAACAGAACCTGGTGGGAGCCAGTCAAGTCACCCCATCCTGGATTCCCCTGGGTGTCTAGTTTTCAAAAATGTATAGGTTTGCTAGGTTTCCCTAGGTGCCGGCAGAGCTAGGGTTCAAAAACTACAGCTAGGCACTTTGCCAAAAAAGGGTCATTTTTCACTGTGAAATTGTGGTGTGTCCATGTTGCGTTTTGCGCCGTTTCCTGTCGCGGGCACTAGGCCTACCCACGCAAGTGAGGTACCATTTTTCTCGGAAGACTTTGGGGAACGTGGGGTGGGTGGAAATTTGTGGATCCACGCAGATTCCAGAACTTTCCACCACAGAAATGTGAGGAAAATGTGTTTTTTTGACAATTTTTAGGTTTGCAAGGGATTCTGGGTAACAGAACCTGGTGGGAGCCAGTCAAGTCACCCCATCCTGGATTCCCCTGGGTGTCTAGTTTTCAAAAATGTATAGGTTTGCTAGGTTTCTCTAGGTGCCGGCAGAGCTAGGGTTCAAAGACTACAGCTAGGCACTTTGCCAAAAAAGGGTCATTTTTCACTGTGAAATTGTGGTGTGTCCACGTTGCGTTTTGCGCCGTTTCCTGTCGCGGGCACTAGGCCTACCCACGCAAGTGAGGTACCATTTTTCTCGGAAGACTTTGGGGAACGCGGGGTGGGTGGAAATTTGTGGATCCACGCAGATTCCAGAACTTTCCACCACAGAAATGTGAGGAAAATGTGTTTTTTTTGACAATTTGTTAGGTTTGCAAGGGATTCTGGGTAACAGAACCTGGTGGGAGCCAGTCAAGTCACCCCATCCTGGATTCCCCTGGGTGTCTAGTTTTCAAAAATGTATAGGTTTGCTAGGTTTCTCTAGGTGCCGGCAGAGCTAGGGTTCAAAAACTACAGCTAGGCACTTTGCCAAAAAAGGGTCATTTTTCACTGTGAAATTGTGGTGTGTCCACGTTGCGTTTTGCGCCGTTTCCTGTCGCGGGCACTAGGCCTACCCACGCAAGTGAGGTACCATTTTTCTCGGAAGACTTTGGGGAACGTGGGGTGGGTGGAAATTTGTGGATCCACGCAGATTCCAGAACTTTCCACCACAGAAATGTGAGGAAAATGTGTTTTTTTTGACAATTTTTAGGTTTGCAAGGGATTCTGGGTAACAGAACCTGGTGGGAGCCAGTCAAGTCACCCCATCCTGGATTCCCCTGGGTGTCTAGTTTTCAAAAATGTATAGGTTTGCTAGGTTTCTCTAGGTGCCGGCAGAGCTAGGGTTCAAAAACTACAGCTAGGCACTTTGCCAAAAAAGGGTCATTTTTCACTGTGAAATTGTGGTGTGTCCACGTTGCGTTTTGCGCCGTTTCCTGTCGCGGGCACTAGGCCTACCCACGCAAGTGAGGTACCATTTTTCTCGGAAGACTTTGGGGAACGTGGGGTGGGTGGAAATTTGTGGATCCACGCAGATTCCAGAACTTTCCACCACAGAAATGTGAGGAAAATGTGTTTTTTTTGACAATTTTTAGGTTTGCAAGGGATTCTGGGTAACAGAACCTGGTGGGAGCCAGTCAAGTCACCCCATCCTGGATTCCCCTGGGTGTCTAGTTTTCAAAAATGTATAGGTTTGCTAGGTTTCTCTAGGTGCCGGCAGAGCTAGGGTTCAAAAACTACAGCTAGGCACTTTGCCAAAAAAGGGTCATTTTTCACTGTGAAATTGTGGTGTGTCCACGTTGCGTTTTGCGCCGTTTCCTGTCGCGGGCACTAGGCCTACCCACGCAAGTGAGGTACCATTTTTCTCGGAAGACTTTGGGGAACGTGGGGTGGGTGGAAATTTGTGGATCCACGCAGATTCCAGAACTTTCCACCACAGAAATGTGAGGAAAATGTGTTTTTTTTGACAATTTGTTAGGTTTGCAAGGGATTCTGGGTAACAGAACCTGGTGGGAGCCAGTCAAGTCACCCCATCCTGGATTCCCCTGGGTGTCTAGTTTTCAAAAATGTATAGGTTTGCTAGGTTTCTCTAGGTGCCGGCAGAGCTAGGGTTCAAAAACTACAGCTAGGCACTTTGCCAAAAAAGGGTCATTTTTCACTGTGAAATTGTGGTGTGTCCACGTTGCGTTTTGCGCCGTTTCCTGTCGCGGGCACTAGGCCTACCCACGCAAGTGAGGTACCATTTTTCTCGGAAGACTTTGGGGAACGTGGGGTGGGTGGAAATTTGTGGATCCACGCAGATTCCAGAACTTTCCACCACAGAAATGTGAGGAAAATGTGTTTTTTTTGACAATTTTTAGGTTTGCAAGGGATTCTGGGTAACAGAACCTGGTGGGAGCCAGTCAAGTCACCCCATCCTGGATTCCCCTGGGTGTCTAGTTTTCAAAAATGTATAGGTTTGCTAGGTTTCTCTAGGTGCCGGCAGAGCTAGGGTTCAAAGACTACAGCTAGGCACTTTGCCAAAAAAGGGTCATTTTTCACTGTGAAATTGTGGTGTGTCCACGTTGCGTATTGCGCCGTTTCCTGTCGCGGGCACTAGGCCTACCCACGCAAGTGAGGTACCATTTTTCTCGGAAGACTTTGGGGAACGCGGGGTGGGTGGAAATTTGTGGATCCACGCAGATTCCAGAACTTTCCACCACAGAAATGTGAGGAAAATGTGTTTTTTTTGACAATTTTTTAGGTTTGCAAGGGATTCTGGGTAACAGAACCTGGTGGGAGCCAGTCAAGTCACCCCATCCTGGATTCCCCTGGGTGTCTAGTTTTCAAAAATGTATAGGTTTGCTAGGTTTCTCTAGGTGCCGGCAGAGCTAGGGTTCAAAAACTACAGCTAGGCACTTTGCCAAAAAAGGGTCATTTTTCACTGTGAAATTGTGGTGTGTCCACGTTGCGTTTTGCGCCGTTTCCTGTCGCGGGCACTAGGCCTACCCACGCAAGTGAGGTACCATTTTTCTCGGAAGACTTTGGGGAACGTGGGGTGGGTGGAAATTTGTGGATCCACGCAGATTCCAGAACTTTCCACCACAGAAATGTGAGGAAAATGTGTTTTTTTGACAATTTTTAGGTTTGCAAGGGATTCTGGGTAACAGAACCTGGTGGGAGCCAGTCAAGTCACCCCATCCTGGATTCCCCTGGGTGTCTAGTTTTCAAAAATGTATAGGTTTGCTAGGTTTCTCTAGGTGCCGGCAGAGCTAGGGTTCAAAGACTACAGCTAGGCACTTTGCCAAAAAAGGGTCATTTTTCACTGTGAAATTGTGGTGTGTCCACGTTGCGCTTTGCGCCGTTTCCTGTCGCGGGCACTAGGCCTACCCACGCAAGTGAGGTACCATTTTTCTCGGAAGACTTTGGGGAACGCGGGGTGGGTGGAAATTTGTGGATCCACGCAGATTCCAGAACTTTCCACCACAGAAATGTGAGGAAAATGTGTTTTTTTGACAATTTGTTTAGGTTTGCAAGGGATTCTGGGTAACAGAACCTGGTGGGAGCCAGTCAAGTCACCCCATCCTGGATTCCCCTGGGTGTCTAGTTTTCAAAAATGTATAGGTTTGCTAGGTTTCTCTAGGTGCCGGCAGAGCTAGGGTTCAAAAACTACAGCTAGGCACTTTGCCAAAAAAGGGTCATTTTTCACTGTGAAATTGTGGTGTGTCCACGTTGCGCTTTGCGCCGTTTCCTGTCGCGGGCACTAGGCCTACCCACGCAAGTGAGGTACCATTTGTATCGGGAGACTTAGGGTAATTCAGATTTGTAAAGCAAATGTTATTACCTATTGACTTTCAATGCATTTCTGCCTTCCAAATGAAAGACAATGTGTAAAAAAGAAGTCATTTTGAAAAATGACCGATAATTCTCATGCTAGTATGAGTATTCCCAATTTCGGAAATATGCAAATATCTACTGTTTCTAAACTCTATATTTTGTTCCCATTTCAGAAATACATAGGTAGTCTTTCATACCGATTTTTCCATGTATACATTTTCCCAGAATAATTGCTATATACCCGGTACATAATAAAAAACCATTGCAAGTCGCTGCTCAGTTTTTTACTCTGGGTTCGTCGGGTTCTTGGTGAACCTACAAGTCCTATATATCCCCACAACCAGTAAGGTCCCGCAGACGTAACGGTATATTGCTTTCAAAGAGCTGTCATAATTAGAAGAAGTTACAGGTGAAAACGTTGACACAAAAGGCTGTTTTTGTCAACTAATTTTCAATTTTTCCTATATTTAACTGTTAGTTTCTATAAAGAAACCTTGATGGATCTACAAAAATGACCCCTTGCTGAATTCAGAATTTTGTCTACTTTTTCTAAAATGTATAGCTTTCCAGGATCCATTATTGCTTTCATACCCATTTCTACCATTAACTGGAAGGAGGTTGAAAGCACAACAAATAGCAAAAATAAGCTATGTCCCAGAAAAATGCCAAAACTGTGTAAAAAATGTTGGTTTTCTGACAAAAGTCTGTCATTTCCTAAAAGCTGGGAAAATGGTGATTTCAGCCCCACAAACCTTTTTTTGATACCATTTGCAGGGAAAAACTCAGACGCTTTCATTTGCATCCCTTTTTTCCCATTTTTCCAAAAAAACACAAAATTTAACTGTATTTTGGCTAATTTCTGGGACCCCTCCAGGGGAATCCACAAACCCTGGGTACCTTTCGAATCCCCATGATGTTGGAAGAAAAGGACGCAAATTTGGCGTGGATACCTTATGTGGTCAAAAAGTTACAGGGGCCTTAGCGCGCACTACCCCAAATAGCCAAAAAAAGGCTTAGCACAGGGGGGGAAAAGGCCTAGCAGCGAAAGGGTTAATGCAGATTTCTACAGCGCGAACTCTACCTGAAGGTATTGGAGCGCTTTACATGAGCTCCGGTTACGTTACACAAGGGCACATTCAGGCACAGGGAGATTATGTGATCGGCAGGCAGGGCTGCTCGGGAGGAGCGCTTGAGGCAGGCTGGCACAGTGTTTTTTTTTAATGCAGATTTCTATAGTGCAAACTCTACCTGAAGGTATTAGAGCACTTTACATGAGCTTCGGTTACGTTACACAAGGGCACATTCAGGCAAAGGGGGGATTAGGTGATCCGCAGGCAGGGCTGCTCGGGAGGAGCGCTTGAGGCAGGCTGGCATGGTGTTTTTTAATGCAGATTTCTAAAGCGCAAACTCTACCTGAAGGTATTGGAGCGCATTACATAAGCTCCGGTTACGTTACACAAGGGCACATTCAGGCATGGGGAGATTATGTGATCGGCAGACAGGGCTGCTCGGGGGGAGCGCTTGAGGCAGGCTGGCACTGTGTTTTTTTATGCAGATTTCTATAGCGCGAACTCTACCTGAAGGTATTGGAGCGCTTTACATGAGCTCCAGTTACGTTACACAAGGGCACATTCAGGCACGGGGAGATTATGTGATCGGCAGGCTGGGCTGCTCGGAAGGAGCGCTTGAGGCAGGCTGGCACGGTGTTTTTTATGCAGATTTCTATAGCGCGAACTCTACCTGAAGGTATTGGAGCGCTTACATGAGCTCCGGTTCACGTTACACAAGGGCAGATTCAGGCAAGGGGAGATTATGTGATCGGCAGGCAGTGCTGCTCGGGAGGAGCGCTTGAGGCATGTATGGCACCGCCCCTAACTCCTTTGGAGACCTCATCTCCAGACCTTCTTCGTGACAGTGGAATCCCTCTAATTCTCAGACGTGAACAGCATGGGACTTGCCTCAATTTGGGACCTTCTATGCCACAGCTTTAGATCATCAGCGCGCAACTTAGCCTCCCGGAGTTAATGCGCTTAAACTTTTTTATTCATTGCTCCTCTTTTCAACCTCGTTGTTCGCGTCTCACGTTCCTGACTTATATTTGAAAACTAAGTTTGTGTCCCTCGTATATCATGTAGAATCTGCGTTCAGGACCTGGACACTGTAATCGTGACCAATAGGAACAAGCATTAAAAATGCAATAGGTCTCGCCTTTCATTAAGTAAAAGCCATTTGCTTTGCTATACAATACCATTAGCAAAGCAAATGGCTTTAACTTAATCAAAGGCGAGACCTATTGCATTTTCAATGATTGTTATAAATGGGGACGACCTCTGCAATTTTCCAGGAAAGGGGAATGGGAGTGGCAGTTAGAATTGAGTTGGTGAGAAGATTTATGTAAGAGCCCCAAAGCATTATATCCTCTTTATATAAGTCATTGGGGATTGTATCGGGGCCGGGGGCACGGGCTGGGACGCAAGAGCGAAGTGCTGCTTGCGTTTCTTCTAAAGAGAAATATAGAGCTCCACCCTCATCACCAGACACCTCCCCGCATCCCTTAAAGACTTCCTCGGCTAATGTGTTAATGGACTCATAAAGGGAACCAAAGTGCGCTACCCACTCCTCAGGCTGGACTGTAAATTCCAGGGCTCTCCTATTCCCCTTAAACCAGTATGCAGCTTTACTCCAGAAACTCTTAGAGTCTTTAGCTAACAATGCATTCCATAGGTAGGACCACAGAGAGCCCTCCTACTCCTTCTTTGCTGTCTCAATTGCCTGCCTGTACTTAGCTCTACATACCACGACCTTAGAGCGTAATGTCTGCTTGACTGCCCGTACAAACGCCTCCTTTGTAATCCTACAGTCTTCATTGTACCAAGCGCCCTGAGAAAATGACCTCTGGTGTAAACAATTACCTTCCTTTTTCTGGGATTTACGCGGTTGGCTTAACATTTCCCTGATCTCATTATATAGTATCTCATGGCTGGGTCCCAAAGTCTCCACAACATTATTAGCAGGGAGTTTTGCTAGCTCCGCTAGTAGCAAGCAAACTTTACCCTTGGCTGCATCTAGGCCCCCCGGATGTTCCTCCACCCAATCCCATCTAATTGCCCTCTAATTGTTTGTGATTGAGAGAACACCCAGGTCCAGACTGCCCCTTATATCAGGCTCGGGAGTGCCCTGTTTAGTGAGAGTAAGGGCTAGAGTGTTATGGTCACTATCGTCTCTTTTGACCACTGCCATATCTTTGACTGAATGCCAAAGTTTAAGAGATACCAGGAAGTAGACTATTCTGCTTTCGTGGCCTGGTCTATTAAAGGTAAAGTCCCCATTTGGGTTAGAATTTTTCCTCCCGTTTGTGGCTCTCAGATCGTGCTGCATGGTGAGAGGCTCCTCTCTTGGTCCACCTAACTGTCGGGAGGTTTAGCTGTGGATTTGCCACTCACAGTCCCACTCGTCAGTCAGATCTGACGGGATCGGGGCGAGCGGTTTGAATGTACAATTAAAATCCCCCACCACTAATGCAGGGATGTTATCTGTATAACGGGATAGGGCGAGGTCTAGAGTACAGATCAAGTTGGTTTCCTCCAAGCCCCGCACCACTCTATTATATACGTTAAAAATCCTAATTTTCTGTCCACTATAAAATGTAAGCTCCAGTGCTAATATATCTAGGGAGTCAAAATTGAGAAGTTTAACTTTAATCACTAGTTCAGTTTTTACCCATACTGCTAGCCCTCCTGAGGATCTGCCCTGCTCCTTTCTCGTGGCATTAATTGCATAAGCAGAGAAGCCACTTCTATGCGGGCTATGCAGACTCCAAGTTTCCGGGAATAAAATTACATCAAAGGAGTCTACAAAGGAACACCATGCCAAATTAACCAATAGCTTAGAGATCCCTGCCACGTTCCATACAAGAAACCTTAGAGAGTGATTAGCGGAATCCCCCCCTTCCACAACCCCAAGAATTGGGGCAATCACATCCCTGCTTTCATCCACAATAGTAGTGGACTCGCGATTAGCCTCAAAATCAATGACCAGGTCCAGTGGTGTAGGAGTTTTTAATAGGGGAAGGCTTGAAGATAATGATGCAGGGGAGCCTAAAGGACCTATGTTATTAGCTGATTTCATCTGCTCCTCATGCGGGAGTCAGCTTTGCTCTCTCCATTTACCCATATTAATTATGGGCATTCCTAATGGGGCAGGTCCGTAAGATGTCAGCAGTGGCCTAGTGGGGGGTCCAGCAGGGGGTCTGCATCTGATAGAAATGAGGGAGTTTGCTGGGGGGATTGTGCGTGAATCGATTGACAGTAATCCAGTAATCATACCTTCATCAAAAAAGCTAACCTCAATCGTGTCCCAAGACGACCCCAACATAGGGATTCTTTTTACCGACTGTATGTCGTCTCTAATGATTGAATAGCAGTGTTGAGTGGACCTAAACCAGTAGATGACCTTATTCTTGAGCGAGTCCTGGTCTTTAAATCTCACCAAAGAAAGTTTGGGGACCTCTGTGAGGTAGATCACCGCTCAGTTGCTTCATTCCCTAGGTCTTGTATAAACACCATCCCTTACAGTCCCCTTTTCTGTTGCCCTCCCATGGTCTAGCTTGGGGGTGTTCCCTTCATCCAATGCAACCTCCCCTCTATCTACAATCCTATGCCCACCCCTGCCTTGGCCAATACCTAGTGGATTCCCAGGGATTAGGTTAGAGGTGCCTGCACAATTTTCTCTTTCAGAGGTGTCTCTAGGACTACAATCACTGGTTGTATATGGCGGTGGGTGAGTGCGCCTAGTTGTAGTAGAATCTTGTAGTGGGTTTGCATTGCCCGGGTTACAGACTTCAACCCCCTTTGCGGCCACGATCGTGACAGGTATCAAAGTCTCTGATAAGGCCACTTTCCCACCATTGACCCTCTCTGTTAGGCTGGTAACCTTCACTCTGAGTTTGATGACCTCATCTGTCAGTGACTCAATTAGTTCTTTCAACGCCTGGATTTCGCCAACAGGGATTATACATGTCTCTTCAGGGTCAGCTCCAACTGTGCCAACCCCAGCTTCCTCGGTTGCAAGGACATCAAATCTATTATGGCACTCGATGTGTACAGTCGGTGTTATGATAGAAGCGCTTTTTGGGTCATTACAGGGTGGAGTAATAGTTACACCGGGCTCCACATCAGAGGGCCCGATAGCTGAATCCTTACTTCGTCGCTTATTATGTTTTTTGAACATTAATGGTATCAGCTTGGCCGGTTTTGTGGCTGGGGGCGGTTCAGGGGAGGTGACTGTCATGATTCCAGAGGGATTCACAGAGCTAGTGGGACTACCTCGCTGAGAGTGGGGGCGTGGTAAGCCAGAGTAGGCTAAGTCGTGACATTCATTTAAAATGGACTCTATCCTGTCCATTGTCTCATGGCAGACAGCACTAGAGGGCCTTTTATTATGAGAGACCGGACCCTGAGCTTTTCTTTTGCCCATCTCTGAAGGTAACCTCAATAATTTCTAGTCTAACCAGGGGACACCAAGGAGGCCGATTCAAAATAGTACACTTCCGCCCGCTAAACTCCCGAGAGAGGAGCTATTGAGTACCAATGTCAATTATAATATCACAGGGGGATTTAAAAACACGTAGCCACAGTTACAGTCTATAAAATGTCAAGGTATTGGATTAGGTCGCCTTCCGTACCTTCTAGCCAAGTCAATCCAGGCCAAAGGGAGCTCGTGTTAAATGCGTACAAGATTAGCAGCAACGGCTAGAACAACCAAGGGAGATGGCCACGCTCGCGCGCGACCCGTGCAGCGGGAGCCCTGCGCAGCAGGAGCCCTGCAGTACTTTATGCGCCTCCGGGCGCAGGAAAAGCTTGTCGGCGCCTCCTGGCGCGTTGGTTTCTGGGGGCTGAAGTCCCCTGGGACCAGTGGCAGGCTGATGGTGCAGGCAGAGAGGGCTCCCACAAATGACTTGCACAAATGAATTTTATGTTGTGGTCTCTTTCATGGTTTGGATTACTGCACACTCGTTTACCTTGATCTGTATTTATATTTGCACCCGATCGAGGGTTATGACTGATGTTTACACGGCCAACCTGCGAACTTTGCACATTAAAGTGATGTGCTGCTAACAAATGAATTTGATGTTGTCTTTTTTTATCTTTTTAATGTTGTTTCTTTTATGGCTGTGACTACGGCCGAATAAAGATTATTATTATTATATTTTTTCTTCATTTTTTCCCCCCAAAACAGGACTGGTGGGTAGCATGGATAGGAAGGCGTTTCATTTTTTAGTGACCATGGATTGTTAACAACTTTTGTGATAGTGGGGTGATACATAGATGCCGTGTAGTGGAAATTTCAAACTTGCACTATGGGTGGCTTTCAGATAGCCTGCAAGAACAGTCACTTCTGTGTTTGCTCTGATACATCTCTATGGCTCAGATGTGCAAAGCCATTTAGCATTTCTTAACGAGACGGATCGCTATTTCGGCCGTTAAGAAATGCTAAATGGCCTTTTCAGATGTACAAACTGACAAAACAGGTCGCAATTTGCGATTTCTACCCAGTAGCAATCGCAAATTGTGACTGCAATTTAGGAATTGCAAATAGGGATTACCTATTTGTGATTCCTAAAGCACATGTACGCAGCATTTCCTAGTGCAAATCAGGCATTTAGGCAATGCTATTACCATTGACTTGAAGTCAATGGTAACAATGTGCAAAATTAAAAAATGCATGTAAAAATGCAGTTTTTAATGTGACACGAAGTGCATATGCCCCTAGGGAATATGTGCACTCACATGTGTACTTGGAAATTCGGGGTGCCTCCAGGGGGGCCTTAAGCCCAGAGCCACCCTTGGCTTTGCATTTCTTAAATTGCAATTTACTATTAGGAAATTGCAATTTAGGAAATGCAAGCCATTTCCAATTTTGCCCATAGGCCGGAATGCAATGGCATTTCCTATTTACCTAATAGCGATTCCTACTTTGGGGTCGATTACGATTCCGTTCGGAAGGGCTCCGAATCGAATTCGGGTTTGCCAAAACCGATTCGGAACCCTGTTTCCGACAGAATCGTACACAGTTCCCAAAGACCGATTACGATGCCCGGAAACTGTTAGGGATGTCTGAATCGGTTCCGAAAGGCATTCGGACAGGTCAAGTCTTTCGGAGCCGAATCGTACAGCTCTATGGACTTGGTTTCTGAGCGAGCAATTACGATGAACGATTCGGACAGCCGTTCCGATTCGGAGTTCCCTGTGGCCTGCGGAGCTTCCACCCAAAAGGCACTAACGGTAAGAGGGGCCAGGGGCAGTAGTAACGCTGTCCCTTGATTGCTTGCAAACAGGTCTGTTCTTTGGGTAAAGTAGTGTCTCAGTGGCTCTTTTCTTTTGTGAAAGAGGTAGTGAGTTCGAGCGGCCTCCAAACTCACCATAAGCTTAGGGGGCATTGCTCTTTCCCCACTTTATGGGGGAAATCACAGTGGAAGCATCAGAAGGAGGCGTGTGACCGCCTCCAGAGACTGAACTACCCGGACCTGGTTAAGCCTTGTTCCCAGACCTCCAGAGAGTTCTTTCATTGATCCCCCAAGAGGGATCAGCATAGTTGCACTCACAAAGTGACCATAAATAACCCGATAGAAGTGAATGTGCTTCCAGGATTGGTGTTTATTTGATGCATTTCTTGTGACCGGAAACTCTTCTAAGAGAGGCGTCTGCATTTTTAAACACTGTGTGCTCTTCATGCATTCATGGGGATAACAAGTACTATCTTTTAATATGCATACTGGGAAAACCATATATTGTATTTATGTTGCTTTGGTCTTGTTCCCACAGGACAATGAATGATATATCAAAAAATAAATTCACTGTAATACTTGACAATTGCATAGTTTGCAAACTATTTATTGGTACATGCCGTTTTGGTCTTATTGTGTTATTTACAATAAATTACCTTTTTATATACCTCAGTGTCTCTTTTGAGGTGTATTCATTGTGTTACTGTGTGAGTGTGTTGTACAAACGATTTACACATTACCTCTGATGATAAGTCAGCCTGCTCCACGCCAAGCTAC
This sequence comes from Calotriton arnoldi, assembly GCA_963921515.1. Classification (NCBI taxonomy): domain Eukaryota; kingdom Metazoa; phylum Chordata; class Amphibia; order Caudata; family Salamandridae; genus Calotriton; species Calotriton arnoldi. The sequence goes on along the minus strand of CAWUFW010004402.1, from coordinate 1,236,737 downwards.
CAGAGGATGAGCACAGGTTATCTTGGTGTGTATTTGACTTGCCCTGACTAGAGTTGTGACTTCTGCCTGGCTTAAGTGCATAACCTAGCCAACCAGGAACCCCATTTCTAACAGTATCTGTGCCCTTATTTTCTTTTTTTCAAGTATTTTTCCTTCATGTGGAGGATGCACCTATATTTTGCAGAAATAAATATGTAGCATAGTTTTAGGTATTGTAATATAGTTTTAGTAATTAGTTACTTTTGTTAGCTTTTATTTAATGGCAACCTTTGTAGTATTTAGTGGTTTGTTGAAGTGCAGAAGCCTTCTTCTGTTGGTCTGCAGTTTAGCAGAGTGACACTGTCCTGCTGTAATTGTTCTTCAGTAAGTATTTTGTTGTGCCCTTTTGTGGTCTTCTCATGCTGTCCTTAATTGCAAAAGCATTTATATTTGCTAATCATTTTTAAGTTTAATTTGATAGGTAGATTAGAGAGAAGTTTGATTTTGCTTTGTTTCATTTATTTCTTTATTTTTCTTTATGATATTTGTTATATTTTTGGATTATTTTTTCTGTAAAATATTTTTGTTATCAATATTTGTGTATTTACTGTTTAAGTATGAGAGGGTGTGGCCTAACGGTTAGAGCGGTCGATCTCGAAGCTAGGGATCCGGGTTCGAGTCTCGGCAGGGGCGCTCAATATCCTGTGACTCTGGGCAAATCACTTAATCTCCCTGTGCCTAACAAAATGAATGCGTCTGTCTGTAACGCATCTGGTGCTCATGTAAATTGCTCTGATACCTTTGGGTCGAGTTCGCACTGTATAAAACTCCCCCCAAAAAGTATATGGTCATGATATTTATGTTTTTGATATTTTATTGGTGATACTTTGAACGAGAATATTGTTTTTTGATATAGTGTCATACAAGTGTTGAAAGTGTTATAGTGTCATGCGTGATGACCACCCAAGTGTGCTTATCAGTGCTTAGCAGTGTGATGGGTGAAGAAGTTTGGAAGGTAGGTGCACAGTTCATGGTTTTAGGTAAGCTGGCAGCTTTGATCAGCTCTGCACGTCCCTTTGTGGTATTTCTTATGATCACTCATCACTAAATTAGTTACTGCAGGGTTGTCAATTCTGAGATTTTTAAATATGTTTGTGGCCCTTAGCAGACATAAGATGGAGGGAAAGATTGTCAGAAAATCAGCTGGGATGGACTGCATTAAAATCATCCCATATATAGAACAGATGATTCTATATGACTGAACACTCAACACTAACATAGAAGGTATTACAGAATGTCATTGCAAAATGTCAAGAAGAGGTCATAGTATGTAGCTAGTTGGGATCTGCCAAGGTGAACTACATTAGAGTCCAACGGTGGCCAGTGGAATGTGACAGATCTCTTCAGTTTTTCCATGCTTGTTCAAATGATGATGGATAGTTTGTTGCTCTGGATGGTATAGTACTGGGTGTTTGATACGCATGACCTGTAGTGGTTCTGTATTGTGTCAGTGTAATGCAGCCAAGTAGTAAAAAGGAATTATTATGCAGGCTGTTTAAAACTTCAGTCGGTTACACAAGTGATGTAGTATTATTATTAGGGACGGCTACAAGGTATATGTCTGAACTCAGATTACTATATAATACCCAGGCTAAGCACAGGCCAGCCCTTGGTACCATACATGGGTATAGAAAGTAGGCAGAGTGTTTACAAACATTACGAGAGCGTGCTAGTTGGGCCTTTGCATCTCAGCCTATTTATCCTGGAAATAGACATGTTTTCACCTCTCTTCTGAAGTCTAAGGGGCCGATTACGATGCAGTCATAAAAGGCTCCGACCCTCAGTCGCATCGTAATATGCTGGTCAGATTCCTTTCCGACCGCATCATTACAATGGAGCCGGTCGGAAAGGAATCCGACCAGTCATTCCAGCTGGCTTCCGACGGGCTCCGAGAGTCCATCGGCCAGTCGGAATGTGGCATATAATCCCAAGTGCGGCTCTTTCCATCCTTGGGATTACGATGTAAGGTTTCGGCAGCCTTTCCGTGCTGCCTTTCTGACACAGAAAGGCTGTCAGAACTCACATTTGGGGTCCCCCAGCAGGGCCCCCTTGGGTTTACGGCCGGAATGCATGCTCCCATTGTAAAATGTAGGAATGCGACCGAACAGTGTTCGGTCGCATCCTAATGGGCCGGTCGAGACCGCCGACTGGGTGTCGGCCGGTCCTATGACTGAGACGATGTCAGGCGGAGGCAACTCCGCCTTACATCGTAATCAGCCCCCAAGTGTTACTTGATGTTTTGAATCTTGGCTGGTATAGAGTTCCAGACCTTGGCAACTTGTGCTGAGAAAGTGGTGCCTCGTGGATTTCCTACAGTAAAGCTGTTTTCAATTTTGTTTATATTGCTTAAATTTAATTTGCATTTGCAGATAGACTTGTCCTTTTCCTTAGTAGACTCTGTGGATGATGCAAGGGGCCTTGAACATTGCTCATGTAGGTACAGATAGCCAGTGAAGTGCTTTCAGGACTGGCGTCATGCATTCTCTGGGGTCGATGCAGAGCAGGAGTCTTGCAGCAGTGTTTAGACTATCTGTATTTTGCATATTATAGAACGGGGGCGCCAAGGTACAGGCTGTTGGCCTAGCCGAGCTTGGAGCTTACACGTGTAGGTATAGATAGTGGTTTGTGTTCATATTTAAGCAATAGAAAGATGTGTTGCATTGTTTTGTATTGTGTAGAAGGTGCTCTTTGTGGCTTTGTTGATTTGTGGTCTCAAGGATAGATCTGGATCCATGGCTACCACTAAGTTTCTTAACTCTATTGATGTAGTTTGAAGGGCATTGAATTCCTAAATGTTGAAATTTCCTTTAAAATTTTATTCTGAGGTGTCAAGGAGTTGCCTGAGTTGCCAGATTACCTGTGCAATGTTTGGCTCATGGATAAAACGTGAATGGATTAAAGGAATGAAAAAATATTTAGATAGCATACTGCTACCAACAAGGTGTCCTGATGCTATGGATAGAAGGAAGAAGGTTAGAAGAGCTCAGGAACAGAGTTAGAAAGCCATGTATTGAGATGCCTAAACTGAGTAGCTATATTGACTGCAAAATTCAAGCAGATATAAGTTCCATTGCTTGGGTGGTAGAGAAGAGTACCACTGGACTTGACCTTGTAGACTCTCAGAGCATTTACCCTGTGAGCAAAAGATGTGGGGCAGTGAAACTGAAAGTTCTGCTGGAAGAAAGTGCAGAGCTTTATAAGTGATGCACACATCTTTTAAAATAGCTATTTTCTGCCAATAGGAGCCAATGTAAAAGAGCAACCTAACCTGAAATGGATGAACAAGCAGTGTTCCAAAGCAGAAGCCTTGTGTCAGAATGCTAAATAACCTGAAGCTGTGGTAAAAGTAGTTTCAGTAGCACTACATAAAGAGAATTACAATGCTCAGTCTACGAATGAGAGCCTGCACTAATTTTCCAACAGTCCTCTTGAAGGGGCAGGACTTATGTAAGAGTTTGAGGTAGTGTCACCAGGACAAGGGCAACATGTTGGCTTGCTGCATAGAAGAGAGAGACTGTTCAACAAGCACCACTAGATTCCTTGCCAAGTAGAGTGGTGAAGGGGAATGCCAAGCTCCTGTAGCCGCCATTCTGGAGACCAGACAGAGATCATGCCACCAAATATAAGGACCTTTATGCTGTCTCCATTTATTTAAGGGAATTGTTTTACATTCTAAGAGCAACTTCAGACACACAGAAACAGAAGTTGTCTCTAAGAAGCACAAGATCATCTTTAAAGAATTACAAGAGACAAATACCTGTGTTTCATCTGCTTATGACATAATGGAGAGCTAGTACTCTCTAATAATAGATGCCAATGAAGAGCTGTAAGGATTAAAAGGAGTGGAGCTTAGGTAAGAGCACTATGGGACCCCAATGGTCAAATTTTAGGGACTGAAGTGACGAGGTGATAGGAAACAACTCAAGTTCTGTTGCTTAGAAAAAACGAATGTCCGGCTTAAATCAGTGTTGTGGATCAGTAGCTCATGGAGTCTGTGCATCAAGGAGGTGTAACTGACAGTGTCAAATGCTGCACTAAAGTCTAACAATAAGAGGAAAAGTCTGCCTTGATCAAGAATAGAGTGGAGATTGTCTACAACACTAAGTAGACTCAGCTCCATTCCATGAAGGAGCAGAAAGCCCACTTGTGTATGTTCAAGTAAAGAGTTAGAATCAATGAATGAAGAGAGATGGTGGGTAATTTCCTTCTCAAGAATTTTAAATGGCAAAGTCAAAAGAGAGATGGGTATAAAGTTGCTTAGGACCTTTAGGCACACAGTACATATTTTTAATGGTGGGATTATTAGGGCCTCTCTCCAGCGAGGGTCAATAATGGGACTGTCTCTCTTAATTATGGTATAAGGATCAAAGACAGAGCCTGGTTTCATGGAGTTCAGCCAAGTGATAGTTATGCCTCAAAACTCAAGAGGAGAGGTGTGCCCAGCAGGGACATGACTCCATAGGCTTCTGTCTGACCTGCCATAATCTGTATGCATCAGAGCCTCAACAAAGCTGTGAGGGGGAAAGAAATGCTCAAGGACACCTGGCACCATCTAAATCAGAATTTGAGGTTACACTCATCTAGAGTCGCCAGCTAAAGAAGTGAGTGAACAGTATCACTGGGCCGGAGCAGCTACCATATTAAGCATACCTGGCACAATGAGTCATGTAAGGTGTAGAGCACCACATAAAGGTAAGGGACAGTGGAGTATACTTAACCGAGGCCCTGTGGGTTGAAGATGTGAGGAGGTTGAGTGCGCCAGGGGCTCCCACAATCCTGGTGGGGCCCAGAGCTCAATGTGCACTGACAGACGTTGATGTGGGCCCGATGAACCGGAGGAAAGGGAGTGGTGAGTGAAAAGCACTCACTGATGGTGCTATGAAGGTTCCCACTTGACTCTGAAATGTGTAGTGTGTCCGTGACTGATGGCCGCTGACACTTGCAGTTGCAGGTGCTAGCGATCCACTTTTAAAGAAATCAAAAGAGAGGATCATCTAACAAGGTGATCAGCTCATAAGATACACATTCACTCTGGGAGGTTTGGTTCCACTACCACACCTAAAAACTGAGTGATTCGAGAACGTTCCCCCAACAATTTTTCTCTTCCACTTCGGATAAAAAAGCGGGAGTGGCAATCTTGGTTGCTAAAAACTTTGCAGGGCGGGTGGGTGTTAGACTTGGCATCTTTTGGCGTGTTTCCCCTGACTTTTTGCTTTCTGACCTCCCGGTTTTGACTCTGTTTTTGCTGGTGTAAGGATTCTGCGCACTGTCCTCACTGCTGTCCAGTGGGAAAGTGCAAGTGCTCCTGTATAAAATGTGTTATGGATTGGCGTTTCCATGATTGGCCTATTTGGTTTATGTGTCAGTCCCTTGTAAAGTGCACTGCGAGTGCCGGGGCCTATAGACCAAATGCTGTTGGTGGGCTGCAGCACTGGATTGTGCCACCCACGCAAACAGCCCGTAAAATGTAACTCGGGCCTGCCATTGCAGAGCCTGTGCGCAGCCTAGGGCTGCCATGTCGACTTGGCAAGTGCGCACACTTGCAAGTCCCTAAACCTTCCCTTTTCTACATGTTAGTCACCCCTAAGGTAGGCCCAAGGTACCCCTGTGGGCCGGGTGCGTTGTATGCGAAAGGTAGGACATGCCCTGGTGTGTGTGGCATGTCCTGATAGTGAATTACAGCCTAGTTCGTTTTTCACTATTGCAAGGCTACCTGTTCCCCATAGGCCAGAACGGGCAGTTTTGATTATTACAGCTTATAATCCTAACTGACCCCGGGAACATGGTAGAAATTCGAGTTTAGTATGCCTGGACTCAGAATGATAAAATGCATCTTTTAGTGAAGTTGGTTTTAACATTCTGTGTTTGAAAATACCACTTTTAGAAAGTGGGTATTTTCTTGTCTAACCATCCAAGCCTGCCTCTGCGAGGTTGTGTATTCCTTGTCTGGAGTGTGAGTGACAGGGGCTGGGGGATGCCAGGAGACAGGGTGAGTCAGCACAGGGCTGAATAGCAAGATCTACATGTAGATGGGTGGGAGGAGTTGCACCTGGGCCCTGAATAGGACAGTGCCTTCCCTCCACAATGCTGGCTCCACCTCCTGTGGTGCGTCTGATGTCCCTGGCCTACTCTCTGAAAGAAGGGACGGAGACTTGTCAACAAAGTGCTCCAGAACTGGTTTGGACTAGGCAAAGGCCTCTCTGCCTTCAGAGAACAAAGGAATTTGGGATATAAATATTGGGGCCCTGACCCCATGAATTTAGATCTCGCTGGAATCAAGGAACCTGCCAAGAAGAAGAGCTGGAGAGCTGCTAGGAGGAGTACTGCCCCTTTGCTGAGTTATTGCCTTGTTGGGTTGGCCTGCAGTTGCTGCTTCTGTCTTGGGCAGTGAAAGGACTGGACTGAACTTTCTACAAACTTGTGCTGAGTATCTCCAAGGGCCTAAAACTGAGCTGGCCTCCTGTTAAGAAGTCTCAGGGACTGCAAAGACTTCACAAGCCTCTGGGTACCGCTTCTGGAACGCTGTTTCAGTTGCCACAGAGGAAGGGAACTGCAACCGACTCCGTCAACCGAATCCATCCCTGACCGGTGACCTGTTTGCACCGCAGACCGCATCGCCCCGCTTCGCATCGCAACCCTGGTCTCACCGTAGGCGACGTCCGACGCCGTCAACACCGAGCCGCTGCTTGCACCGTGACCTGTGGGCACCGCAGTTCGCATCGCATCGCTTCACTGAACCAGCCGGACCCGACCGACGCGGTCGCTGCAACTGGCTCAACAGTCGTGACCGCATCGCATTTGGGGCACCGCTCGCACGTTTGCGACGCACCGCTCCGACTCGCACCGCTGTCCGACGCCAACTCCCGCACACCGGCTTGGTCGCCTGCATCGCAACCTGTCAGCACCACATCGTACACCGTCTCGCCCTGCACCGCACGCCTTGGACTCACCGACTCCGTCTACACGACGCTCATCGAGCCGCTGCCTGCACCGCATCGAGGGACACCGCACCTTGCATCGCTCCGTCTTGCACCGCAACCGCGACGAACGCCGACCGGCTCGTACACTCCGTACCAGCCACAACGAGAAAGGTACTGTGACCGAGTCTGTTCACGACTCTGCTGGCCCGTAGCGACGCGGTCGGCTGGAACTGTTGGACTCTGTGTAATTCAGCATCGCGGTAGACCCGGACGGGGCTACCGACTGCATACGAACTTTGCTTTTGTGTTATTCCTGCAAAGAAGAAGTTACCTTATCAAGCATTCATTTTTAAAGTATAGTATTGTGGATTTTTGTCGTAATTGGTCTTGTCTTGACTATATAAAAATATTGGTTATTTTTCTAAACTGGTGTGGTGTCCGTTTGTAGTGCTTACACTGTATTACTGTTGGTTATGTGCAAATGCTTTACACACTGCCTCTAGAATAAGCCTGACTGCTCGTGCCAAGCTACCAAGGGGTGAGCAGGGGTTATTTTAGGAGTGTAACTCCCTTACCCTGACTAGGAAGAAGGGTCCCTACTTGGACAAAGGTGCAAGCCCTTGCCAACTAGAGATCCCATTTCTAACATTGGTTGTCAGCGGTGAGGATAGGACTTGTGTTTGCACTTGACTTACAGTGATTGGTGTGCACTACTACCATATCGCAGACCATTACGTACCACATACTGATTCTTTTTCTTTTGGCCTATTTTTGATCTTGCCAGTTTTCAACTCACTACTTTTGTCATGCCTGAATCAACTGCATCATCCGTTGCATCTCTGGAAGTTATCTTTGAGGAGGATAGGTTGGAATCCTACGCCGTAAAGGAGCTACGAGCGATTTGTAAAAACCTGAAAGTCCAAATTAAAGGCCTCACAAGGAAGGAGGAGCTACCGAAGGCGCTGAGGGCCTGGGTAGCAGCCAGACATGCCAGTGGGCAGCCTGGTAATCTCAGTGAGGAGGTGGTTGAGCCTATTTCCAGGGTGGATGTGCTTTTGGGCGAGGGGGAACCCGCCAGGTCAGGCAGCAGCAGTCTGTCCCCAGAGGAGCTGGAGGACAGGCGGGAGGCAAGGCAGTTTGAGCTGCAGAAGCTCAGGCTGGAGAGTGAGCGGGAGGAGAAGAGATTGGCCATGGAGGAGAAGAAGATGCTCTTAGAGCATGAGAGAGAACTGAAGGAGCTAGAACTTAGGAGTAAGTCAGGCTCAGATGGTGGCAGCAATTCGTCCAGAAAGGATTGTGCACATTCCCAAGAATGTAGGCAAGGAGTTCAAGAAGGGGGATGACATACAAAGGTGGTTTCAGGGTTATGAGGCAGCCATACACATGAATGGGGTCCCTGAGGAAAATTTGGGAGCAGGATTGTGGCCACTTTTCCCTGAAGAAGCAAGGGATGCTCTGATAGCTTTGGGTAAGGGGTACCACCTCACCTATGCTGACATGAAGGATGCCCTTCTCACTAAGTATGGTCTTACTCCTGAAAAGTACAGGGATCAGTTCAGGTCCAGTAAGAAGTCTGATGCCAACACTTGGTTGGAATGTGTGGATGTGTTCTGCAGGTCGCTGGATGGTTGGGTGAAGGGCAGTAGCGTAACAGATTTTCAGGGGCTCTACAACTTGATTGCATGGGAGCACTTGTCTAGTCTATGTTTTGCAGATCTGCGCCAGCACCTAGTGGATAGTAAGCTAACTGACCCCAGGAAGCTTGCTATGGAAGCGGACCGCTGGGTGAGTACCAGGGTCCACAAGAAAGCGTTTGGGGAGACTCAGCCAAAGGTGGGCAGGGTCCCCAGCAGAAAGGTGGGGGGACAAGGGCAAAGCACAGGAGTTCTCTAAAGGGCCCCAAACTAGTACCCAGGGTAAAGGTTCCCAGCCCCCGGTGATAAGAAGAAAGGGGTCTCTACAGGAAGCCTGTTGAGACCGGCCCCCGCAAGTGTTATGCATGTGACCAGGTAGGTCACTTTAAGGGGGACCCCAAGTGCCCAAAGGGGACACAGCCCCCCACCGGTGGACAGTCCAAAGTGTTGGCTAGTGTAGCGCTTGGGGAGGAGGGGTGCCCACAGGAGGGGGGGATCCCGCAGAAATGACCCTTGTCTCACTAGGGGACAGTGAGATGGTCCCAGGAAACCAGGTGCCCCCTAACACAAAGAAATATAGCACCTGGGTGACCATCAATGGGAACAGGGTAGAGGCTCTCAGAGATACTGGAGCCAGTGTGACCTCAGTCCGGTGTCACCTGGTCTCTGAGAAGCAGGTAGTCCCAGGGGCATTCCACCAAGTAGTTGCTGTAGACAACTCTGAGCGCCAGTGTATGGTGGCGCAGGTTCCCTTTGAATGGGGGGGTCTCAGGTCCCTTAAGGGTGGTTGTGAGCCCTACCATGCCTGTAGATTGTCTGCTAGGTAACGACCTGGAGCAGTCCTTATGGAAGGATGTTGAGCTCAGGTCTCACTTGGAGATGCTTGGGTTGCCGGAGTGGGCATGCGTGTCTACTCGGTCAATGGCAGCCAGAAAGGGTGATCAAGAGGACTTGGAGCCTGGAACAGTGGCCCAAGTCCCTGCCAAGAGAAAGGGCAGGGGCGCGGGAAACCGGCCCCCGAAGTTCCCACGGACCGGGAGGAGGCGGACATCGAGGGGGACGCCCGGTGCCTACAGGGGAGCAGGTAGCCGAACTGGGAGACATCTCTGAGCTGACCCATTGGCAGCAAGAAGGGGGTCCCACCAGGGAGGAGTTCTGCAAGGAGCAGAACGAGTGCCCTACTCTGGAGGGTCTGCGGCGGCAGGCTGCAGACCAGGCAGCTGGTAATCAGTCAGGGTCACATCTGATCTACTGGGAGAGTGGTCTCCTATACAGTGAGCCTAAGGTTGCTGAGCCTGGGTCAGCCCGTGTGCTGGTGGTACCTCAGCGCTTCAGGACCTTCCTACTGGGTCTGGCTCATGACGTGCCTTTGGCAGGACATTTGGGGCAGGACAAGACCTTTGACAGGCTTGTCACCCACTTCTTTTGGCCCCAAATGCGAAGGCAGTCAGATGCACACTGTAGGTCTTGCCAAACTTGCCAGGCAAGTGGTAAGAGTGGGAGGAAGGTCAAAGCTCCTCTCCAACCTTTTCCTGTTGTTGGTACACCCTTTGAAAGGGTGGGGATGGATATTGTGGGGCCACTGGATCCCAAGACAGCCATGGGCAACAGGTACATCCTGGTCTTGGTGGACCATGCCACCCGGTACCCGGAGGCAATCCCTCTCAGGACAACGATGGCGCCAGTGGTGGGCCGGGCGTTAATGGGGATCTTTTCCCGTGTGGGATTCCCCAGAGAGGTGGTTTCTGATAGGGGGACCAATTTCATATCCAAGTATATGACATCCCTGTGGAAGGAGTGTGGTGTAACCTATGAGTTCACCACTCCTTACCACCAACAAGGAAACGGTCTGGTGGAGAGATTCAACCAGACCTTGAAAGGCATGATCAAGGGTCTAACAGAACCCATGAGGCGTAAGTGGGACGTCCTCTTGCCATGCCTACTCTTTGCATACAGGGAGGTGCCTCAGAAGTCTCTTGGGTACAGCCCCTTTGAGCTCCTGTATGGCCACCCTGTCAGAGGACCTCTGAGTTTGGTAAAGGAAGGCTGGGAGGCAGCTCCCAGGAAAACTCCCCAGGATGTGTTTAGCTACATGCTGGCCTTTAGAAACCAAACTGCCCGCTTCAGGAAACTCGCTCAGGCGAACCTAGAAGCAAGCCAGGAAGAAATGAAGAGATGGTATGACCAGAATGCCACTCTGGTCGAATTTCAACCTGGGCAAAAGTGTGGGTCATGGCCCCAGTGGCACCTTGTGCCTTGCAGGACAAGTGGACTGGGCCATATGAGGTGGTGGAGCGCAAAAGTGACGTCACCTACCTGGTGGATTTGCAAGCTCCAAGGAACCCTTTGAGGGTCCTTCACGTGAACCGCCTCAAGCCCCACTTCGAGAGGTCCGAAGTGAGTATGCTCTTGGCGACAGATGATGGGGTGGAAGAGGAGAGTGAGCCTCTCCTGACCTCCTGTCTAACAAGGAGCATGATGGGTCAGTAGAAGGTGTGATCCTCTCCCCTACTCTGACTCAGGAGCAGCAGGGGACTGTCATCAGTTGTTGGGACAGTTCGCCCCACTGTTCTCTCTGATCCCCGGTGTTACTCACTGGTGTACCCATGACGTGGACACTGGTGACAGCCCTCCTGTGAAGCACAAGATTTACAGGTTGACTGACTGGGTCAGAGCCAGCATCAAGGAGGAGGTCTCTAAGATGTTGGCGTTAGGGGTGATTGAGCCCTCCCACAGCTCTTGGGCCAGCCCAGTGGTCTTGGTCCCAAAGGCTGCTGCGCCCGGTGCCACTCCAGAACTCCGGTTTTGTGTGGACTACCGTGGGCTCAATGCCGTCACCAGGACTGACACGCACCCCATCCCCAGAGCTGATGAGCTCATTGATCGGTTGGGAGCTGCCCGGTTCCTCAGCACGTTTGATTTGACGTCTGGGTACTGGCAGATTGCCTTAACCAATTGGGCCAAGGAGAGATCAGCATTCTCAACCCCAGAAGGTCATTACCAATTCCGGGTGATGCCCTTTGGGTTGAAGAATGCCCCTGCCACCTTTCAGAGGTTGGTCAATCAGGTGTTGGCTGGGCTGGAGGATTTCAGTGCTGCCTACCTGGATGACATTGCTGTGTTCAGTTCCAGCTGGGAAGAACATTTACAGCACCTTGAGAAAGTGTTGAGGGCTCTGCAAGGTGCAGGCCTCACGATCAAGGCCAGTAAGTGCCTGATCGGGCAGGGTTCTGTGGTGTACTTGGGACACCAGGTAGGAAGCGGCCAGGTGGCACCCCTACAACCTAAGATTGACACCATTCTGGCTTGGGAGCCCCCAAGACCCAGACAGAGGTGAGAGCCTTCTTAGGTCTCACCGGCTACTATAGGAGATTTGTTAAGGGCTATGGCACCATCGTTGCCCCCTTAACAGAGCTGACTTCTAAGAAGCAGCCCAGGAAAGTGATCTGGACTGAGTCCTGCCAGAAAGCTTTTGATGCCCTGAAGGCAGCCATGTGCACGGCGCCCGTGCTCAAGGCACCTGACTTCTCCAAGGAATTCGTCATGCAGACTGACGCTTCAGAGCATGGTGTGGGAGCAGTGCTCTCACAACTGAACGAAGAGGGCCTAGATCAGCCTGTAGTCTTCCTTAGCAGGAGACTACTCCCCAGGGAACAGAGGTGGAGTGCCATAGAAAGGAAAGCTTTTGCTGTGGTCTGGGCGCTGAAGAAGTTGAGACCATACCTGTTTGGGACTCACTTCCGGGTTCAGACAGACCACAGGCCCCTCAGATGGTTGATGCAAATGAGGGGTGAGAATCCAAAACTGCTGAGGTGGTCCATCTCCCTACAGGGAATGGACTTTACGGTGGAACACCGTCCTGGTACAGAACACGCCAATGCAGATGGTCTGTCCAGGTTCTTCCGCCTTAGTGAAGAGAACTCCAATGGGGTTGGGTAGTTCTCCCTACTTTCAGCTGGAGGGGACATGTGTTAGACTTGGCATCTTTTGGCGTATTTCCCCTGACTTTTTGCTTTCTGACCTCCCGGTTTTGACTCTGTTTTTGCTGGTGTAAGGATTCTGCGCACTGTCCTCACTGCTGTCCAGTGGGAAAGTGCAAGTGCTCCTGTATAAAATGTGTTATGGAGTGGCGTTTCCATGATTGGCCTACTTGGTTTACGTGTCAGTCCCTTGTAAAGTGCACTGCGAGTGCCGGGGCCTATAGACCAAATGCTGTTGGTGGGCTGCAGCACTGGATTGTGCCACCCACGCAAACAGCCCGTAAAATGTAACTCGGGCCTGCCATTGCAGAGCCTGTGCGCAGCCTAGGGCTGCCATGTCGACTTGGCAAGTGCGCACACCTGCAAGTCCCTAAACCTTCCCTTTTCTACATGTTAGTCACCCCTAAGGTAGGCCCAAGGTACCCCTGTGGGCCGGGTGCGTTGTATGCAAAAGGTAGGACATGCCCTGGTGTGTGTGGCATGTCCTGATAGTGAATTACAGCCTAGTTCGTTTTTCACTATTGCAAGGCTACCTGTTCTCCATAGGCCAGAACGGGCAGTTTTGATTATTACAGCTTATAATCCTAACTGACCCCGGGAACATGGTAGAAATTCGAGTTTAGTATGCCTGGACTCAGAATGATAAAATGCATCTTTTAGTGAAGTTGGTTTTAACATTCTGTGTTTGAAAATACCACTTTTAGAAAGTGGGTATTTTCTTGTCTAACCATTTAAGCCTGCCTCTGCGAGGTTGTGTATTCCTTGTCTGGAGTGTGAGTGACAGGGGCTGGGGGATGCCAGGAGACAGGGTGAGTCAGCACAGGGCTGAATAGCAAGATCTACATGTAGATGGGTGGGAGGAGTTGCACCTGGGCCCTGAATAGGACAGTGCCTTCCCTCCACAATGCTGGCTCTACCTCCTGTGGTGAGTCTGATGTCCCTGGCCTACTCTCTGAAAGAAGGGACGGAGACTTGTCAACAAAGTGCTCCAGAACTGGTTTGGACTAGGCAAAGGCCTCTCTGCCTTCAGAGAACAAAGGAATTTGGGATATAAATATTGGGGCCCTGACCCCATGAATTTAGATCTTGCTGGAATCAAGGAACCTGCCAAGAAGAAGAGCTGGAGAGCTGCTAGGAGGAGTACTGCCCCTTTGCTGAGTTATTGCCTTGTTGGGTTGGCCTGTAGTTGCTGCTTCTGTCTTGGGCAGTGAAAGGACTGGACTGAACTTTCTACAAACTTGTGCTGAGTATCTCCAAGGGCCTGAAACCGAGCTGGCCTCCTGTTAAGAAGTCTCAGGGACTGCAAAGACTTCACAAGCCTCTGGGTACCGCTTCTGGAATGCTGTTTCAGTTGCCACAGAGGAAGGGAACTGCAACCGACTCCGTCAACCGAATCCATCCCTGACCGGTGACCAGTTTGCACCGCAGACCGCATCGCCCCGCTTCGCATCGCAACCCTGGTCTCACCGTAGGCGACGTCCGACGCCGTCAACACCGAGCCGCTGCTTGCACCGTGACCTGTGGGCACCGCAGTTCGCATCGCTTCACTGAACCAGCCGGACCCGACCGACGCGGTCGCTGCAACTGGCTCAACAGTCGTGACCGCATCGCATTTGTGGCACCGCTCGCACGTTTGCGACGCACCGCTCCGACTCGCACCGCTGTCCGATGCCAGCTCCCGCACACCGGCTTGGTCGCCTGCATCGCAACCTGTCAGCACCGCATCGTACACCGTCTCGCCCTGCACCGCACGCCTTGGACTCACCGACTCTGTCTACACGACGCTCATCGAGCCGCTGCCTGCACCGCATCGAGGGACACCGCACCTTGCATCGCTCCGTCTTGCACCGCAACCGCGACGAACGCCGACCGGCTCGTACACTCCGTACCAGCCACAACGAGAAAGGTACTGTGACCGAGTCTGTTCACGACTCTGCTGGCCCGTAGCGACGCGGTCGGCTGGAACTGTTGGACTCTGTGTAATTCAGCATCGCGGTAGACCCGGACGGGGCTACCGACTCGCATCGAACTTTGCTTTTGTGTTATTCCTGCAAAAGAAGAAGTTACCTTATCAAGCATTCATTTTTAAAGTATAGTATTGTGGATTTTTGTCGTAATTGGTCTTGTCTTGAGTATATAAAAATATTGGTTATTTTTCTAAACTGGTGTGGTGTCCGTTTGTAGTGCTTACACTGTATTACTGTTGGTTATGTGCAAATGCTTTACACACTGCCTCTAGAATAAGCCTGACTGCTCGTGCCAAGCTACCAAGGGGGTGAGCAGGGGTTATTTTAGGAGTGTAACTCCCTTACCCTGACTAGGAAGGAGGGTCCCTACTTGGACAAAGGTGCAAGCCCTTGCCAACTAGAGATCCCATTTCTAACAGTGGGGGACAAGATCGCGGAGATTAAAGGCCGGTTATTGGCCTACACGATACACCTAGGGGGCACACACTCGCGGTGGGGTCACTGTACGCACCCAATTCGGGGCAAGAGAAATTCCTGAAGGCGGCGCTATCTGAGGTCCTGAGCAAGCAGGAGAGGTGGACGATAGTGGGAGGGATCTTAATATAGTTATGGACGCTAATGCAGACAGGTCAGGCCACCTATACACTCAGACTGGGGAATTGTCTAGTGAAGGGAAAGAATGGCTCCGTTCCAGAGGACTGATAGACATGTGGCGAGCGGCACATCCTCAGACTTCCCAATTTTCCTTCTACTCACATGCACATGGTACATATGCCAGACTTGATCATCTGATAGGCACGTCGGAGCTAAACACACTAGTGGAGGAGGTGGACATGACGCCGACTGCCCTCTCTGACCACGACGCAGTGACGGTTTCCCTTCGGTTGCCCCTGGCACGTAGACAGCTGGGAGGCTGGCGACTCAAGGAAAGCATGCTCCACAGGGAATCAGTGACAGGACAGATACATAAATGCATCAAAGATTATCTAGAGACCAATGATACACCGGACATCTCCTTGCCCACTTTATGGGGAGCCCTAAAAGCAGTAGTGCGAGGGAAACTGATTGCCATTTCCGCGGCAGAAAACAAGGAGCGCAAAGACAAGAGGAACCACCTCACAGCACAAGTGATAGAACTAGAGCGGGTGCACAGTAGGACCGGGGCGCCGAGAGTTTGGCGACAACTGAAAGCGGCACGGGCTCAGTTGGCGGGGCTTGACATCGATAGAGCCGAATACGCATCGCTTCGCCTCAAGCACTCCTACTATATTGGGGGGGGACGAGACGGGGCGCATGCTGGCGAACAAACTTAGGGCCCGAATCCAACAGACGAAAGTCCAATCTATCAGGAATGATAAGGGGGCGGTGGTCGAGACGGACGAGGAGATAGTGAACACATT
The DNA here is from genome assembly GCA_963921515.1 of Calotriton arnoldi. NCBI lineage: Eukaryota > Metazoa > Chordata > Amphibia > Caudata > Salamandridae > Calotriton > Calotriton arnoldi. The sequence continues at coordinate 1,220,797 of CAWUFW010004402.1, read as the reverse complement.
TAGGGATTTCTATGCAGACTTATACAAGAAAGAGGCCCACTCAAAATCGCATATGACAATATATCTGCAGGGAGTAAATACGACAGTGCTTGATAGTGGTCAGGCGAAATTGTTGGATGCCCCGGTCCGAATAGAAGAAGTTATCTGGGCGATCTCACACCTCAAGCTTATGAAATCGCTGGGACCAGACGGATTCTTGGCGGGTTTCTACAAATCTTTTTGTCATATCTTAGCTCCGCTCCTGAAGCGACTTTTTAATTCCTTTGCAGGACCGGAGTCGATTCCCCCTGATATGCTGATGGCATCCATTGTAGTCCTCCCTAAACCTGGGAAGGATAAAGCCCTCTGTGGTTCCTATCGCCCGGTGTCCCTTCTTAATGTGGATCTCAAGCTGTTTACCAGCATTTTAGCGGGACGATTGGGCCCCTGATCAGTCGGGATTCATTCTGAATAGGCAAAGCAGTGACAATACCAAACGAATTCTCCACTTGGTCGATAAGGCCCACCGCACGAATATGGACGCCCTCCTACTGTCGGTTGATGCCAAGAAGGCGTTCGACTGGGTCGACTGGGATTTTTTAGATCGGGCTTTGACCCACTTTGGGCTGGGTGACCGGTTCAGGGCTTGGGTGATGAGCTGCTATAGCTCACCCACCGCGACTATTAGGGTAAATGGGGTATCGTCGAGGCCTTTTGCTATCCAAAGAGGGACGAGACAAGGGTGCCCGCTATCGCCTCTCCTTTTTGCCCTATACATCGAACCGCTGGCCCAGAAGATCAGGGATAATTCGAATATCAGGGGAATTCCCTTTGGCGGGGAGAGACATGCAATAAGCCTATACGCGGACGATATCATCGCATCTCTAGAGTCTCCGGGCTGCTCGGTACCGGCATTCCTGGAGGAGCTAGAATCATTCGGGCAGGTCTCCGGATTCCGCGTGAATGTAGGAAAGTCAATGATTCTCCGACTAGATCAGGGATGGACATCTGCAGGGACGGGATGGGTCACCCCCGCAGGGATCAAGATCATGGAGTCCATTCCATATTTGGGAATTGAGCTGGCTCCATCTACACATCAGATGGTCACACTAAACTCTTCCAAATTAGTCTGACAGGTCACGAGGGAGCTCCAGAATTGGAAGCAACATCATCTGTCACTGCTGGGCCGCGTGGCGGCGGTTAAAATGTCTATTCTCCCCAAGGCACTATACTTGTTTCAAACACTACCAGTTTGGCCTCCAAAGGGGACACTTCAAACATTGCAACAGGCTATATTCCATTTTGTCTGGGCCGGGGCTCGCCCACGCATGCAGAGGGAGCCGGGGACTTTGCAACCGGAAGAGGGAGGCCTAGGAATCCCGAATTTGTTCGAATATTTTAGGGTGGCCCAACTAAGATATTTGGTGGAGTGGAGTAGACCAGAATCCGAAAAGAGATGGCTGTTTCAGGATAGGGCACTTGCGAAACTCTCCTTATGGAAAGTGCCCTTTCTGAAAAGAGCGGACCGACCACAGAACATTAAGGGCTCCCCTATCACAAACACAGTACTGCGGGTGTGGGATGGAGTAGCCAGTAGAAAGGGACTGACAACTTTTCCTTCCCCAATGACACCCTTATTTGACAACAAGGAGTTCACACCGGGGCTTGACGAGATGGCGTTCCCGGGGTGGCGGACATCGGAATGCAAAGCGGCGGGGCACCTGTTTGACGTAGAGGGGATCATTCCATTTTCCCAGGTAAGACGGGATTATTCCCTCCCAGAGACGGAAAGGTTCCACTACCTTCAGATAAGACACTGGCTTCTCCACTCAGAGGTACATATGAAAGTTAACAGGAAACTGACACCATATGAGAAGTGGTTAGTGACAAAGAGCACTGATAAGAAAATGATTTCGGAATTATATGATATGCTACGTCCGACAGCCCCTACACAGCCCACTGCCAGTCAGAAACGTTGGGCGAAAGAACTGGGACGGGACCTCACGGGGAAAGAATGGAGGGAGATCTACTATAGGGCCAAGCATACGGCGCGAAACACTGCCAGCAGGGAAACTGCCTTTAAGATTGCCACGTACTGGTATCTGACGCCGGTGCGACTTAATAAAGGGAACCCAGACCGCAGCCCTACTTGCTGGAGAAGGTGTGGGGAGGAGGGCACGCTGGTGCATCTACTATGGGAGTGTAAAGAGCTGGCTGCCTATTTGCCCAGAATTCTGGATGAAACAGACCAGCAGTTTGAAACACAGATCCCGAGATTCCTGGCTTATGTAGTGCTGGGACTGCCCAACCCACTGACGTTTCCTCAGAAGTCCTGCAAGGGGATACAGGTGGGCTTAGCACTGGGGGCATCACTTCAGAACATCTTATTGCATTGGGGAACGCAGACAATACCGTCGCACACGGGGTGGTTGCATAGACTATGGCACATCCTGGGGATGGAACGGATACAGGCCTCACTTACGAACTCCGCATCGGGATTCGGGGAGGTTTGGCGACCAATAGTGTCCCTTTTGTCCACCGAATTCAACAAGGTCACATGCCCTAAGTACCTCCGCCTTCTTCGACTCACAACTCCGGCAGAGTCGAGCAATGAACCCTGAATCGATCTCGTGCAGATCACTATTAAAGTGGGAATGGGCACCGGGCACACCAGTTCGCGGGAGGGTGGGGTTGGGGGAGGGTTTGTTGGGGCTGCGTAATAGGGCCTTTCTTGTCACACTGTGGTACATATACGATCTGGGGCACACCTCGCACAGTTCAGAGAGAAGCTGTCAGATCGCTCCAGCACAGAGAATACCGACCGAAACGCAACACCTGCCGGATTGTAAGTCAGTATGCACAGTACGAGGGGGTGTTAAGACGTGTATATTTACCAAAGGGGTCAATAACAGCATAGTTACACCTAAAAGGCAGATGTTCAGGACCCGAGCCAGCTATTGTGACTCTAAGGATTGTTGGGCTCCTGCAGGGCCAGCATGGCACGGGTCACCTGTATGCTTTACACTCCATGGACCCTGGACCTTTCCAATGCTTAGACCTGTTGAACGCAGCCAGCCCAGCAAGGGTTGTAGGCGGTATGCTGTGTATTTTACCTATGCAGGTGACCTGTGGTCTAGGGGCTCTTATCTGCTTTCATGATTTTTGATGTAGCCGGCCCGCAGGGTTGTAGGCAACGATGCAGTGTATTCTTCTGTGACGTGTTCTGCTAATAATAAAAAATGATTTAATCCTAAAAACTGAGTGATGATAGACTGTGGAGCCTGAGGGCTCCAGAATATCTCTTGTACCGGCTGGGTTTGAAAAGCTTTCTGCATGCCACAAGAAGCACCTTGAGGTGGCTTCTATGTGTTAGATCAGGAAACTGAGCTCTTCTGGGTAGAAACATTTGACTTGTGAAATATGCTAAACATCTGAGTAGTACCAGATATAGATCCCTTTGCCAAGATAGCAGTCTGAGGGTGCTAAAGAGTTGGGGAATGCTGGCACTACTGGGGAGTGGGCATGGTAGAGTACTAAGAAATCTATGAGCCACTAGGTAGCACCGATTGTTTGACTAAAATAGTGAAAGAATGCCAGCAAAACATGGCAACCAATAGAGGCGAAGCACCAATCAATAAAAGAAATGCTACTGACTAAAGGAGGAAAAATGAACTGGACTGGTAAAGCTGCCACCTACAACAAGCACCTGTGAGGGCTACTGACTTGGTCCCTGTTACCAACATCATTGAAGAATTTCTGCAGGAATTCTTAAGAGAAAAAAAAGAAAGAGGAGGTTAGCACTGCAAGGGGAGACGTAAAGGAGTACCTTCAAGAAATGCAAAATTACATAAATGAACTGAGTTTGTAAGTCAGTCAATCAATCAATCAATCAATCAGGGGAATTGTAAGCGCGCTACTCACCCGTGAGGGTCTGAAGGCGTTGGGGGGGGGTGGGTGGGTAAGCAGCTCCGTTCAGTCGAAGAGCCAGGTCTTGAGCGTCTTCCTGAAGATGTTCAGGGAGGGGGCACGTCTGATGTTGAGCGGGAGCTCGTTCAAGGTCTTGGCTGCGATGTAGGAGAAGGTTCTTACACCTGTTCTGGCTCTGCGGATGCACGGGATTTCAGCGAGGGTGAGGTCGGCGGATCGGAGGTTTCTCTTGGGTACGTGGAAGGAGATTCTCTCGTTGAGGTATTGGGGTCTGGTGTTGTGGATGCATTTGTAGGCGTGGGTGAGTATCTTGAAAGTGACTCTCTTCTCAACGGGGAGCCAGTGGAGGTTCCGTATGTGTTGGGTGGTGTGCTTGTGTCGAGGAATGTCGAGGACGAGTCTGGCTGCGGTGTTGTGTATGGTCTGGAGCTTGCGGAGCAGAGACCTGTTGATCCCGGCGTAGAGGGCGTTTTGGTAGTCCAGTCTGCTGGTTATGAGTGCGTGGGTGATGGCCTTCCTTGATTCGGGGGGATCCACTTGAAGGTCTTTCGGAGGATTCAGAGGGTGTTGAAGCAGCTGTAGGCAACGGCGTTGACCTGTTGGGTCATGGAGAGGGAGGAGTCGAGTACGATGCTGAGGTTTTGGGTGTGGTTCGTGGGTGTGGGGGGGCTGCCGAGGGCGGTAGGCCACCAGGTGTTGTCCCATGCCGAGGGGGAGTGTCCGAGGACGAGGACTTCTGTCTTCTCCGAGTTGAGCTTCAGGCAGTTTCTGCTCATCCAGGATGCGACGTCCTTCATTCCTTCCTGGAAGTTGAGTCTGGTGGTGATAGGGTCCTTGGTGAGGGAGAGGATGAGCTGGGTGTCGTCGGCATAGGATACTATGCTGAGTCCGTACTGTCTGACGATGGCAGCAAGGGGGGCCATGTAGATGATGAAGAGCGTGGGGCTGAGCGATGATCCTTGGGGCACTCCGCAGTTGATTTCTGTGGGTTCGGAGAGGAAAGGTGATAGTCTGATTCTTTGGGTTCTGCCGGTGAGGAACGAGCAGATCCAGTCGAGGGTGGTTCCTTGTATGCTGGCGTCGTGGAGTCTGGCGGTGAGTGTGTGGTGGGAGATGGTGTCGAACGCTGCAGAGAGGTCGAGTAGGATCAGGGCTGCGGTGTGTCCTTGGTCGAGGAGGGTGCGGATGTCGTCTGTGGCGGCGAGTAGGGCGGTTTCGGTGCTGTGGTGGCTGCGAAATCGGGATTGGGAGGGGTCGAGGATGGAGTTTTCTTCGATGAATTTGGTTAGTTGTGCATTGACGGTCTTCTCTGTGACTTTGGCCGCGAAGGGGAGGAGGAAGATGGGTCGGTACTTCTTGAGGTCGGTGGGGTCTGCTGAGGGCTTCTTGAGCAGGGGTCTGACTTCTGCGCGTTTCCAGTCATCGGGAAAGATGCCGGACTTGAAGGTGGTGTTGATGGTGTGTCGTAGTTCAGGAGCGATGGTGGCTCTGTGGAAAATGTGTGGGGGGCAGGGGTCCGTGGGGGTCCCTGAGTGGATGCCTTTCAAGGTCGAAGTGCTGTCTTCAGTGGTGACTGGGGTCCAGGAGGAGATGGTGGGCTGGATGGCGTTGCTGGAGCAGAAAGTGGTTTTGGAGTTGGATGTCTGGTCGTTGAAGTTGTCGTAGAGTGCCTTGATTTTTAGATGGAAGTAGGATCCGAGCTTGTCGCAGAGGTCCTGGGAAGGGGTGATGTCCGTGGTTTCGCTGGGGGGCTTGGTGAATTCCTGGATGACGCTGAAGAGTTGCTTGGAGTTGCCGGCGTTGGTGAGGATCTTGTTTTGGATGAAGGTCCTTTTGGTGGATCTGATGCGTTGGTGGTATTCCGTCATGGCGTTTTTTTAGGTGGTGTGATCTTCTGGCGTTTTGCTGTTTCTCCAGTTCTTCTCAAGACGTCTGCAGGTGCGTCTGGATTCTTGGAGGTTGGCGGTAAACCAGGTGGCTTTCCTGGGGCATTGTCTGTCAGGGTTGCGTAGTGGTGCAAGCTTGTCTGCGCAGCTGGAGATCCATCTGTGGAGTCCTTTGGCTGCGAGGTTGGCGTCGGTCGATGTGGTGGGGACGTCGCGGTTGAGGGTGGAGTTGAGTTGTTCCTTAGTGACTTTGCTCCAGTTCCTTCGTGGGGGGCGTGGTGCAGGTTTGGGCGGCGTGGATTTGTCGACGTGGAAGTGTATGCAGTGGTGGTCTGTCCAAGGGGGTTGCGTGGTGTGGCTGAAGTGGATGTTGTTACCTCCTGCGAAGATGGGGTCGAGGGTGTGTCCTGCCTTGTGGGTGGGCATGGTGATGAGCTGTTTCAGTCTGATGTTGGCGAGGTTGTCCAGGAGGGCGGCGGAGTTGGGGTCGCTGGGGTTGTCGAGGTGGAAGTTCAGGTCGCCGATGAGTATGTAGTCCATGGAGGCGATGGCATGGGGTGCGATGAGGTCGGCGATGGTAGTGGCGAATGAAGAGCGGGGTCCGGGGGTCTGTAGGCGAGGGTGCAGCGGAGTGAGGTTCTGGGGCTGGTCTGGATCTGGAAGTGAAGGTGTTCGGTGGTGAGGAAGGAGTCCTTCGTGGTGGAGGTGGAGAATCGGAGGGAGCTCTTGTGTACAATGGTGAGTCCTCCTCCTGGGCAGTTGAGGCGGTCCTCCCTCTAGATCTTGTATCTGTCGGGGATGGTGGTGGCGATATCGGGGTGGAGGAGGCGGTGGTCCAGGTTTCTGTAAAGAAGGCGACGTCTGGTGAGAGGGTGTCGAGGAGGTCCCAGATCTCTACGGCGTGTCTGGGCAGGGAGCGCACGTTGAGGAGGATGCACTTCAGGGCTTTGGTGTTGTTGGCGTTTGGTGCGGGGGCCGTGGGGGTGCGGTCAGCGGTGAAAGATTGGCGGCAGTGATGGCAGGAGAACTGGCCATGGGTGGTGTTCGGCGTCGATCGCTGACAGTTGTTGTTCCTTCCGGGGTTGAGTGCGAGGAGGGCAGCGGAGTTGTAGCAGTGGGAGGTCGCAGATCCAGGGTTCCTGGTGCTGGCCGCAGTCGGGTCGCAGACGGGCGCAGATGGGCTTGCTTTTGGAGCGCCAGCGGCACGGCTGCGTAGCGGCTGCCATTAAGTAAGGGAGGGGGAGGGAAGCCAGCTGGGAGGCGGGTGCAAGAACCGGCAGGGGGGAGGGGCCACGGGGGCAGCAGCGGCGGGAAAAGGGCACGGAGAGCAACGGGCACAGAAGGCAGAAAGCAGCAAAAAGAAAACACAGGCACAGGTAAAATAGACAAGACAGGCACAATAACAAGACAGTGAAGAGGCTAGAAGGAAGATAGAAAAAACGGGCACAGAAAAAACAGAAAAACGGCACAAAGACAGAGACAGACAGCAGCGGCCAGCAGAAGAGCAAGGCTCTCCCACTGGACCACCAGGGATGAGGTGCAGGCAGGAGCCTGCGGGTGGAGGAGGGCCTCGAACACCTACCTGCACAGGGGCAGTGGCAGCAGCACTACTGCGGAGCTGCTGGGGGAGAGAGCAGGTCTCTGACCAGGAGGTCAGAGGTCTAGCTCAATCGTCCCAGCAGCGGCCGCCATTAAGTAGGGGAGGGGGGAGGGAAGTGCAGCTGGGAGGCGTGAGCGGGAACCGGCAGGGGGGGAGGGGCCGCGGAGGCAGCAGCGGCGGGAAAAGGGCACGGAGAGCAACGGGCACAGAAGGCAGAAAGCGGCAAAAAGAAAACACAGGCACAGGTATAATAGACAAGACAGGCACAATAACAAGACAGTGAAGAGGCTAGAAGGAAGACAGAAAAAACGGGCACAGAAAAGACAGAAAAACGTCACAAAGACAGAGACAGACAGCAGCGGCCAGCAGAAGAGCAAGGCTCTCCCACTGGACCACCAGGGATGAGGGCAGCAGCACTACCGCGGAGCTGCTGGGGGAGAGAGCAGGTCTCTGTCCAGGAGGTCAGAGGTCAGTGATCTAGAACAGACCATGGATTAGAGATAGGAGGAGATACACTACATAGGAAACATATACCTGGCCATGGAAGATCAGCAAAGGGAATGGTTACTTAACCTGGAGATCCTCGAAAACACATCAAACTATATCAACATTAGAATCAGGGGTCTTCTTAGAGGGGTGGAGGGGCCAGGCATCCAGGTGTAAATACAGAGCTCAACATCACATTAGGAACCTCCCAGAGGATCTGCCTATATACAGACATACTAAATCAAGTACACTTTTACGAGGAAACAGTGTTAAAAATAAAATACAATGATTCGCAAAGCCGTTCAGTTTAACTTGCTTAATGCAAAAATAGCAAGCATCACAACAAATGAAAGAAAAAAAATGTTTGCCATTTTAACCGCATTGCAAACTGGGTTTCAAAACCCATAACAAATCACTTTTTGGAAGGCATGTGCTTAGGGCGTTCCTTCCAAACAATGATTTGTTAAGGTATGTATCAATGTTTTGCAACTGAAATCTGGTTTGCAAAATATTTATATTTTACCAACACCTCAAAAGAGGTGGTAACATTTACGGAATCGGAATGGGAACTTTGGGAACCCTTTTCCTTTGTGAATGCTAAAAAAATGTTTGTTGGGAACTAAACAATGTTGCATGTTAAGAAGTCTTAAACAAACAAAAAAATGTTTCTTTTTAAATGAAGCCCCGTTTTCCTTATGGAAAACAGGCTGCATTTAAAAATAAAAAAGTTCGCTTTACTTAAATTGCTATCACAGCTATAGTGGTGTGCTGACCCTTGAAGTCCATTAATCCTGTGATGGCATCCAATTGTAGTGAGTTACAATTTGTCATCTACCTCATGAATATTAATAAATTAGGTCAGATTAGGACCCAATATGATTCCGGAAATTCTTTTCCATTTGCAAAAAGTCAGTGTGCAACTTGTGACCACTTTTAATGAACGGAAATGTCGTACACCAAGCCCATGGTCCTTTTTTTATTATTAACAATTTGAGGGTGATTGGGAGAGAGGGACTTCACACAAACAAAGATACAGAGGGCCTCATTTATGATGCACCTAGTGGCACTTATACCCCGCTAGAGCGGCACTTTTTTGACACTCCAGTGGCCCAATATGCCGCAGCATATTTACAAGGCCACGCAAAGCCACTTTACGTGGTTTTTCATGACCGTGTTTAATATTTGCACCTTTCCCGCAGAACACTGTGTGAAAGGGGCGTTCCATGGGTGTTGCTGTGGGTGTTCCTAAGCAACACCCATGGAATCTGAAACATTCCCAGTTTTACAAGGAATATTAAACCTGGGAATGCATCAGATTCTAACGCCACCCCAGGGCTGGCATTAGGGAGGCGGAACGAGGAGAAATGTTTTTATTTCTCCTCGTTTTTTCCTCTTTCTATGTGTGCTGCCATAGAAAGAGGGAATCGCGTCAATTGATTGATTTTGTGCAGAAAGGTGTCCCTTCCTGCACAAAATCAATCAGCCCCGCAACGAAGGCAACCTTGCACCATGGAGCAAGGGTGCCTGCGTTGGCACATGGCAGCCCATTGTGCACCTGGGCAGGGGAAAAGGACAGGAATGTGCCACATCTCATAGATATGGCGCATTCCTGACCTTTTTTTTTATGCAGGGCAGTGCAGCAAGATTTCTTGCGGCTCTGCCCTGCACCAAAACCTCGTAAATGAGGCCCAGAGTGTCTTCTTCTGGGCTCTATTAGTCTGAACAGCAACACTAGCCAGACACATGTAGAGTGAAAGGTACAACTTGGAGAGAGTCCTTAAGTGTTTCAAAAAAGGGAAAAGGGGGGAATGGGATGATAAGCAATTATACCGCTAAAACACATCTAAATGTGAGGGGACGAAAATAAAAGAAAATTGAACCTTGTACGGATTAGATGGGGCAGGAGGGCAAAAGATACATTACCATAATGCAATTTTTCTAAGATGACATGGTAAAATAGTTTACCTCAATGTCAAAGTTTTGAATGCCCCAATTAAAAAAGTTAGTGATTCTTAACCTAGTAACCAACTAAGAGCGAGAGCAGGGCTGATATTTATCTCCTGCAAGAAATGCACTTACTTAAGAGAGATTGGCGAGGATTAAATTTAAACCACAATTCTTTGCCTCTTCCAATGTGAAGTCTGCACGTGTTGCAGTACTATGCAGGTGATCCTTCACAATGTTTGCAGATTACATCATGGCCTCTCTCTCAGATCCACTGCTCTCACTGTGAACCCCCCTCCCAGATGAGTTGGATACTTACTGTGCCGCCTCAGGCTTCAAAATTAATATTACAAAATCTGACGCGCTCCTGCTTTCACATCAGATTGAATCCTTACACAACCTAATTCCCATTTCATGGAGATCCAGCATAGTAAAATATAAGGAACTTCTACTGAGTCAGACCACCACACAAGTGATGACATTCAATTGAACCTGATTCATATTAGAAATTAGACAAGACTTTCAAAAATAACATATGAAGCATTTTTTATGGCTGAATATAATTGCCTTAATAAAGATGAGGGTCCTGCTCAAAATCTTGCACCTATTTCAGACTATTCCTCTGCCCTTCCCCTACATGGTCCTTAAACAGGTCCAGGCATTAATCAACAACTTTATATGGGGGGGGGGGTAAGCACCTAAGAGTGGCCAGCAAGACATTATGTAGCCCCATATCACACGGGGACTAGCCGTGAGGCACCTCTTGTCATACTTCCAAGCCAGTTTCACTGTTTCTAGTAGAATATGAGAAGGTGGAAATAGCACGGCAATGTTGATTTGTTGACCATCTCATAGCTGGCATCCCTATATGCAGATTGTTTGGCTCTAACAAGCACAGCAAAGCAGGGTATTATATGCTTCAACTATTAACAGATTTACACATTCCATTTGGAATAAGATGAGTGATTGCCGGGGATTCGCTTCTTTTGCCTTTCCATTCACATCTATCAGCTTTAACTCAAATTTCAACCCAGCAAACAATACTCAAAAATTCCAGAAGTAGAGAGAGAGCATATGCATCACAGTGAGCTCACTCTTTGTGAATGGACAAATAAAGCCATTTGGGGTTCTCAAAAGACAATATAAACTCCCAGAGATGGAAAGATTTTCAATATACTGGCCAGGCATTGGATGCTTTAGCCATTGATTAAAAATGGGGTCTCACGCCGCTAACAAACTTTGCACAAGTGGCTAAAAGATGGAACATACGACAAAAACATCAATTAAATTCTTTACAGGTAGCTTTTGGGTCTACCTAGGCAGGACAAAACTCCTAGACAGAGACGTTGGGAGGATGAGATCAGGAGACCTATTACTATAATGGGAAAGGTTGTATGATACGTCAAAAATCTCAACCCAGAGTGTTAAGATGAGGGAATCTCAATACAAATGTCTAATGCACTGTGGTCGAGCCTCAGACAAAATAGCAACCAGGAACACATCAAGACGCAGTGCCTGCTGGAGGGGCTGTGGAGCTATGGACATCCTGTCAATCTTGCTATGGAATTGTCCTAAATTGATCAGATACCGGGAGGAGGTTCTCAAAGGGTTGAAGCAGGCCTTTTACGTGCAGATCCCAAGATTGCTGGGAGTGGTCCTCAGGGGTTTTATATCACGGTGGGCATAATAAACAATTAGTATGATCCTTTTGTAACCTACACCGATGTTAGCAGACTCTATATAGGTTGACATAACCTGGGTGGCGTGTGGGGCTGTCGTCAAAGGGGAGGAGGTTCGTTTAGGGTTTAACTGTGAGTTAACTTTGGCTATTGCATTGTCAGACAAGCTTAATCCTTACCAGCCAAAGTATTTAGGTGATGGTATGTGTAGCTGAGAATCAACACAACCTCCTCTGTCATTTCACTTGTGTGTATGACACGAATACCGAGGAAGTTGTGCTGATACGTCTTCATTGCTGATACCAGAATGGGGCAACAAAAAATATATAATCAAAAATATACAAAAGAAACTATTTGTGATGTAGAAATTCTTGGGACAAATTACATATACAAGTTATCAGCCCTGAGCAAGAGGGCTTTTTCCTCGAAACATGTGTTAACTGGCTGTATTTTTAATTTTAATGAATTAATAAAGATGTCGTTCTAACAATGAGTTTTTCTCCCTACCATGGCGCAACCTTCTACTCGCTCCTCTAACGGCCTGACACGGGCAGGCATTAATGCATGCAAGATTGTTTTCCCTCCCAACCTCTCGAAGAAAGCAGCTAAGACTTTTAAACACAATCTACTCAAACGCTATCCTGAAACTCTCATCTCTGATACTTACCTATGTGCATCTAAGGGCGTAGTGGTGACAGACCTTATCTTCTACACAACCAGAAGAGCCGAGTGGAGAAGAGTTTTTACTGATACACTTCGTTCCAAGGCTCTTTGTAAAACCCCACACGGGTTCGGTATCAACATAACTCAGTCTCGTTTCCTCAATGCGGAACTGACCATCTCTCTCTACAATAACGGCAACATCCTTATTCAAGCCTCTGACTTGTATTTGAATCGGTTTGACAGTATTTTTAATAAGATTAAGAATTTACTTAATAACCCTAATCCTGCCAATTTAGGTAATTCTAATCTCCCCAGTACGGCTTTACCTTCCGCGCCCGCCCTTCCTGTCTCCCCTCCAAGCATCCCGAGCTTCAACCCTAAACTTACCAGGCCAAAACATATCAGTCTCCCCATTACTACTGAACCGCCTGCTACCTCACACTTTGCAGGCGCCCCCTCCACCTCTCTCATGTGGATCCGTTCTGATACCGCCCTCAACACGATTGAGTGTAATATTCCCAATACCAACCTTGACACTACATGCTTCACATCTCCTAGTACCAGTAACTCTAATCTGACTGCTTCTCCTAGTACCAGTAACTCTAATCTGATTGCTTCTCCTACCCTGCACACAACTTTAAACCCCAGCACCCTTCCTTTGAACCCTTTATGTCCTCCCTCCTCCTCTATCTCTACACCCATCGCACAGGTTACTACCTCGGGGCCCCCCTTTCCTTTGAACCCTCCTCGTCCTTCCGCCTCTTCTATCTCTACATCCATGGCATAGGATACTACCACAGGGACCCCCCCTTGCAACTTCAAAGGTTTTCTCCTCAACCTCTTGTTCAGAACCCTGACACCATCTATACCAACCCTACCCCACCTATGGATCCCATAACTGAGCTCAAGCAGGGGTCCATCTCCCTGTGCAAGCGCTGTGAGGAGAAGGGGCCTCTCTCTTCTTCTTATTCTGGGCTGGTATCTGACTGTGACAGCCTTCGCCTGATTGAGGAGAAACTGGCTGAACTGAAGCTGGACCTCCTTACTGTAAAGGATAACCGCCAGACCCTCCTACACTGCTCACTGAAGAATGAGAAGTTGTGCAAACTCTATCCTCCCACGGAGAAAATGAAAATGTAAATCCGTATTTGTAAAGCGCGATCTACTCACCCTTACGGGTCTCAAGGCGCTGGGGGCCGTCGTGGAAATTAAGTGAGCTATTGCCCAGAGTCACATGGTGCTGAGCTGAGCTGCCACCGGAGACGGGGATCGAACCGTGAGCCCTGTGCTCCGAAGTCAGCTGCCCTGGCCGCTGCACCACACCTCTCCTACTCCTCCAGCAAGTACTATAAGTGGCGGAATGGAAAGGTCCTCTGGTACTTACCCTAGCAACCCACGCAGGCCCTCTCGACCTCTTCCCAACCTCCATTCTAGACCACTTAGGTTCCAGCCTCAGATGTCTGATGATGACACGCTCGCACTTTTACTATCGTATGATGACTATGCGGTCTCTCCTAGCAGCATACCCACTATCTCATCGGATCCGGATAGAGAACCTAGCGTTAACTTTAGATCCATGAATAAGGATAACTTACTTCAGGTCACCACGTCTCACCTAGTGGAAGCAACTACAAACTCTCATATCAAATCGATGCTTCTCAACTGCAGATCAGCAGTGAAACACGCAGCGGATATCTCCGAACTCATCATATCTCAAGAATTGGACTTCCTGATTCTTACGGAAACGTGGCTCAATGACTCCTCCTTCCCAATACTCGACATCTTAATTCCTCCTGACTATGACATAATCAGATGCAATAGATCTATCAAATCTGGGGGGGGGGGCATTGCCTGCATCCATCGTTCTAGCCTCGTATTGAAGCAGACTCATAAGGATCTGCTGTCCGCCTGTGAGCTCCTAGTCACTGAAATTTGGAACAAGGGCAAGATTGTTTGTGTACTTCACACGATCTATCATCCCCCTGGGGATAACTTGCGTTTCGTAGAGCAATTGATGGATTCCATCTCTGCTTGCTCAGCCCTCCACCCTAACCATATCTTCCTCGGTGACTTCAACCTTCACTGGAATGACACAAATGATCCACTAGTTTGCTCCTTTAAGGCTTTCCTCTCCGACCTCAATTTCATTCAGACCTGCAACGGACCCACCCACTACAAAGACGCTACCCTTGACCTTATTATAGCTAGAGATCACATCATTCAACTTGATGACATTGTTCCATGTGATTGGTCGGATCATCACCAAATCTGCTTTCACATTCGGGAAAAGGTATTGCTCAGACAAGGTCAACCGCTCAAAAACAAACAACTGGCTCGTAATCTGAGAGACATAAACATCTCTAATCTTTCCAACTTGAGCAAGAATCTGCTGGAACCTCCCCCTAACATGAACAATTTGGAAGAGTTGACGGATCACTACATCAACTCCATGTCAAATATTCTCGACTCTGCCGCTCCGAACCAACTCAAAAGGATTCCTTGCAAACAATCCAAACCCTGGTTCAATGGCGCCATTAATGATGAACGTCGCAATCTGAGGCTCTCTGAGAGACGTTGGAGAAATGCCCCTCCACCTCTAGTCTCAAGCAGTTAAGGAAGATGAGAAGCTCATATAACAAACACATTCGCATTACTAAAACAGATCATTTCTGGGCTCAGCTAGACAGCGCTAAAAACCGACACAAGAAACTGTTGATATCATCAAACAACAGGCTAATCAATATACCAATCCTATTCCGGCAATCAAGACCTCTGGACCCAGTGAGGAGGACTTCTCAGCGCACTTTTCTTAAAAGTCTAGAAGTATTGATCGGGAGCTTCAACGTGCCGCTACTAACCTGATGTCTATGAATGCCTTGGGTTCAGTAGTACCATCGGCAGTGTGTGCTCCACTATACCCCACAGAGTACACTCCCAAAAAAAATGCCTCCTGGAATTCCTTTCTGCTCCCGGATATGGAGGAGTTGTCACATTCCTTGGCGTCTCTTAAACCTTCCAACCATTTCAGTAATCCACTCCCGCTAAGTTGCTCAAAGACCTCAACGCGGCCATTCTCCCTCTCTGGTCCAGGATCATCCAACAATCTCTCTTACAGGGGAGGATTCCCGACTGCCTTAAAATGGGGCATAGTCACACCCATCCCCAAGAAGCCTAATGCAGACCTAGCGGATCCAAATAACTTCCGTCCGATCACCAGCATCATGTCTTTAGCGAAATTGCTCGAGAAATGCGTTCACACACAGCTTTGCGACCACATCGAGAAATTTCAGCTCCTAGACCGACACCAGTCAGGCTTTAGAACAGGTCACAATACAGAAACAGCTCTAACTCACATTGTTGATGATGCCTTGAGAGCTCTTGACCAAGATGCTCCTTGTCTTCTAATCCTTCCGGACTTGTCCTCTGCTTTTGACACTATCAAACATGATAACTTGATTACTCTTCTTCAATATAGGATGGGGTTATCTGGCCCTGTCTTAAATTGGTTCGCCTCTTTCCTGCATAACCGAACCCAAAGAATCAAAGTCAACCAATCTCTGGCTGCCAGTTCCACGGTCTCTATTGGGGTACCTCAAGGATCTGCACTCTCGCCCATGCTCTTCAATCTCTTCATGGAACCTCTAACTGCTATTCTGAACAGTGCTAGCATTCAGTACCATATGTACGCAGATTACATTCAACTGTATTTGAAGATCTCCTCTCCAGATGACATTTAAATTCTTAATGGGGCGCTTCAAAAAACTCAACAATGGCTGACGCATAATCATCTGTTACTAAATACCCTCAAAACAGAATTTCTCCTGATTACCCCCCGCAACCACTTGTCCCCTATGCAAAACTGGATCAAAGAAATCTCAGCACTCAACTGCACCCCTCATATGGTGGCATACGCTTGTTCTTTAGGCGTCACCCTGGACAAATTCCTAAACATGCAAGGGCACATCAGTGCCAACATTAGGAGTGCCAATCAGCAGCTCAACACCCTTAGGAAAATCAAACCTTTCCTACCTCCCGAGGACATCCAGTCAGCAGTCCAATCCCTAGTTATCTCATGAGTGGAATATGGCTTGGTGACCCTAGCTGGGCTTCCTAAATCTAGGCTAGCTCCGCTAAGAGCTACTCTGAACGCCTCTGCCAGACTCATTACAGGCTCCAGAAAGCATGATCATATTACACCTGACTTAATTCAACTTAACTGGCTTTCCATTGAAGCAAGGATCCGCTTCAAGATAGCCTGTCTGACACATAAAGCTATACACTTCAATACCCCCGTTTACCTGGCAAAAAAACTCGAGCTCTCCGGTTCCAGTCGAAACGTAAGAAGCTCCAATACCCTACTACTGAAACCTCCTAAATTCAACAAAAAAAGAACTTACAATCGCACCTTCTCAGGACTGGCTCCAAGAATTTGGAATGCCCTTCCGACGGAGATCAGAGCCAACCCCTCGACTGCTTCATTCAAAAAAACAGGTCAAATGGCTCCTATTGGATGAACTTCATCAGCTATAGCCTCTATGACATTTGCTAGACACCTCCTACTCTTGCTTGACAATCATTTTTACTTTGTGTTTTGAAATGTATTATGTTGTTCTTTTGACTTAGTGCACTGCTAAAACTGCACTGCCCGTCTTGTAGGGCTGTTACCTGTTTGATCATGTGCTACCTCGTCTTCCCCTGGCACCCCCATTTACTTTTTATGTTTCAGGTTCCTCTTATGTTGCCTTATTGTATTGTACTCATGCTGTTTCCTCATGTCAACGTTAGTTTCTTTTGTACAGCGCTCTGATACCCGTCTGGGTCTTGTTCGCGCTTTATAAAACTTTTAAAATAAATAAATAAATATATTGAAGACTTGATGTGAATTACTTTGAGATATCTGAAGCGAAAGAACTTAAAAGGGAAGAAGATAGAATCAAGTTTCTTTATATACCGCCTTCTGTTGGATTTAAACTAAAATGTAACCAGTGGGGCTGGTTTGGAGGTGAAGGTAACAGGCCGTATATCCCTAACCCCCACAACGTTTTGGCTATTTTTATTTTTGAGAATATAACGCGAATCAAAACTTTAATTTCTCAAATTCGCCTCCAGTTCATCACTACCAAAACACTCATCAAACCCCCTGTTAAGAGCAAGCTGAAGTCTAGAAACAGTTCTCAATTTGCTTTCAACTACATTTGTATGTTCCCCGGGGTGAAGAAATACCTGTTCAATGTTCCCCACCGCACCCAATATTACTGTAAAGCTGGGTGGCTGTTAGACAAATCAGCTAAATTCTGAGCTGTGTGAAATCCTCACAAAGCAATTCACAGCATGCCTCCACAGGCAGTTCACAGCATGCCTACACAAAGCAGCTCACAGCATGCCTCCACAAAGCAGTTCATAGCATGCCTCCACAGTCAGTTCACAGAATGCCTCCACAGGCAGTTCACAGCATGCCTCCACAAAGCAGTTCACAGCATGCATCTGCAAAGCAGTTCATAGCATGCCTCCACAGGTAGTCCACAGCATGCCTCCACAGGCAGTTCACAGCATGCCTCCATAGGCAGTTCACAGCATGCCTCCACAAAGCAGTTCACAGCATGCCTCCGCAAAGCGGTTCACAGCATGCCTCCACAGGCAGTTCACAGCATGCCTCCACAGGCAGTTCACAGCATGCCTCCACAAAGCAGTTCATAGCATGCCTCCACAAAGCAGTTCACAGCATGCCTACTCAAAGCAGTTCATAGCATGCCTCCATAGGCAGTTCACAGCATGCCTCCACAAAGCAGTTCACAGCATGCCTCCGCAAAGCGGTTCACAGCATGCCTCCACAGGCAGTTCACAGCATGCCTCCACAGGCAGTTCACAGCATGCCTCCACAAAGCAGTTCATAGCGTGCCTCCACAAAGCAGTTCACAACATGCCTACTCAAAGCAGTTCATAGCATGCCTCCACAGGCAGTTCACAGCATGCCTCCACAGGCAGTTTGTAGCATGCCTCCATAAAGCAGTTCATAGCATGCCTCAATAGGCAGTTCACAGCATGCCTACACATAGCAGTTCGCAGCATGCTTGCACTTCTCTAGTAGATGCTTCCCTGCTATACCACTGACAGGAGTTGCACTCTGCACCCATCGCCCTAACGCCCGAAACTTTCAAGTGTCACAACCTGGTTCTGTGCCTTTCCCTTCCTGCCCATCCCCCATCCCACATTGGAAGGAGCTCCCTTGTGGTGCGTGCCATCTCCACAATCACTGCTATTAAAGTCTACCTGCTCCAACTTGGCATCCAACACAGCAGGTAATTCATCTCCTTCCAAATTTGGAAATATGTCTCAGTCCTAACCAATGTCCACTGTAAACCAACCAAACTTATATCCATTTACGCATGGCACCATAGAATTCTTACATATGTTTGCTTTTTGTTTTTAAGCAGTAGTGTGTCATCACATTTTTTAAGAACCTTTCCCAACATTGCTGTGTGTTGGACCGGGCCCTCTCTGCAGGGTCACCCCAGAATTTTGCCTTCCTTTGCTGAACCCGTTTTTATTGACTTTTAGGGCTCTGTGCACTTCTGATAATGAGTGGGAAACTGCTTGTGCTCTCCCTTGAAAACATAGAACAATTGGCTTTATCCTGATTGGTACATTTAATTGTACATTTAATTTACATATAGGTCCCTAGTATATAGTACTACATGTACTCAGGGTCTGTAAATTAAATGCTACTAGTGGACTGACACTCATTGTGCCACCCACTAAAGCTGCTCTTTAAAACATGTCTCAGGTCTGCTACAGCAGCCTGTTGTGCAGTTTTATACTGCCATTTCGACTTGGCTAAATAAATCTTTTGCCAGGTCTAAGCCTTCCTTTTTAATACTGATAAGTCACCTCCAATGTCCAGGTGAAAATCCAAGAGTTTGGAACTCTTAAGGACCGTGAGCGGGCTCCTCGCATCAGCAACGCTCACTGCATCTCCTGCCAATGCAAAGTGCCAACAGCAACCTGCTCTTCATGCCAAACAGTGACTGTCCGCATCTCCTACCAGAGCAAAGCTCCAGCAGCCACTGCTCCTTACGTCAACAATGTACTTCTTGCAGCCCCCGCCAAAGCGATGCTCCTGCTGAGGCTCCTCACGTGGACACAGACTCAAAGAAGGTAAACTCTTCACCAGGACAAACCTGGTCCCTGTATCTGACGCATGCTCCAGTGTGGTCAGCCTGAACTTGTGACTTTGACCCGGTCCAGCATGAGCAGACACGTGTGAGAGATTCTTTGTACTTTTTGGTGCTATTTTCACCTAGAGCTTTGAAAATTCATAACTCCGGTTCTACTGACTGGATTTTTATTTTATTTTATTTTATTTGAGGTTTTATATAGCGCGAACATGACCCATTAGGGTATCAGTGCGCTTTACAGGGATAAACACGTTGCGTACAGTATAGGCATAGGCAAAATACAAGGATGTGGTTAGGGAATTGACTACAGTAGGACAAAAGTCAGAGCTATATACAATAAACAGTACAATACCAAAATCAGCGAGCGACATGTCAGCAGTAAAACAAGGGGAACAATTGATACATGGAGAGGGCCAAGCAATACAGGATATTGTGCACAGAAACATAGGTCATGAAAAGGTGGAATGCGCAAAAGAGGAGAGTTATTGGAGGAATTTGCTCATTAGGAAGGTTTTCGCTTCCTTTTTGAAGCGCGACAAAGTAGGAATTCTTCTAATGGAGGGAGGTAGCAAGTTCCAGATTCTTGGTGCGGCCCCAGAGAACGCTCGGTTATATGTTTTTACATTGCGGAAGCGGGGTGGCTGGAGCACACGGTCACTGGCGGACCGGGAGTTTCTGGTTCTCCCAGATATCACAATTTTCTGGGCGAGATACTTCGGGGTGTTTTTGTATAAGGCTTTGTGAGTAATGCAGGCCAGCTTGAGCTGGATTCTGCCTTCAAGAGGAAGCCAGTTCAAGGCCTTCAGATGTGGTGAAATGTGGTCAAATTGTTTTGAGCCAGATAAGAGTCTAGCTGCTGCGTTGAGGCAAGGTTTTAGCGGGGCCGTCAAAGTCTTAGGTAGGCCAGATAGGGTAGAGCAGCTGTATTCAATTCAGGAGATAACTAACGCCTGAACTGCGTTTTTTAGGTCGGCAGTATCAAGGAAGGGTTTTAGTTTTCTCAAGTAGCTCAGATGGAACCTGCCAGATTTGGTCATCGAATTGATGTGTTCACGCATATTCAGGTTGCTGTCCAAAGTTATCCCGAGCGATTTGGCAGAATCCACTATGGTTGGCATGCAGTTGAGTGCTGTGATCGAGTTAATCCACTCAGGGATGTCATTGGATTATTTTTGGGGGGAGGTGAGAAGGAAATCCATTTTTTGGGCATTCAATTTGAGCTGGTTGTTGGCGAGCCATTGAACAGTCAGATTCAGGGCATCATTCAGATAGGTAATCTCCTCAAGAGAAGAGATTTTGATGTATATCTGAGTGTCATCGGCGTACATGTGGAAGGAGATGTTGGCCGTGCGAAGAATTTCAGCTAGTGGTTCAAGGTAGAGATTAAAGAGGGTAGGGGACAGAGTAGAGCCTTGAGGGACACCGATAGAGATCGGTGAAGGAGCAAATAGGCTGTTG